>CM034155.1:528455279-528957779 GCA_019776745.2 Taxus chinensis | reverse complement strand
TCCCTCTTCCTTCTCTTCACCCCCCTTTCCCTTCCCCCCCTTGAACTTTCCCCCTTCCCCCCCTTTCCCCCCCCCCTCCCCCCCCTCCTCTTTCCCCCCCCTCCCTCCCCCTTCCCCCTTCCTTCCCTCCCCCTTCCTCCCCTCTTCACCCCTCCTCTCCTCTCTCCAACCTCCCCTTCCCCCCCAAAACCCCCCCCCCACCCCCCGTTCAAACTTGCATTTTCCCTCCAATTCTCAACCACACTCCAACCCTACACTTCCACCATTTCCCTCTTAAATTAATTAATACTACCATTAAATATGACAATGTTAAACCATATAGTCAATAAAATATTAAACTATTTAAATTAAACCTCAATCTCTCAACCCCACTCCCACCCCGCATTGCCCTTTTCCTTAAGAGCCATATAAACACTTTAAAACATTAAAACATATAATAATTATTGTTGTCATTTTATTATTGCAATTAGAAATGAATTATTATTATTTTAATTGAAAATAAATAATAAACACTCGCACAAAATAACATTATGAACCCATATTTTATTATATAAGATTTTATTTGTACCATTTTATTATTGTTATTAGAAAATACTAAATGATATTTTATTATCACTAATAAAAGTTTATGAAAAACTATAAATATAAACACACCATAAGAACACGAACACAGCCCTCAAAGATGTCTATAGCAAATCTTTGAGGGGTTTCGAAGGGCCTTTAAAGCCCCCCACCAGAAATAATATTTTATTTATTAAAGAAAAATGTTGTATCAATCAATACAAGTATGACCTTTTGCATTAAACCTATCGAACTCTCTAATAAGATCTGGACGAAAACTAACAAAAAATTTGTACCAAGCAAACTGTCTGTGATCCCCAAATCAGGGTTAACACATACCATCTAGACATTCTCCCAATTTGTGCTGGTGTGATTTTAGGTTTCAATATTTCCACATTTGACATAAACATCAGCAAGGGAACTCCCAACAACGGCATCCATCTCCAATCCAGATTTAACAAGCAGAGCATGTAGTTGCAGACCCTGCTCCAGTAGTAGCAAATCTACACACGCCTTTATAATACTGGAATAGATGTACTTATTGGGATTGATACCCACCTCTTCCATTTGCCAACAAAGATCCAATGCCTTTTCCTCGTACCCATTCCATCCATAACGTGAGATCATGATATTCCATGAAAGAACATTTCTCTCGGTCATTTCGTCAAACAATTTGCATGCATCCAAATCGCTCCTGCCTTTGCAAAATACATATCAATTCAAATCCACTTCTGATGATATGGCAATGCAACTCCCTTCCATACTTAAGAAGTGAGAGGGTGGCTATACAAACCTATGCAACTCCACTTTCGTTCTCTTTTATTCCAGTCAATCGGCTAGCAAACCTGTCATTGTAAAGAAAATTCTTAGTTTCCAAATTCTGTGCGTCAGAATTAGTGGATACAAATAAGCTTCCTATGTTGTGCGTCAGATCTTGCTATTAAAAAACATTTGCTGATAGATGCAAAAACTTACTGCACACCTTCATGTACAGTAGCCTTGGCATCCTCCACTTCACTGTCAATCTGTTGCAAACCATCGTCAATGATCAAGAAACGAGGAGGACTTTCTCCCTGTGAAAGGCTGCAATGTAAAAAATTCATCATAAGGCAATCAGGCAATCAAACTAAACATATATTATATCTACAAATCCTCTGAACTCCAAGCTGCAAAACAGAACATTTTGTTTTAGCTTTTAAAGTCAAAACTAGAGCAGGAGATGTGCTTATCTTTTTAAACCTTCATCCACACCCTCTGCAGTGACATCAGTGTAAAATGCATCCAAACCAATCCACAAAAGTAGGGCGCTGTTACAGGAAACAGAACATTTGACCTTGTCGAGTGAAGATTACATAAAATCAGAGGCTCAAAGATCATGCAAAGAGACAATACATATCTAATAAATAGTCAGAAATCACTCTAATCAGCTCTTTAGGCTAAACCTTGCAATATTTGATAAATCCAGAAAAACCCGATCACCATACAATGTGCCCAGAAATCACTCGAATCAACACTCTAGGCCAAACTTTGCAATATTGATAGTGTCAGAAAGACTGCGAAAGAAACCATATTCAATATATTTTAATTTTAGGTATAAAGCCTCGCCAGTAACCTAGAAGGAAGAAAAATACATATACATTGGCTGGAAAAGCGCATTTCCAATGAAGTAGGCACTCCCAACCATTCCAACCCAAAAGCAGAAAAAACAGTGGTGTCGTTTATAATGATACTTGTTGGGTTCTGCTGATTTGGTTATCGTCATGATTAATATTACTACTGATCTGCGATGTTTTATCATACAATTTAACAGCATAGCTTAAAAAAATCTTAACAGGTTATGTGCATAGCAACAAATGACATTGGCGAATCGGCATGACAGAACAATGGTCAGACATTCAGAAATAGAGCTAAACTTGTATACCCAATGCACATACAACAAACAGAGTTCTATACATCCACTAACAACCAGCAAAATCCCTCATATTCCAATATTCATACCTGAGGAACCCTTAAAGAGATAAGAGCCCCTGAAGACGTACTCATTTCTTTGGGCTTATCATCACAAATCCGATCTCGCAACAATCATATCAATGCACCATCTCTTCACCAGGATCTCGCCATTAGTTGTCAAAAGGTCGGCGATTTCTGTCGGATCTCGCAGGAGTTGTCGAACATGCTAGTGGAAAATGTCAAAAAGTTACGCCATGATTTTTTCTAGATGAATTTAGGCCGAATGCAATTGCATCTCAAATTATATCTACATGATCCGAATTTTGATTTAAATTATTTCAAAGGTTTCAAGTCGCTAAATTCTGACTGTGAAAAGGGATTCTAAAACCACAAGTATTCTTTACAAAGTTCATCCTGGTTTACCCTTTTGCCACAGATTTTTGAGAAAATAGACCAGATAATATATACTAAAAATCATCATCGATCAAGAATTCATCATGGATTGGAATGTTAAAGTAGTGCAAAATATATTCACAGTGCACGCAAAATAAATAGATCAAAAGATCCAAAGGTTTTAATTCGCTGAATTCTAACTTTCTCATTAAATAACCAAGTTAAAAGGATTTCTGAAACCACAAGTAATCCGCCACAGAGTAAAAAAAAATTATCGTCGATCAACAATTCATTAAGCATTGGAATGTTAAATTTATGCAAATTGCTTTAACAATACACGGAAAGATATACAGAACAAAAGATCCAAAATTAATTTCCCAAATCGATTCAATGCAAGTGTAAATGATGTCAAAATAGCATACACATTAAAGCTATCTGTAAATCTGTCTGAACATATTTATTGCAAAAGACACAATTATGCATCCAAAAGACTTAATCAATGTACAGTAGAGAGCGCCTGCTAATCTTTTCTATGAATAAGCGTCTACACTATGAAATTCAAGAACTTACCCTGCAAAATCTGCGCAGAATGTTTCACGGTATCCTGTGGAAGAAGGGCGAGAGGAAGAGTTGCAGGGCTTCCACATTCACATTCCCTTATAATGAGCATAGTTATGAAGAGTTATGAATGTTTCACGGCATCCTGTGGAAGAAGGGCCAGATGAGGAGTTGCAGGGCTTTCGCATTCACATTCCCTTATAATGAGCATAGTTATGAGGTGGAATTATAACGGTGTTATTTCAACAGCCTTATTAAAACGGCATTATTACAACGGATAATTTGAATGTCTCTGACTCTGTTAGTCAGCAACTTAATTGTCAACAAAGCATAATCCTTCAATTTTTCTATTTTTCTATTCGAACATGTTATCTTTCTTCTCAAGAAATGTTATAGAAAATGCCCACGTGGCTATGCGGCTGTGGTTATAAAAGTATGCTGACGTGGCCAGATGTGGACAAATATTGAATTATGTTAAAAAAAAACTCGATAATACTTTTCAGTTGATTGAATTATGTTACTCAATGTTGATTTCAACGTATCTTCCACATTTGTCACCTCTCAAGTTTTTCTTTATTTTTATTAAACTAAACCAACGCATCAAAGTTACAATACTAAAAAAGTTTCTAAGGCCTAATTGGAATTAATAACCTTTTGTAAACCACGGAGAGGCCATTCACATAAATACAATTTCTTCTTTTATTATTTTCATTGCTATTAAATAGGAAATTTCCAACATTATAAATTTCCCCCATTTAGATTTTTTATTTCTTCCGTCTCATATTTTTAACTTGTAGAAAATTTTCACTATTTTGTGCTACAAGGATATCTCATGCACCACTTCATTACTAGCTTTCTAAAATAGCATAAATACTACATTGTGCAAGTTCAAGCAGCATCTCTCATACCCAAAATATTGCAATAAATGGGCCAACTATAATGCCTTATTATTGATGTTGAAATGCACACCCAAAACGTGTTTGAAGAAAATAAAAATAGAATTTCCTTCATTCGGGTATTCTTCTTCAATTACGAATATGATAATTTATGATGAACTAAGTTTACTCAACAAAGGATTTCATGCCAAGAAAACATGTTCCATTCCAGTGTTCATTGATGGAAAAATGTAATTATTCGTTGTGATTAGTAATCACATTCGGGAAATGCCCTGGAGGCATCGATAGGGAGGTGTTTAAGTAGTAGAAGTTTAAGGATTGAAGGTGAAACAACAGATAGGGAAGACTCATGAAGAAGAAGGGGATTGGACAATTTACTAGAAGGAACATAAGCAATTCTAATTTTTCTTCTAACGAGCCACATATGGACCGCATGTCACTTTTCTTACAATTACAACATCATGTATTTTATGAAATGTTTGTTGAACATTAAATTTGTCTTAATAGCCACCAACTTGAGAAACCCTGCCTTTTCATTGGACTTGTAACTTTTAGGGATTGTTGATATCACTTTGTTATGTGTTGTTATAACATAAGCATAGAAGGTAAACAAGAAAATGGTAAAAAAAATTGAAAACATGGTATATACTCTATGCAAGAGCACCTGCGAAAGGGCATGTACATCCACCAATCCAGTTTGACAATGTTGATTGATTTTTTTTCCCTGTGCATTGTGTCTTAATAGAGAGGATAAGTTGGACAATGAGGATGCACTGGAGGGTATTCCAGGAAATGGAATAGGCATTTTGATTTCAAACTCACGCAAGCTTCCAATCTCCAGACGAAGGTGAAGGAAACTCAGTAAAGAATCTGAGAAAGATGATCATGTGGATATTAGGGTCATTGGCCTTAGGCCTAACCCCTTAGACAAAATTCATCGTAGTCCCTAGGTAACCTTCAAGGAACTCAAATTTGGAATCAAGTAAGACATTTTTAAGTTGGGTTGCCTCTTCTACTAATCCTATGCATTCAGTGACCAACTATGCACAAAACTAGACCAATGTGAGCTTATTAAGATAACTAATTGGTTGAATTGTATTTTTTACATAGAAATGTTCCTATATTTTAACCTTGGAGTATCTATAGGATTGATTGAGACCTTTGGGATGCACAAAAAGTATATTTCCTTTCTCGCAAATGCCTCAAACATTACTTACACTAGTGGGTGTTTACAAATGGGAGTCTATGTGGATTTGCCTTACCCATACCAGAGAAAGTAAAATGTCAAAGATGTTTTTCAATGGTCATTTACAATAAATGTCGACATGATTGTTGTTGATAGGAAACCCTAATTGTCAGTGTGCTTGAAATCAATGACATAAGGAACTCTATAAAATGTAGAGTAGGCATATTAAACATAGGAAGGGTTTGGGATACAAACATATGTAAGCTCCCTTATCAATTATTCATCATCCAAAGTATGTTTCCTCAATGACCTACACATTGCACCCACTTTATCTTTCTAAGAAATGAAATATTGCATGGTGGTTCATATATTGTTCCTAGGTGTAATAAACAAGATTTATGCACAATGGTGCCCCACTAGAAATTTCCATACTAATTTACTTCTTCTCCCTCAAAACCCTTCATCGCTCCTCTTACTCCTCTAATATTTCACTCATTATAGAATAATTTATTTCACACATCCCCTTTAGCCTTTACATCGCAAATTTCCCATGCAATTTCTCATATATGGATAGTGAGTGAGAAAATGAGATCATTGTAGTGAGGGGGAGAGACCATTATATTTAGATTCTTTAATTTTTCTTATATATCATTTTTCAACAATTTTTTTATAGATATAGCTAAACATAGATTACCAATTTCATACAACAATATCAATGTAGCTCACCTTTTGGAAGACCATGAGAACAGGTTTGGCATTACATCTGCACATCACAATGAGTATTTGACAGACGGTTGGTGATTTCGGTCAGTCCTCAGATCTTGCAGGACTTGTCAAAGAGGGGCGAGAGGTGTAGCAGGGCTTGTAAATGTTATTGGCCTTCTCCCATGATTTAATCATGCGAATCACATTCATGTTCCATTATAATGAGAATCATTATGAGTTGGATCCCACTTACAATGGTCTTATTACAACGGTGGTTAGTGACTTGCCTAAATTAATTGAAAAGGGTGAGTTTGAATGTCTTTATCTCTATCTAGAAGGATGGAAAAGAAGGATGAATTTGAATGGCACGTACTAGGAAAAATTTTGTAGCCTAGATGTGAAGGCTTGATGGAATTCGAGACAAAAAAATTAATATAGGTGACATTGTAAATAATACCAAATCTCGTTTATTGTCTAAACAAGTTTTTCAAGTTTTCAAACATGTTTTTTTTTTATATTAAAAAAAAATGTCGTTGACATTTTAAATAATACCAAAACCTTGTATTCCTGTATTTTTATGAAAAAATCATTTCTTTTAGTTTTGTAGGGCCTAATTTTTGGCATCGTAGAACTGACATATAAATTAACATTTGTGACTTTGAGACTCCACCATCAGTCCTTATGGGCTATGGGCTTCATTTGAGTGTGTAAGTAAGACTGTCATATTATTCACCCACCTATTTTTTATGCATTGGAGAATGAATTTGAATTTTGTGTTGGGGTTGAGGATGTGTGATGTGGCATCCTACATGGATCCACCTCATCCTCTTCTCTTCCCTCTTCTATTTATTGGAATTCCTTAGCTTTTTTGTGGGTTGCTTCACTTTTATCACTTCAATTTTGGCAACTTTGGGTTTTTACAGCGCTTGCAAATTGGGAGAAATTTGGAGATTATTGCGTACTTGTTTATTGTTCATCTCTTGGTTTGTGTATCATTAGAGAGCTTGTTGTTTTGAACTTGGAACAAACTCCATCATGGAGAGGTAAGAGCTTAGCTCTTGGAAATACTCTCCTTTTATTTGTATGCATATGTGAATGGTTGAATGTTTGAATGTGTTTTTTTGTTTGTTGGCTGGTTTGGTAGATGGCCTAGGGATGGTGTAGGAGAAGACTATGGGGATTTTTGTGGGAGGCATAAGTGTTTTGGGGAGGTATACGCGTGGAGGGAGTTGGGATTTTGGTTCCACCTCACAAAGAAATAGCTTGCATTTCTTTACTCGTTATGGGGTGCCATAAGGAAATGTGAGGAATAAGGGGTATTTGGGGGAGGCATAAGGGCATGTCAGGAATTTGAAATGATATATATTTTGGTGGTTTATTCTCAGGTGGTGAAACCCATTTTCCCTTTGGGAGGCATAAACAACATCCCCCATAGTTTCTTTCTCTTTTGGCTTGTATGGTGAAGCCTGAGTGTTGTTTGTTGTTTTGTTCTGTGGTGGAAAACTATAGTTTTGTTTTGGACTGTGTTTTGAATGTGAAATTTTCATGTGTGTTTGTGGAAGTCTGTTGTTGCCATGAGTTGAATCACATCTTCCATTGCTTTATGGTTGGATCTCAGGGGCCACTGAAGAAGGATAGCTTCTCCTTGTCATTAGATGTCTTGGTTGGGTAGAGAGTGTTTCCTTTTCCCTGCTCTTGTTGTGATCAGAATTGGAAGAATGATAAATCTACATGCTGTTGTTCTGGAGCAAAGGAAAATGAAATAAAATAGTTGACAGTCCCTTTTTGAGATAAATCTTATTGTAACCTTCCCACTTGAAGTGGATGAACTTGTATATGTTTTGTAATGGAAATATGTTGTATTGAATACAAAAGTTGTAAGTTTGAAATGTGAAAGAGATATACTCCATTTCTATTCTTTTGAAATAAATAATTGTATTATGTATGATGAATTTGAAGAATGAAAGAAATAAGTTTTAAGTTGTCTTTTTGGAACCAATAAATGATTGTATTACCTTTCTCAAATTACATTGTGGTATTGAATCTGATCATTTAAATGTATTTGAAATCTCTGTTTGGAAGGAAGAAATGCATGTGAGGAAAACACAGAGCTCTGTCTTTTGAAATGTGTAAAATTAGAAATCAAAATTACATTTTGGTTTTGAATTGTTTGATTTGAATCAACTAAATGTATTAGATTGGAATTGGAACGTATCCTAATACTTGGAAGAAGAAAATGGAAAATAGATCCTTTCAAATTAGATCTCTATTAGACATTTTCAAACTGGTAAATAATTATCAAAAAATGTAAAGAACGACCCTACAGACTAGGAAAGACATTTGAAACATTAATACAAGCTAATAAAGATCAAAACGATCCCACACAAACTATAATACTTAAGAAATTTTCATAGAACCTTTCAAAATCGGGCTCAAACAATTTCTCATTTGTTTTTGCTATTAAAATTGGGGAAATTTGAATTGATCTTCAATTAAAAAATTTAACCCTTGAAATCTATTCTAAAATCTTCCAAGTAAAATCCTCCATGCCTATTTGGCAAGTGGAAAAAGAATTAACGACATTTTGAACAAAATTGATAAGTTAAAAATACCAGATCACTTTCTAAGTGATAGAAATATGTTTTCTTAAAATTTACTCTTTAAAATTTATCCAAACCAAATTCCTAAGGTTCTTGTTAAAAGAGAACATCGAGAGCTTTCTAGAAAGTCCTGTTTTGGTAAAAACTAAGTTCCCAATCAAAAGTTATGGCCTTTTGAAGTTTTTACCTCATTTCAGGCTCAAAATAATCTAACTGTGAAATTTTAAATGAATAAAAAATTCTTGGGCGGACTCGTGGGCTAAAACTTTCCATTTTTTACTTTTTGTTTAAAACGTGCAAATTCATGAAGTTTCCCACTGCCCCACAGCCAATCATTGATCAACACACGCCTTCGTTGGGCTTCGGAAAAAAAAAGGATAAAATCCTTAAAATTCTCTGACGGCCCGACTTTCGACTAGAATTTGGAAATGCCGACATGTGTTTCCTTATGGACTCACGGGAGCGTGGAGACAAATTGCACCTTTTTTCCTAAAAGGGAAAAAGCACTAAATGTCTTCCCCGCTCTGTCGGCCCACATCTGAGAAAATTTTGCTTCCATGCTCCGCTGGTCTGATGTTCTCCTCTGGAAAAATTTTCTTTCTGAAGTCCGCAAGCCCAAGTTGGGGAAAATTTTCACCCCAAGTTCCCCCGGTCCATAGCTTGAGAAATATGAGGAGTTAGGAGGACTTCTTTATATCACCGGAAAGGAGAGAAAATTCCCTACCTAATGGGAATGTTTTTAGGAATTTTTTAATTGCATTAATCATGGGATAAATCAAATTAAATATTTAACTGAGTTTTAGGAGTGGGTAAGTAAGAAATTACTCTGATGATTTTAAATATGTATTCTTTTCCCCACTGTAATTAAACCTCACTTTGTCTTAGATCTTGTGGAATTAAATACCTTGGGTATGTAATTGTTTTGATCCCTTAACCATAATATTTTAATCAGGGAATATTTAGCTAAAATGTCAATGTAATCAGTGATTAAATTAAACCCTAAGGATATTTGAAGCTAGGTGTGGACTTATTACACTTGTTGCTTTATATTGTGGAATTATTAATTATTATAATGGGAAAAGTTATCAGTTGAATGTAATTGTCCTTGAGACTTTGGTTGTTAACACTTTAAAAAAAAATTATTCCATAATTTTCTAACTAAACCTAGGTTGTTCATGGGTCTCAAGTGGGTTGTTTTAGCGGGCGTTACACTTGGTATCAGAGCCATGGGTTCAAAGCTTGGACCCTTGGGCACACTAGAAAACTTGAGACATGAACTATAACCTAGCACACTTTTGAATCTAAGAAAAAAAACTTGTTTGAAAATTGAAAAATAAATGCGTATAAAAAAATATTACATTACTCTGTTCATTTGAACTACCAAAATTAAAATAATAAGTTGTTTGAATTTTTGTACTCGCTCAACGACGTTTTTTCTTAACCTGGGTAACTAAGAATGTCAAATTAAATTGATTTTTGTGAACTTCTAGTGTGGTTGAAACTTGGTTCCCCTTTGAAAATGTGTTGTTTTACAAGTCCTAAAACTTGATTTATTTGTATGATGCGTTAATCCCTTTGTTGAGACCCTTCCTTATTGGAGTTGTTGGAATGATAAACTATATGGTGTGAATCTTATGGTTGGACAATAGTGGTGGTGTCCTGGGGTCAGGAATAGTTAATTAGAAGTTTCTTAGAGCTTCCTTCCTTCAGTAATTAGATATTTGGTGCATGAATACTTCATAATAATAATAAATTATACACTTATATCATAAATATAACTGTTGTATAAAGGAATAACTCAATGTATAATTGTATGTTGTATATCTTAAGTGCACTAATGCACACAAGCTCTACTCACACACACACACACACACATAGAATTATTGAATTCAAATTAGGACCACATTGGTCTATATGTTGACATATATAATGGGAATGCAAATTGAACAAAAGAGGCACAAAACTAGAGATAAATGAAGATTGGGGTCAACATGTCCTAGAAAGTGTGTGCAAGAGATCACATTCATAAAAATATGATTAGAAATGTAGATAAAAAATTTCCACATATATTTAAGAATTGGTTAAAATCAAGAAGCAAAAGAAGGAGACAATGTTCCAAGATCATTATAGATAAATATAATTATAGGAATGCATGGATCCTACATGAAGAAAAAGTGATAATGAATATAAAAGGAGAGAAACCGACATGATGGAACAAATGCCATACAAATATTACTGAACAATTCAACACAAATAAAATGCTAACACTTGAAGCAATTATCAAGTCCCATACCAAATTTAAGTGTTTACTAAATAGGCTTATAACTAATTGTATCTATTAATTATAACCATCAACATATAAAAAATGGTGTTAATCATAATGTTCATTTTAGAAATTCCATTCAAACGACGAATAGTCTAAGTCATTTTTCACTAACTAACTAGTTTTTGTTTGCACAATGTAAAAAATATAACACCATTCAACAATCAAAATAACATCATTTTTAATAACTTGAACATCCATTAATTTTTTTTCAAAGAGAACTGCACAATATAAGCAAAAATCTAAATATTTATTTTGTCATTTTTACATAATTTTAATTTTTAATTGACAAATTTTGTAATCACTTTATTATTATTAAATACAAGTGTCATAGTATTAGACTTCTACGACTACTTTTAATCCCACTTTATTTAAAATTATTATATGACACTTATTACATTATGTCATGATGTTACATGAATAACAAATACATTCTTGTAACAATCAATGGACGTTGGCTAAGCCATTCAACATTAGATTAATTATGAGCCAATCAATTTTTAATGTACAAAAGGTATGTATTTACTGGTTTCTGCCCTCACTCAATGAGACATTAAACTCTCATTGACTAATCTCAACTCAAAGCTAGTAAAATTCTCAATACATTAACTAAGCGAAGGTTTGTGTGTGGGTGTCCTGAGTTCGCTTAAACAACCAAATAACGATGAGATAATTAAGTATTGCATGTACTAGAACTATTGTTGATAGGTACTCTTCAACTTCAAACCTATATTCAGAATAGAGATCATTATATTATTTGATGTGAGTCAACTCACGTTGGACTTAATCCAACTAGACAAATTTTGACGAATGCTTATTAGGGTCCAATCAATAATTTATTAGGGACTATTGTATCTATTCAAACTTTTGTAATGAATTCTTATTGGATACTGTTATACCAAATAATATCTTGAAGGCGACACTCTAACAATATAAAGTATATCATCTCGTTTGAGCAAGCTGAGACGAACGTAACGCTTAGCTACTCCAAATTCTTGTCCGCCTCGCCCAATGATTCAACTCTAACCTCTCCAACATGAGTTGCACATTGTTCTCCTTATCTGTCCTCCCTACTCAAATATTTCACCCAAGCATATGCTGAAAATTTCTCAAAACATACATATAATTTATGGCATATACATGTACTCTCTAGAGATAGAGAGTATGCATACATATAGTCATATACATCCATAATTAGTTCTATCAAATACAAAGGTTGTTTGATAAAATAAAAAAGCAATATCAAAATAGTGATGTAATTTCATGAATACCTAGGGAGGGCCCAACGTTACTGGGACTAAAATAGGTTGCATGTAAAGCAGGCCCCACACTTTGAAGTGAGAATGAAGAATTAGAAGATGGTTAAAAATCCTCCTAAATAATTTTCTCCCATCGGCTTCTCATAATTAGGGTAAACATAGTGGAAAATCACATTGTTTTTTTTATCTATATTTATAGCTTCCATTATGGCTTGGTATTCTCATAAGTCGGTTTATTATTGAATCTTAGATAATCTCGTTGCTCTTAACTGTGTATCATGTGACCAGAACATATTGAGAAATTTTTAGATACCCGAACTGCACAAATAAACAATCTCAATGTTGATTTCAAGATATATGTCTTGATTTAAAAGCCGATAGGCGTGTTCATAATTAAAATTCATTAAGATTAAAAAATTGATGGAAATTAACGTAATTAAAATTGATGAAACATTAAAAGTATTCAAAATTATCCCATATTAAAAATGAGATTAATAAATCCCTGACATAAAAGATTAAACGTATAGAGGTGTTAAATTCAGAATTAAAATTATTAAATAATAAATATTAAAAATTAAAAATTATAATTAAGTGAAAATTAGAAATTAAATAGGTGTTATTAGAACAAATGAGGGTTAATGGAAATATTAATAAATTAAATTTCTGAGAAATATGTAAACAAAATAAAATATTGTAAAAATAAAAAATATCAAAATTAATAAAATAGCTTAAAATTATTGTAAAGTGCTAGATTTACATATGTAAATTTATTTAATTAATAGTTGATTGTAGTAAATTGTTTCATTAATAAAATAAAATTTACAATAAAAAGAAATAATAATTCATTCACTCAATCAATTTTATTTTTGGTAAAATAGTAATTGATGAACTTTTCAAACAGTTTAGCAGTGATTGAGAAGTAGGAAAAAAATTATTTGATTTTTCCTATTACCAATTAATGTATATACATGATTAAAATATTTTATTTTAAATATTTTCACATAGAATGAAATAAATTATATATAATATCTACAATTATTAATTAAACACCAATTTAAATTCAAGTAGTAATTGAAAAATTAAATAGTAAACATACAGAGATTTAAACACTATGATTAATAAAAATTAATGTTACTTTATTAGAGTTTTGGATTCCTTGAGGTTTTTGTCTTCTTTAAATCTATTTTTGTTATATATTATGCATTCCTATCATCTTTATTTGTCTTTAAAAAGATTAAGATATAAAATCCATAATCAATTTCCTTCAATACATTCTTACGAATAATTTATGCAATTTTATTTAATAATATAGTGATAAACTTGTTAGGTATGTCTACACATACTTGCAATGTTTAAATTATTCTTAAATGATGTATGGAAAATCATAAAATGTAGTTCTCTTCCACTCTTTCAACTTCAGTCTCACTATTAAAAACAAAAAATACAATGAGAATGAGCAATTAAGTAAAATGAGTGAACAAATCCACATCTAGATATGTTCTCAAATTGTTTGCAATCTACAAGAAATGATATATTTTAATAGAGTAATAATAGGAAATATATTTTTTATCTAGTTAGTCATTTACATCATTCTTATTTACTAAGCAATATAAATAGGCTATTATGTTGTACTATTGTGTGTACCCTACATAGGAGATAAGTAAAATGGAGAGGTATATATCCTTTTTATAAGTGTTTTTTCTTCTTTTAATACACACTTTATAGTTTCCCAAAAAAAAATTCAAAACATTTAGAACCTTGAATACATTGTGGAAATCACTAAAATAAAACAATAATTAGAATTACAAATTTTAAAATCTAAATCTACGTAGTTATGAGGTGGATGGGAAGTGGTTACTACATCTTTTAAAGATGTATACAAACTTTTCATTAAGCAACATAATTTTTTACAAATAATTAGACAATACGCATCAATGAACAAGAAGATATCGAGCTACTGCATATGATAATTTGAATAATAAAAGAAACCAAGGAATCCTACTTCGTAAGCACAATAAAACATGAACTATGTTCAGTCTCATATCTCAACCTCTCCTAAATGCTTCTCCTTTCTCCCTCAGACACAAATTTTCACTATCAATGTAAACACCATCCATTCTTCCCTTCAAATTTCTATAGAAGTAACACCTCTCTCAAGAAACACATTTGATATTTTCCAAGAAGAAATATAATATATCACATGTACATTTTAATTAATTATCTTATTATGGAAAATCCTAAGTTGATGCACATAGACACACAATAACAAGAGGTATTATGGGTGCTACTAGTAATTGTATGGGTGATAGTGGTAGCTATAGAGTTGTCATAATACTTAAACAATGTTTCCTTTTGAGATTTTTTTTTTCCCTTCTGGATCTTACGAGCAACCTCCATTGAGTAATTTGGCATCTAGATTTCCTTCTTGATGGGAGAAAAAATGTCACTAGGAGAGCAACAAGGGGAACTGGTCAGCTGACACCTTCTTCTTGCGCTTCTACAATATCATATCACGTCTCTAAAACTATAGCCTCTACAAGATTTGACCATGCATCTGCAACTCCTTGGATTGCGTATATTCTTCTTGTAATGTGTTTAACCCTTCTTGTCATAAATCTACTTGTTTTGCATTTGTGACTTCTCAAACAAATCCTTGTCCAACGTCTATACTTTATAGGTCAGACAAACTTTACTTGATTATACATCGGGTACCTAGTGAGCTAGATTCTTTTATACAAGAGGATTTTTAAATAGTAGGTGAATCCGACCCCTAAAAAATTTTAGACTAGAAAATTTGGGTGAATGGTACATTGTCATACTCTGAAAAAATTTCCTTTTCAAAATTTCAAAATATGAAATATGCATCAAATTACGAATATTTGCAACTAAAAATTTACCTACTTCCAACCATGTTATAATACCCAACCTCAAACCATCCTCCCAAAAAAAATTGCTTTACCATCTGCATCTCCAAGCTCTAACCTTACTCCCAAATCCCTTCCCCATCCCAATTCCTAACTCCCTTCCCCATCTGAACCCTAACATCCCTTCCCTATCTAAAACTTCCAACACTTAAACCTATCCTAATCCCTAACCCCTAGCTCCCTTCCCCATACATATCTGAAAACTCCTAACTCCAACCTTCTACTTAACCAAAAACCAGCAACCACTAACCCTTCATTGTCTCAAGCCTCCAATATCAAACCTCATCCAAACCCCAAACTTCCAACACCCTCCACACCCCAACTCACTTTCCCATCCAAACCTTCCAATAACCAAGCCCCTTGCAATCCCTAACCCCATGCAAGCCTTCTAACATTGAACCCTATCCCATTAACATTTTAACACCCTTCCTCCTTTCCAAACAACAAAATCCAACTCCCTTCAACATCCTAATCTCCAACCTCCAACCTTTCTCCCAGCCCTAAACATCCAACACACTCCACACCTCTAACTCCCTTTCCCCTCCTAACCTTCCAATACCCAATCCCATCCTAATCTGCAACCCCTTATAACATTGAACCTGATTAAAACCTTCTAACCTCAAACCCTATCCCAACCTCCTTATAACACCCTTCCTCCTTTCTAAGTGACAAATTTATCCAGATAACGACCTAGGTGGAAATTATAACTAAGCAACTTTTGGTAACCATAAAGTTTTCACTATAGCTCTAATTAACTGTGTTTAGAATGCAAAAAAAAATCTTGGAATGTAGAGAATATGATGACAGGGTTCCAAACTTAGTTAAGCAAATTTTTCCCCCGAAATATGCATCTAAAGGCCTAAAATTGCAATATTTGTAATGTTGCCTAAAAATAGTAAATTTGCAAAATTAGTGCCTATGTAAGTTACAGAAGATGAATGACTTCATCTCCCTCAAGATTGGTGACCTTCCACATTCTTCTAGGTGTCTCTTTGTATTTCTAAAAATTAGTATATAAACATATGTAACCCAAAAGGGAAAGGAAGAGATCTCCTCACCAAGGTAGCTATTGTAATTACATTCATGGAGCAATATTTACATCTCTTATTTAGAGATAATTTTAAGCATTATACATCTCTTCGTAGAGATAGATTTTCTATTTTCATTTGGCATAATTGTTATTTTTACCTTTAATTCTGAAAAACCCCTGAATTTTGGATCAGTGGTATCAGATTGAAGTTGGTTTGAGAGTGAATCATTTTGGGACAAGCTCAGGATATAAGAAGCTTGGGTGGTCCACACAAGATGCCTCAGAATACTTGATTGTTTGTTCCAGGAGACCTCAAATGAAAGACATCATCGGGACAAAGGATCCTTATAAGAATATAGTGAATGAATCTCTTATGGAGAAAAAGGAATATATGTTACAACAATACACCCATATTCTTCAACTACAAATGGGAAATTCAACATCCTCCTCTGCAATCCAATTATTCAATTAACCATGCAGACACCTAAAATTAGCACTAGTAATCCCCATGTTCACATCTGCTACCACCCGTTCATTATCACATCACTATCATAGTATACATTAAATCCTTATCCTAAGTATTATTTCTCCTCCATCATATTTACTCCTTGTAAATATCATTCTATAGCTCCTAAATTCTATTTTATCCTCTCCTATACCACTCAAACCACTTACAAACCAAAATCAAATTAAAAAATCAAAACCTAAACTTCTTAACCATTTAACAACCTTCCTATCCCGCATAACCTCTTTCCAACACGTATCCATCGTAAAAAAAAACCTCAATTGGGAAGTACCTTCAAAATTTTCCTCGTAAAACCCAGAACGATGGCGATCTTAATGAATAATTAGTGATTCCCCTTGGTTGTTAGCAACCCTATATACAGACCTCCATTCAAGGTTAGCTTGAGGTTTCTTAAGTCCACTCTAGGTTACTCACTCTTTGAGACCTCACATTTACATTTTCTTTGTATCATATCCCTATCACATAGTTAAAGATCATCATATCAATGTTCAAGACATCAATAATCTCTTCTTCATCCTTTTAAACATCCAAACATCGATTCAACTATATTCTTGAATATACAATCCCCATTTCTCCTATACATTAATCATCCTCTTGTCATCATTTATCAACATATACAAGGTATGTATCTTAATTCAGTTAGTCATTATATTTATACATCATATATAGGCCTAAATCAATCTTTTTAGCATTCACTTCGAGCTTGATCTCTGTCTATTATCAACATGTACATTTTCACACCAATCACTGACAATTCACCATAATCACTAACGACTTGCTAGGATCCCTGACAAGAACATTGAAGATCCATCAAGATCACTAACAGGACCACTGTCGATCCATCAGGATCATTGAAGATTTATAGATTCACTGACGATTAACTAGAATCAATGAAAATTCATGTCTAAAAGGTATTTTTACCCCTAATATTGATTTGTATACATCCTAATCTCACCATTTATTACCGCAAGGCACTTCAAGTTTCTTTCTAGTAATATCAAGCTCATTTGAGCCATCTTTAGCACTATATAAATTATCTATATCAAATCTATCATCATGCTTATCTTTGTAAGGACACAACTAGCTATCTACATCCTTGCTCCTTTGAGCCATTTTTTGATTCCTAGACTCCCTTTAAAAAAGGTATCACCATGAGACCATCATATAGTCGTGGAACACATCAGTCACTTTTCCTTTGCATGGTTGGATATATCATTTGTTTATAATTTTATCTTATCATTATCAAATTGATTTCTTGAACGTGGATTGACATCCTTACAAGGAAGTCCAGTGACTTCTGGGGACTGGCCTTTTCTAGGAAATCTACCATATATTTATCTAATTCTATCTTTTTATGAGATTTTGTGCATTGCAGGTAACTTATCACATTGTAAAGAAGAATTTATTCAGACGCTTGGATCCATTGACTCTGATTATCCATCAATATCAGCTTCTACCATTGTGGGTATCGATAAACCATGTCGTCTTCCGAGGTCAGTTTGTTTTGTTATTTCACTTCATTAATTTAAATTTGGAAAGAAAAATTTCTCTAGTACATTTGAGCATGCACGGTGGGACCCTTAGTCCCTCTTTTATTTCATTTAAATTAATTTCATTCATTTTAGGCCTTCTGCTTTGTAATCGCTAGCGATCCAGTAAAATTACATGCGATGAATCGCTAGCAATTGGGTGAATCGCCAGTGATATATGCTAATTTCTGACCATCTATGTGACTTCTTATGATTACTCAGTTAGTCAACCTCTAACACCATTTTTTTCTTTTTATGTTTTTTCTTTTGTTAACCCTTGCAGATTTCTGTTCTGGGGGATTTTGTTTTCTACACTATTGTTGTGCTAAAAAAATCTAAAAAAAATTAAAATTAAAAAAAGAATTTTTTACAGGTGTGTTTTCTTCTATTATTTTTATTTTCAAGCATTTCATCCTTGCTTGTTGTTCTCATCAAAATCGATCATTCTTTTGGGCTTAAAAGTAACCTTTCATAATTTTTGGTCACATAGATTAATTAGGGGATCAATACCTTAGATTCACTTAACCCTCCCCCAAACACAGCTGAATCACATCAATCACAAATTTTCATCGAAACAATCCTACCTAAGTTAAATTATTGGGATTTCATCACTCAATAGGGAAGCATACTCGTTTTTCTAGCAAAGTATAAACAACTAGATGTCATTATATTAGCTAAACACCCGACTCCATTATCATTGTGAGACCATGAAGTGAGGGGGTAGGCCCAAATACCAAGCTTCATACTAGCACCAGCATAGATTCGAGCCTCACTTACCTTCAACTATATCGAGGACTCCATCTTTTAACATTACCTGAAACCAGCCTTAGAACAACTATATAATTAGGTTCCCTCTGATCCTCTCCCTCCACATCTAAATTTTAAAGATAATTAAAATTCTTATGCTTGACTTGTCTATTACATTTATATCTCACTTAGACATTTATTATATCATCATCATTTAATTATCATTTAATATGGATCAACCCTCTACATCAGCATATTCCTTTACCCCTCATGCTTTATTTTTACAATCATCTTCGAGTGTTTCATCTATGGCTTTTCATCCCAATCAATAACAAAACATCCCCTACATAGGATCTAATCCTTCTCAAGATTATCAACCTATCACATCTCATTCAAATTCACTTAGCCTTGGAATTCTCCCAGAGCCATCAAGACCATATTTTGTCCCCTGTGGAACCTCTACCTTTCATCCAATTCTACATCCATAAAACAATCCCATCAAACAACAATACGAAAATCCTTCACAACCAAGTTACTTCAAAACTATTTCTCCTCAGCCCATGTTAAGTGTATCCCAAAAATAGATCCTCACCGCATCCCATTCTTCATCACAATCTCATTAGAATCTTAACATCCCCCGTCTTTTATCTAATCCACCTATCTTAACTTCAATACCTTTTTTGATACCTAAAACATCCCAAACCCATACACGTATCCTTAATCAGGTCCAACCAACCCCTTTACTCCAACAATAGAAGCATATCCAACATCTCTATACAGCTCCCCACATCCATTTATCATAACTTAATTCATAATCGGTGCCTTCGTAGGTTACCCTTTATCATCCTCCACATCAAGCCCATCAACAACTTAACCATATTACTCTCAACCATCATCAATCAAGTAAACTACATTCTCATCCATACTCTCATGTTAATCACCGGACACCTAAACCTACAAACTACCCCATGTAATATTTGTTAAATAAATTAGTTAATTTGGAAGCCACTACCATGGGTCCAAAACACGTCCTCACTTATGATCAGGTTTGTAATAAACCCATCCACCATCAGTACCATGTAAGCCTTATTATCCACATTGGGAATAACTTGAAATTACCATGTTCAATGGCCAAGAGGATCCTCAACAACACATACTAGCCTTTAAAAACTCATGTTATCTTATCATTCACAATCAAGATCCCCTTCATATAACCTTTTCTATGTCACTAGCAAGACCCACCTTGGATTGGTATAATTCCCTCCTCAACACTCTTTATTATCTTTCATGCAGCTAACCCTATTATTTCTCAAGAAATTTTCTATCAACATTACTTGCAAAATCACCATTTCTGACCTCTCTAACATCAAATACCTACAAATGAATCCATTGTTGACTTGATCGAGTTGTTTTCTTGATCATTTTCTCATCACATCTCATCTACCCTTGAAATCCACACATTCTAGACTTTTGACAAAGCCTTCACCTTGGCCAGAAAATTATTAATCCAAGCCCTCAAATTAGAAGGCCATATCGATCCTCAATCTATAAATGTCCAATCTGATTCCCTGAGGTCTTCCTAAAAAATCAATGAGATTACTTCATATGTTTTCATCTCTTATAATCTTGATTAAATGCCACCAATAGAATCAGTCCACATATATACTGTGCATCCTTTGATTCATATAATTAACACTATCATGCAGGATCTTCCCCACGGAAAGACCCCTTTATCACCAATGTTTCCCCTATAAGACTCGGAATCCCTAGATCTTCTTTTCAATAATCCTCACACATCGATATCTCCTGTGTCCACTATCTAATCATCCATCACCTCCTTACAACCCTTAGAATCTACCTCGGAGACCATTACAAAGGAGGCACTCATAATCAAATATATCAACGTCTAACCATCTTGTAAACCAATCAAAGAATTGGGCATATTACATAAATGTAACCCACCTAAATCATGTCTAGAAACACCATCTCCCTCATTCAATTCAGGCCTAGTACTATCCCTAGATTCTCATATGACATCTAGTCTGGAACCTTGTTCTGAATCAAACACTATATAATCAAAACCTATCACTCCCATGACCTCATCCTCATCATTTGTTGTAAGACAATATTCTTTACCTTAGGATGACATAAAAAAATAAGAAAACACATCATCTAGGGTCTCAACCTTACCATCCATTTTTGGGACCCCATTCCTTATTACAATCTAAATATATCATATCTACAGTTCCACCCTTACCATCCATTTTAGGACTCCATCCTTTATCACAATCTAAATCTACCATACCTATAGTTCCACCCTCACCATCCATTATCATACCCCATCCTTTATAACAATATAAATCTATCATATATATAGTTCAACGCTCACCATCCATTTTGGGACCCCATCCTTTATCTCAATATCATATTACATAGTCACACCCCTTCTCATCCATAACTGGTCCATCCTCATCTATTTTGGAACTTCATCTGTCATCCAATTTTATCAATCCCACATCCTATCGCATCCTCTTTCATATCAACCTAACAATGTCCTTACGATGCTCTAACACCATATGACATCTACACATCCACCCACATCCAAAAATAAGGCGTGTCCTACTAAGTGTTCTCATAAATCAAAATCAAAATCCATTAATCTAAATCCCCAAAAGGAACTTACATTGAAATCCTTAAGAGGCTTATACAATCTTCTCTATCACATTACCACCAATCAAAACATCCAATCTACATACTCGGAAACCTACCTGGTATGACCAAGGTAAATCCTATGCCTACCTTAGAAGCCCAGGTCATAGCACACAGAGTTGTACAGAGCTGAAATCCATAATCTAGTGACTCTTCCTTGTCAATGATATTCTCCTAGAAGAAGACCATTATATTCCATCATTGATATTATCTACACCTCCACCCTTGTTAGTGTCCTCACCGACATGTACAAGATAAGGAGTCACCCTCAATCAGGTATCAATAAACCTTTTTCAAAAATTTATTCAACACCTTCCATTGAAGATATCTCCATTTTGTCAATGCACACACCTTCCATTGAAGGTATATTTCTCTCTCATAAAAATATACACCCAAGTCACCAACACTATCCTCACTAACATCTGCAAGAAAAGGGGGTTATCCTCAATCAGATCTCATAAAACCTTTCTCAAAAATCTTCTAATCACCTTCCACAAAAATTCCCTTTCCTCAAATTATTACGGTTCACCTACCTGGGTGAATCAGAAATCGTCATACTCAAAGAAAAGACAAAATCAAAGCATCATCGTTTACCCCTCCTCATCTACTATCCTCTCATATCTTATCTAGATTTTCAACGGTTCCTTTTTCAAAGGATCCACATCCTCCTTTTCTTACCATCTACTCATTCAGACAACATACTAAATTTCTTCATACTAAACTATAGAACATCATTCCCTTTAGCATAGGTTATCCCTAGCCACATCTTCACACTAGGGGGTCTCCTCTCCTTTGAGACTTCGAAAGTATTACCTTACACAACTCCCCTTATTTAATCTTCATCAAACCTATCCTCTCAATCAATTAAAAGGGTCACTACTCTCGAAAGGAGTAAACATGGAAAGTTTTCCCTTGACTGGATTGGTAGATATAACATGAGTTAGGAGCATATTGTCTAGCCTCCCTTAATGGTACACCTAAAAAGGAACCTCTGAACTACTTGCACTTGCTTCCTTTCTATTATTAACATTTTGATCATCATGACATTAGTCATATAAAAATATATTAATCTATCATCAACCTCTCATTTCATCACTGTAATGATTTGAAATTATGTGGTCTTCCACCATTATCCTCAAAATCCTTAAAGATGAGCACCACAACTCTGCTTATCACATATTTCACATAGACAATTTCCTTCTTAATAAGGAACTCACAATCATTACATCTATCTACCTTATCTACCAACCAAATACATGTCATGGGGAACATATGTGCAGTATGTGTACACAATTCTTCCCCTCCTTCAAACGGTATAGTAGGGTTTTCTCTCATCTCAAAAGAAAGTCAAAAACATTCATGGATGCATCCTATCAAAGTCATATACCAATACCTCGAAGGAAAACTATCAAAAATCACAATCATATTATCACAAATAAAAGTATAAAATACCTTCAAAGGACTGCTACCTGTTAAAATCATAGACCAATCCCTCAAAGGACATATATCAAAAATAAAATAATTAAATAGTTAAAATTATAAACCACTCCCGTGAAGGATGGTTACCTATGTAAAAAGGCTTTCCACATTAATCATCCTTCAAAAGGTCAAATATCACAAAGCATCCTAGGAAATCTTCCTCCATTGATTAGATTTCCCATCAAAGAAAACTTCTTGGATCGATCAGTTTGCATCAAAAATGAAATGTATAGCTAGGGATTTTTCCTATGAAACCATTGAAAACAAAACCTACTCTCCCACACAACCTATATGTGACAACCCTTCTAATGTTCTAGGAAGGTATACATTTCAATTCCATCTATATACAAGATCCTACATGCGACTACCTATTGTTAGTCATGTGTTAACATCTGTTATAAGGAAAAAAATGCAAGCACATTCACACTATTTTTCCCAATCACATATGTATAAAATCCATTATAAAGAAATCATTGCACATTTTATTCTTAACCATGGTTAATCCATATATTGAGAAACATTAAAATCACTTTAAAATCAATATCAAATAACACATCATATCTAAAACATAACTTTAACCATCATCAACCTTTCTGTATCGACATCTATCAATATATCTATCACCATATCAACACTTATCAATATCAACACAATCCTAAGAACAACTTAGAATTACTTTTTTGTTTTCTAAAACATCACATCTACTCAATAAAATTGACATTTTTCAATTGGCTACCTTCTCAAGGGCTACCCCCTGCTAATTTTCAAGACAACTATCTAGTCGTTTATTAGGACCTTTTTCAGCGTTAAGTCATATGTCTATAGGAAAAGAACCATTTTGGTTATCCTATCTCTTAATGTCCTGCCCTCGTAAGCTTGCCTTTGTGGAAACATCATTTTTCTATCCCTTGATCTCGTCAAATGATCATATTATCGTCCTTAAAGTCATATATCTATATGACACAAACCCTTTGGTTCCCCTATCAATTTACTTCCTGATCTCGCAATCCGACCTTTGTGGAAACATCAATTTTCAGTCCTTTGAGGTCATTAAATCCTCATTTTACCAAATCCTAGTGTCATTACATCATATGTCCATAGGTCAAAAACCATTTGGTTCCCCTATCATTTAATTTTCTGATGGCACCCATCTTTTTTCTATACCTCTTCCTGGGGAATCATTTCTCATATTCCCATCCTTGTATCTTTCTAACTATCTCTTTCAAACTCCTGATCGATTCCCTTTTAGGTCATCGACCCTAATTTGAGGGGGAGCAACTCATCATATAATTTTACATGTTTCATATTCTTATCTATCACCTCTTTTTTTGTCTCGCAGCTTGTTTAAAACCACTCAACAAAAAAGGGAAAATGTAGACACCTAAAATTAACACTGCTAATCCTTATGTCTACATCCACTGAAACCCCTTCATTATCACATCACTATCATATTATACATTAAATCCTTATCCTAAGTCTTATTTCTACCCCATCATATTTAATCCTTGTAAATATCATTCTACATCTATAAAATTCTATTTTATCCTCTCCTAAACCACTTACAAACCAAAATAAAATAAAAAACAAAACCAAATTCTTCTTAACAATTTAAAAACATATCCAATGGGGTTTGGGTGGATTAGTTAAGATAGACAGTTGTGTCTAGATCCGGCAAGGTGCAAATCTCGCTAGGTGTGATCCCTTCGGTGTGGTTATCAGTGGTGGTGGATGTTGCATCATCTATGGTTACAACTGGCGGTTATTCTCTATGGTGGCGGAATTTGCATCATCGACATTGGCATTTGAGGTGGTTGGTTTCTCTAAAAATGGCGATGGTAAAAATTGCATTATCAGTGCAGGATCACTAGTCACGTTTTGGGTTGGTCTAATTGTAATATCCTTTCTCAAGACATTAGCTATAGTGGGTGGGGTCCCAGGAAACCCTCCGGTTCATAGCTCCGATCAAAATCGTTTATCAATAAAAAATAATTTAAAAACCTTTCTAACTTGCATAACCTTTTTCCAACACATATCCTTTATCAAAATAAAAAAAAAAACTCAATTTGGGAAGTAGTTTCAACCTTTTCCCCATAAAACCTAGATCGCTGGTGATCCTCACGAATCACTAGTGATTCTCCATGGTTATTAGAGACCCTATATAAATGAGTTTCAGGCATCCATTAAAGGTTAGATTTAGGTTTCTTAAGTCCAATTAAGGTTGATCGCTATTTGAGACCTCACATTTACATTTTCTTTATATCATAATTGTGTCACAGAGTCAAAGATCATCATAGAAACATTAAAGACATCAATAATTTCTTCTTCATCCTTTTAAACATCCAAAAATTGGTAATGCTGGTAAGGATAATTCCTCACACTATGAGAGGGATAATACTCTTCTTAGACTGGAATTATTGGAAAAGGAGGTTAAGAATATCAAGAAAATGTTTCATCAATTAACCAAGCAAAAGGGGAAAAGAAAGCTAAATGATGATGATGATATTGAAATTGATCAGACTGAGGATATATACAGAAATTTAAACTCACTGGACAATAGATTGGGGAGGGCCTAAGACATACATGATCATAATATGACCATTTTCAATGCCATTAGTGAGTTTATGGAGCAACAAGTTAGAAGCATCTCTATGTTGAGCGGGGTCCTTGAAGCCAATTGGGGGACTGAAAAGGAAAGAAATTAGGCTATCTCAAATTTGAACATGAATGATCCAACACACACTACCACTTTGGCATTATTCACCTCATTGTGCATAATCAAATCAAGGATTGGAAGAGCCTCTAAGAAATAACACCCCTTGGAGTGGTTGGTTTCATTTTGGTTGTTACTCTGTTTCAGATAGTATATTATTTTTTGGCTGCTTAATTGCAGTTTTTTCCATATTTTTCTTTTTCCTAGTAGCTACTATTTGGATTACTATTGAACTTTATATATTATTTGGATTCTAATCCTCTTTTGATGATTTCTTCATGTTTGATCTGGTTGCTGATCCTTCCTTGTAATAGGGTATAGTTCCTTCAAAACTACTTTCCATTAATAAAAAAAAATCCAAAAATTGATTCAAAAATATTCTTGCATATATAATCCTCTTTTCTCGGGTAAAATACTCCTCGAATCATCATTTATCAGCATATACAAGGTACTTATCTTCATTCATTTAATCATTGCATTTATGCATTATATCTAGGCCTAAATCAACCTTTTTAGCATTCCTTTTGAGCTCTATTTTAGTCATTTTTACACCCATCACAAAGGAAAGAAATCTCATGCGTGCCGGCCTATCATCCAGTAGACGATGGGTGCTCACCCGAGGCACACGCAGGCATCGAGTCTCTCTTTTATGTGAGTTAAGTGGGAAATCATCATATATGTCATGAACTTAATTAATAAAGGTGGAAATAAGACATACGATCATCATAGAGCTCAGAAATGCCTCTAGACAAATATATTCATTCAAAATAGAGGGTACTTATAGATAACAGATAGAACTACAACAGAAAGGAAAATACCTAAGGATTTACATCTATTCCATAACATCCATGAGCAGAAATGAAAAGATATAGATATGAACCAAATCAATTACATTCATACTCATTCATGTTTGTAACCTCATTACATTCAATGGATCCATTAGACTACCATAGCTTGATCAGATTGAAGTCATACATCACAGCAGGGATCATGTCCTTCATCCATACAAAGAAAAATTTATATCCCATCCCCTTAATACATTACTCCTTTATATAGCCTCTACCCAATCCCACAGAGTTCTTGCATAGTATTTCTACAGAGCTCCAATCTCTATATTCTCCTCCCATCTATCTAATATATCTCTCCTTTTTTCTCCTGCGGGAGCTCACATATATAGGCATCCCAAAGTGCCAACTCGTCCTTCTACGGCCTCATATCTGATGCCATGTGTCTGAATGTGGTCCTCCATGGGAGCATTCTCCTCTAGGTTTGAGCTCTCCACTTTTTTCCATGATGTCTTCTAGAACCTTATATCACAGGGCATATTCCTTTCGTGGGCATCACATTGTTAGGCTGGCACCTTATCCACTCTGCATGCACAGTCGACTCATGCTTTTCTCGTGTCCTGCCCAAAATTCCCAATATGGATAAGTCCTGAAACCTTATCTTTGTCCACGCACACCATGGGTTTTCTTAAACCCTTCCTTAAACCCTGTCCTACGTGCCTTCTCCTTACACGCTCTTCTTCAACTAGGCCTTGTGCGCCTACGCACTTTTTTGTACTTAGCCAATATTTTGGGGTCCCAACATCACCCCACACTACGCCTGTTCTTCATCTGCGGGAACACTCCTCCAATGAATAAAGAATTGCAGTAGACTTACGTCTTGGAAAAAGAATAAGGGGATGAAGAATTTGGGAAAGAAGAAAGAATGGGGAAGTGATGGCATTATTTAAACAAGCTAGGAAAATCTTTCTGCAAGTCAGCCTCCAACTTGTTCCAGGCATCGACTTCATTCTACACTCTTTGACAGAGGTTGCTGACTAGGGCGCTTATCTCCCCAAAACTTAGTCCATCTCCTTGAGCATTCATAGTGTCAACAATTTTCTCCAACTCCTTGCTCATGTCTTCAAGTGCGTCCATCCTTCTAGTAATCTGTGGGTACAATTCCTTCAACCGGTTTTTGATTGAACCCCTTAAGGTTTCAATGGCCTCAGATTTATTTTCAACCTCGGCAAGGATTATGTCCCTTTCCACCCTATTTCCCTTATTTTTCTCTTGAAACTTCTTCAGCTCTACTTCGTGAGTGGCGACCAAGATACTTGCCACTCTATCCCTGTCTACACAATTATCGTATGTGGCCTCAGCATATTGGGTAGCAATCTTGACATCCGCAAGTACCTTGCTATACTCAGTAATGATTTCTACCACTTTCAATTTTTCCTCCCTCTCCAAGTGTGCTTCCACTTCTTCTGCGGACTCTAGGGCCAACGATTGTCTCTCCATGGTGAGGATGAGCGTCAGATCTTCTAAACATTCAAGAGTGGATCTGTACTTCTACGTGGGTGGCGTTAGGTCTAGATGCTTCAACATAATGACACTTGTGATAGACTCCATATTTGTGTATACTTCACACACCTTTGCGTTCTCATCCCTTAGTTTGCGCTTTAGCTGTGCACTGATCAACTCTTCTTGTTTCAAGCCTTTAGCATTCTCAACCAGCTTTTCTTCCGTCTTTTCAAGATTTTCCTCTAGAAATCTTACTCTGTCATTTTTCCAAAGAGCCTAGCCTCAATCTCAACCGCAACCTTGTTCAGCACATTACATAACTATTCATCCAAGATTTTCTAGGCATTTACCAAGGGGTTGGGTCCCTTAGACTCCGGTACTGGAATGATTTCCCCTTGGTATATTTCAAACTCTGGCTCATCAATATGGGACTTAAAAATAGAAGAGAGCATCTTCCTTATTCTAGGGTATGTTCCCTCCTCATCAAATGACTCCATAGCTAGAAGTTCTTCCGTGGGTACAGTGCTCTGGAAGCGCACGTGTAGCACCTTCCTTTGGTCATCAACATAGCCCATGACCTTTCCTCATTCTGTATCAAGGCTCTTCCTTCCCGAACGCGTGGATTTGGGGAAACTCATTGTTAGACTGGTACCTCATTCCATACTAACTTGTTCTTTCTCAACGCTTTCCTCTTTACCCTCTTCCATCACTATGTCTGCGTTGTGCTCCAATTCATGTTCTACCAAGGCCTTGATTATTTTCATTGCTTCTCTTTCTGTTGCCTCGTTTACTTGTTCCTACATAAGGCTTGGAGCTTTTTGCTTCTGCATGCCAACCTCCTCACTTCTTCCCATGTCCTAGGTGCCTTCCCCCTCCTGGCTACCCTTGTGCCACATGAAAAGGAACTCATGTTCTTCTTCTCCGCCCTCTTCTTTTGAATCATGCACGCTAAATACAGGTAGCTCTTGATCTTTTTCAAGATCATCTTCTTCCTCACCATCATCCTTTTCACCTATGTATCTTTCCAAGCTCTATGTCTCCTCTGAGTCAACTTCCTCTTCTATCCTCTACTTCTTTCTAAGAGGTGACTCTTCCGTAGGGGATCCAACCTTCTCTGCTTCCTCTGGTGACTTCTCTTTGGTGAGGGGTTGCTCTAGCGCCTCTTCTTCTGGGGTCTTCTCCTTTACTGGGGATTTCTTCTTACACGTATAGGTGCTAGGTTTGGTGCTTGCCACCGGTGTGCTTACTGGTTGGGAAGTCTACACACTTGGTGCTTTTTCTTCTTCTCTCTCCCTTTTCTTGAGCGTGGGCTTTCTTCTACCTGTGGGATCTTTAGGTATGGAGACATCATTCTCTAAGTATGCACCTTTCTCAAATTTTGGCCTAATGCAGAGATATACACACGTCATGGAATTTCAAACAATTGTTAGAGTCAAGGGTTTTATCATTCTAATTTCATGTACTATGTAATTTTCCATGTATGCATGCTTCTTGGGGTAGACTAGTGTCCTGCACATCTCCCTGTGGTCCTGATCAACTTCACTAAGGTCAAACCTTAGTCTCTTTGCTTCTTTGAACCTGTTAACTCCCACTTGGAAGTAATAGGTGGTGAAGGAGAATGGGAGTTTACACCATGGGCTCATGGTTTCATCCACCATCATGAACCTACCTATCCAGAAGTGTTGGTACATAGCAAACTCAGTTTCTCCTATTGTAAGCACTGGTAGTTTCTCTAGGATTCTCCACTCTGCCCTGAACGCATCCCTTAAGCACTTATACCACTTGTCCAGGCGCACCTTGTGGGAGGCTGTCATTGTTTCACATGTATACTTTGAAAATATTTTCGCGGGCAAGGGATCTTCAGCCGGATACTCCCAAACAAACTTGTCTGCCCACATTAGGCACTCCTATCTTTGAAAATATAATTGTCAGGAGGAAATTTCCAAAGAGTATCTTGTCTCCTTCATGTGTGCTATTGATTATCTCATCTGTAATGAAGGCCGATAAATTATAGATTGTGCCCTCTGATATTTTTTTGCATACATTCAACTAGGCCTTATTCACCTGTGTCCACCTTTCTTGATCATTTAAATTTTTGACCAGGCATGCGGTCATTCTCATGACAGGATCTAGGATTTCTGCAATGTCAGAAAATCTTGACCCCTTCTTGTAATCATATGCAATGATAGTTTCTTTCAAGGTGTTCTTGTCACTCAGGTCATCATCTATGTTATATCCCTTGCAGATGAGGCCTGTAAACTTTGAAATCAACTGAGGGGTTATGCACATCTTGTGCCCCGCGAAGTAAAAGTGGTCCTCATGCACACATGACATCAGCCACTGATAGAGGTGCCTAGGCTTTCTAAAGCAGGGCAACTCATAGAGTTGCAATAACCCTGCCTTCTCCAATTTCACTTTTACCTCATCGCTATAAATGGGAAAACCCTTTGGTGTCCTTTTGTTCATTGGGCGCACTAACTCTAGCACCATTTCCTTCTCTATTGTGCTTGTGCGATGGTTATAATCGCTCATCGCCATCTTTCTCAAATGGGATTCCCACTCCTTCCCAAGAAAAACCCCATCTGGGTACTGCATTTATGCATACCACTCCTCATTCATGCTTGTGGTGGTTGGTGTTAGCTCTCTACCCTTTCCCTTTCCCTTGCCCTTTGGCTTCATGGGTGACACATCTGGTTTCTTGGGTTCCATTTTATAGGTCCTCTTATCACTTCAATCTCTTCTTGTTACTCTGCTCTTCCACTCCTTCCAACCTTAGATCTCAAACTTGTGAAGAAAACCCCTTTAACATGTGCCCTAGTTCCTCAATTCCTAGCTAGGATAATTCATTCACAATACGGTGCCATCTCACAACTTATCTTACACCCGTGAAATCCCTTCCTTCTAGTTTTTGAATCTAACCTAGTTACTCACGCTCAAAACCTTCAATTTTTTCTTCACACGGATAAGTTTTGGAAGCCCTAGTTTGTAAAGATGCAAAAGTGCTTCTTTCTTCATATACTCAAAGTGAATAATGAAATGCCTCAACCCTTTATTTATAGTTTTTCTCAATTTGTAACATTAAATGCTACCTTACCTACCATCATACTTTAACACTTAATGTGGCTTTTTCAAACAAACCCGACTTTAGCGCTTTAACTCACGTGCCCAACCTTGCGCAAACAATTCTCCAACCTTCTAGCACGTAACCAATCCATCTTGACAGGATACTCTTGCGTGTGCGTAACCAGCACCGAAATCTCTTCTTTTGTCATGATTTTTGCTCTCACCTACCTTGTGTTGCTTATGTGCTTCTTCTTCTCTTCTGTGTGGATTCCCAATGTAGCCTTATCCTGACACCAACCATCCTTTTTCACCTTTCCCTGCATGTACTTTCTTCACAGGGCCATTCAACCGGGATTTCTAATGCAATCCTTCCTAGCGCTTCACACTTCAATTTCTTCCACCTTACTCCACCCCGCACTAAAATGATGCACGGTCCTCTGCGCAGTTAAAACTCTCCAAAATTAATGAGATTACCAGTGCCCAAGGCATAACACAAAACAACAATGAGAAAGGGAAACACAAGAAAAGAAAATGCATTAAAGAAAATTCTAAAATAAATGGCAATATTGCCTTATTTACAAACACCAAGAAGACTTTTTTATAGTAGGGATTTCACTTAATCTCATCAAAGTGTCTTGGAAATCTCATCCCATCCAGCACTTGTAACTGGCATGCACCTGAATCAAGGATGTACAAGATGGTGTAAGGACCAAACCAATGCACTTTTAACTTCCCAGAATGGCACAAAAACTTAGAATCATATAGTAATACCATCTGGCCAACCTCAAACTTCTTCTTCCTAATGTGGTAATCATGTCATGATTTTTGCTTTACTTTTTCTATTTTTTGGCTTCACCTGGTGAGTGATCGTCTTTCGTCTGGATTCATTAATTTATAAATCATTTCTTCCAGCGCTTGCTCATCATCCAGCCCTCCTGTTCGCATTATACGCAGAGAAGGTAACATAAACTCAACTGGAAGGAAAAATTTTGCGCCAAACACCAATTGAAATGGTGTGGCTTTGTTTAGTCTTTTATAAGTTGTCCTATAGGCCCATAATACGGCTGATAGCTTGTCATCCCAATCTTGTCTTCTGACATCACAAATCTTTGTCAAGGTATGACTTTGTATCTTGTTAAATGCTTCCGCGGTTTCATTTACTTGTGGGTGATAAGGTGTAGTTTTGTGATGAGCCACGGTCTCATTCAAGAAATGTTTACCCCTATCGCTGGGTAAAATTAAAGGGCATCCATACCTCATGTTCTCCCACAAAAATAATTTTACAGTCTTTAGTTGGGGCTGCCTCTGTCCACCTTGTCAAATAATCCATACAAGTGATTACATAACATGATCCAATCCTACATATTTTTGGTGCAATAGGGCCTACAAACTCTATTTCCCATTTCTCAAAAGGTTCAGTGCTAGCGATAGCGCAGAAAGGCATTTCATCTCTCCGTCTTGGCTTGCCAACGCACTGACAATGGTCACACACTTTACAATACTCCTTAAAATCCTTATACAGAGTTTACCACCACAATCCTCTCATTAAAACTTTACGTGTGGTGGCATCGCCAACATAATGTCCACCTGCACTTCCTCCATGTGCTTCCTTTATGATGGCGAGGTGCTCATGCTCTAGTACACACCTACGCAAAACATCATCACACCCTAGTTTGTGTAAGTCCCCACTGATCAACATGAAAGGCACGACACGTATGGCTAGTTGATTTTTCTCTATTGTCCTCATCCCTTCCGGTGTCATACCTATTTTAAGGAACACAAAAATATCCTCCAAGTTTGAGTGTGTGTACCTCAACCTAAACAAATGTGCATCTGGCATGGAATCTTTAATGCTTTGTGCGTCCTCCCCTGAATCAATCCTAGATAAATGGTCACGTCCAGAATTACTCTTGCCTGGTTTGAAAACTACGGTGAACTCAGACTCTTGGAATAATAGCACCCACCGACATATGTGCCCTTGTAGGATAAGCTTGTTCACCAAATATTTTAATGCCATGTGGTCAATGTAGAAGATAAAGGGAGTTTCCAATAGATATTTCCTAAACTTATGAAGCGCGTAGATCATAGACAATGCTTTGCGCTTGGTCATAGTATAATTCTTCTCTGTTGGTGTCAACTTCCTGCTTGCAAATCATAGGTTGTGATCAACAATTCCCTCACCAATATGTGCAGGCACTACCCCAATGGCCATTCCGGAGGCATCTACATGAACATGGAAGGGATTATCCCAAGAGGGGAAACATAGTATAGGCGCAATGACAAGCCTATCCTTCAATGTGTCAAACATCTTCCGTTGCGCCTTTCCCCAATGGAAGGCACTTTTATGTCTGAGAAATTATTCTAAAGGTGCAGAAATCTTGGCATACCCCTTGATGAACTTCCAATAGCAGCCGGCATGTCCAAGAAACCTATGTACTGTGCTTTGCCTAGTTGGCTCCCCCAATCCCACAATCACTGCAATTTTGGTAGGATCCACCAGCAAGCCTTCTTTGCATATGATGTGTCCCAACAGGGTAGAAAATACACACTTCTTGATGTTGAGGGATATACTTAACTTCCGATACCTTTCAAACATCAATATCAAATTGTCACAATGGTCCTTGAACAGTCCATACACAGTCTAATCATCAAGGTACACTTAGGGAAACTTGTGGATGAAGTCCTGTAAGGCCTTCACTGTAATGTGTGAGAATTCAGCATGCACATTCTTCAACCCAAAAGGCATGACCGTATAGGAAAAACTTCCCCTAGTTTTCCTTTACAATCCTCACATGGTGATAACCTGAGAACCCATCCGTGAAAGAGTAGACTTCGTACCCTGTCACTCCTTCAAATATTTTTTTAGTGAACGGGGTTGGGAAGGGATAAATGACACACACTACATTCAGATCCCTATAATCAACACAGATCCTTATCCTTCCATCCTTTTTGATACTAATCATCATTGGACTTATCCACTCTAACTCCTCCAAAGCCTCTATGATTACTGATGCTATCATCTTGTCTATTTTCTCCTTGAACTTCATACACAGATTAGGATTCATTCGGTATGGTCTCTTCTGGATCGACTGTGCACCTTCCTTTAACTTAATTTTCATTTCCCCCAAGGAATGGTGAATGCCTTTGAGTTCATGATACCCATGAGAGAATATATCCTAAAACTCACGGAAAAGATCAATGATCTTAGAGACTTCCTTCTCCAACCAATAATCTCCAATTCCTTGGGTTCCACCTCCAACCCAATATTAACCTTCTTTGTATTTAAAGGCTCATGATAGTCACACGTTCTTTCATTAGCACTATCCATCACTTCGCGTGAGCCTAGAGAATGGTTAACCTCCAAATTTTCCATCTCTTCACCCTCTATGACATAGACCATCTTACCTTTTTCTTTCTCTATGCACATGCACTCAAACTGCATCTAAAAAGACTCATCTTCACTAAATTTTCCCTCCAAGCATGGCTCTCCTAGAAATTATACAATCTTATCCTCTTCCTTTACACTATCCCCCATCATAAGGCGCTTGATCTCCTACAATGCCTTATCCACTGATGGTTGGGTGCTTTAATACTCAAATGCTTGGATGAGATTAGGCGCTAGTTCTTACCAATTCCCTATTTGGTGGTGTGTCTCAGAGTGGATGTACCATGCATGCGCGTAACCCTTCAATGTAGAATATAGTTTTTTTTATCTAGAGGGACGGTGGTAAAGCTTCCACTCCTTCCCTCCAGGATCTCTCACAGTCTTGGATGTTGAAAGAGGTGGGCTCCTTACCATGGTAGTCCTTGATGGTGGTGGTCGCATTGCTTCTAGAGAAATGAACAGAGAAGGCAATTCTCACTTTGCATCATTCCAAGAGATTATCCTGATGCGTTGCCCACCAGTGCGTAGTAGTTCCTAGTAGGATGTAACTTAACATCCCCCTTCTTTCATTTTCCTCCTTCTAATGAGCTTCCATCTTCTGCAAAAATACCTTAGGGGAGGCTCCTCCTGAGTACTTAAGTATCTCCTTTCCTCCTCAGTGCCGGACCGTGCATGCCTTTGTCACCTTTGCAACTGATCCTCTCAAATGCCATCCCATTAACTCATAGGTTCCATGTTCCCAATTATCACATGCTATACTAGTGGTGCAACTTAAGGATTGAGCATCCTCAAACTGGATAACTACTTATGTGGGATGAATTATCTCTCGATCCCTAATTGAGTGCACATATATTTTATCCAGGACCTCTTCTCCCAAAGGTTCAATATAGGGTGTTCACTTCCCATCCGCCAGGGGTATGATGACCCTTTCCTCCTCATTTTCAAAGCTTATGTACCCCATGTTGAACCAAATATCCGCATTGTTCTTATAACACCATGGGCGCCCAAGTAGTGCTAGGAAATTTTTTGCCTCAGCGAGTGCCAAGACTTTTAAGTCCCTAGTAAACTTAGCTCCATGAATGGTGATAGTTGCATCCTTTAAGACACCGATGGGAATTTCCTTCATTTTGTTTTCCATATACAACAAATTCGAAGATGGCTATAATGTAGGCCTTCCCATATGATGTCATCCATCCAAGGTGAGAACATTGACCTTCATGCCTGTGTCACTGAGGATATTACTAAGGAGCCATCTATCCATGACCGCATTTAACATGATCTCCCTATCATAGTAAAGGATGTGAGGGGGAAGGTTTGAATGCAAGACTTTCCTCTCGTGCTCTTCTCCAACACGTGGAACCTTCTCTCTCAACCATGCTCCTAGCAAGGGAATACTATTCTCTTGCCTTAGTATTTTACATACTTCCTTGACCTCATCCAAGTCATCTCTTGGCCCCTCAACCTTCCTTCTTTTCTCCCCCCCTCCTAGAATTCTCCTTTAGACACTATATTTCTCCATGTAAACTCTGAATGATGTCCATGGTATCTTGATATACCTCCTTTTGATGCGTAGGGTCTGGGTACTTCCCATGTACCACTTCTTCCCTTGAAACCAGGTTCTTCTGCCTTGGTATTTCCTTTATGCAGGTGGCCTCTGCTCTTGTTGTTACCATAATAGGTTCTAATCCTATGTCACATGTTACCCTTGGTATCCATTATTTTTCCGTCTTCTTAATGCTTACCATTGTAGCACCCTTGTCTTTCTGGTGCTCTTGGTTCATGTGTTCAAAAAAATCATGACACTCCTCATACTTGTGTTTCTTCCTGCACCATGAGCACTGCAATAGGTATGGGCACTCTCATTTGTAATTCTCCGTAGAACCAAAATTAAAATAGGTTCCACATGGGAACTCACTTCTTCCTCCTCCATAGTTACCACAACCATGGAATCCTCGATGAAATCCCCTTCCACACATGCCTCCATCTGCGCGCTCCTCATAACAACGATCATCACCTTTAGAACTACTTGTAATGATGGTCTAGTGCACCCCATGATCAATGGCCTCATGAATCTGGTCAATAAGCCTATAATCCTTAGTATCGTGGGTCATAGAGGTGCAGATCTTACAATATCAAGACACATTCTTCCGAATTGCATGCTATAACAAGGTACATCTACTTACATCATGGTCCCCATGACAAATTTCATAGTCTAATGTTATAGCACGTACCATCCTCTGGGGGAAACTATCCTTGACATGCCCCTCTACTTCACAATTTGTACACCATATACCACTATGAGTCTCATGGGATGAGTTCGCAGACAACTTCTCCAGCTATTAGCCATAGCAGCCATTTGAGCCTCCAAAAACGGGATAACACTAGTATCAACACTTCCAATAGCCTCGGCATGCAGAGCAGCTTCTAACACCTTGTGCGGGTCTGTGAAAGTTTTATGAGATAAAGCTCTTATAAATGGAGTTATCAACCCCCCAACAAACCATTGAGCATGTTTTGAAGGGTGAATGTCATATGAAATTTTTTATAGGAGGATCTTGAACCATGCATCATACTCCTGCACACTCTCCACCATTCGTTACTGAATCTCCTTCATGGTGTTAATGCTCTTCTGTTCAAACTGAAGAATGTGGAATTTTTCCAAGAAGGCATTCTTTAACGAAGCATAATCCACCACCATTTGATGAGGGTCAAATTTCCTATACTAGCTATGTGTGTGCCCTAGCAATGTCATTGCAAATTCACTAGCCTTTCACTCCGGGGTTCTGATCCCCTTCTCGCATCATAGCAGCTCACACTTGTGAACATGTTCTGAAGCATCTTCAATACCTCTATAATCTGGTAAATGTAAAGACATCTCAAAGAAGACTTGAGGGGGTGGCTGGGGCCCTTGTCCTCCTGAGCCAGAGCCTTGGTTCCCTATGGTGTTTCCTCCACTGTCAAATCCACCAGATCCACTAGGTCCTGTGCCTCTTGAGTCACCAGATCCTTTGGATCCACAAGGTCCTATTCCTTCTGATCCACTAGATCCACTAGGTCCTGTAGTGGTCATGTCAATGGTCACCAAAGTTCCACTAAAATACACATTGAAGGTCTGTGATAATGCCCCACTAGCACTAGTGTACCCTGCACCACTCCCAGAAGCGAGACTGAAGGCTTTTGTACTTGCTCCTTGTCTAAAAATTCCTTTGAATACTGGAATGTGTAGCCATATAAGTGGGAAATGAAAAATTGTATCTCTTGGGCACAGGTTTGTCACTTCCACTGATACCAATTGGGTCAATGATACTTCTTCCTTGATCTGGAAAACCAAGCACCAGGGTTTGGTCACTAGGTGGGTTCAAATATGTTCCAACGAATCTTCTCTGTCCATGCGATTTACTCTCATCAGAATCTAAAGGGGTCTCTCTTATGCACTTTTCAAGATGGGGTAGAACAAAATGCTCAGGTTCCATGTCCTCCGCATGAACCTCAACTCCTTCCCATAATGTCTACCTCCATAGATCCATCACACTTGTAACCTCACATTGTCTAGTAATCTCCCTTTCACGTGCTTCACTATACTTGAGTCACCTCTCCTCCCTTTCCTTCTCCATCATAATATATGCCATCTTCCTCCACCCTAACTTCCTTTCCTAGCACTCAGAATGGTTTAGCCGGCCATTGGAAATGCCTCTAAACTAAAGGTAACATTCGATATCTTCATTGCCAGAGGGATAACATGTAGAAATGATCCTCTGGGCTCCCACAGAAACTCAAACTCAGCAACTTCCAGACAAGAATATGTAGAAATACCATACTCCAGAGTGTAGCTAGCCAACACACCTTTCCACCAATGATCCACAACACGAGTCCACGTTAGATCTGCATCTTGCAACATCTAGTATTATTCTTGGGTCCACGTGCATGATCTATAATACCAGCTTGATCTAGATGCATATACTAAGATCCATTCATACAATTCTACTGGGAAGCAACAAAAAAATGTTTCATACAAATCATGGTAGAGGTTCTCTTCTACCCATCTATGTGCATCAAACTTAGATCCAGTGTTGAATCTTTGATAAAATTCATCCTCTGTGCTCTTAAACTATGATTCAATACTTTCCAAAGTTAAATGCTCTGTCATCACTCATTACACAGATCATGATGAATGCCATTTCCCACTAGAATTTTGAAAAGGATGGGTCATTGTATTCTTCCAATCATTTAACTGACATAATCTTTGTCAGTGTCATTCTAAACCAGGGTTGTGTCCTAGGCAATATGCAATGGAGTCTAGGAGAACCAGTTATACGTTGAGTTTGTTGGGGGGTTGCTTAGTTTTAGTGACTATTCTACGGAAGTGTAGTTAAAATCTATGGAAATTAAATACAAGTCTATGGAATTCAACTATTTGCAATGAAAGGAATTTTAGCAACTAATCTTCTACTGTAAAATAAAATACGCACACACTTATTCTTAACAAATTAAATCACAACTGAATAACTGGAATTTTTAGCAGAAAGCAAGACTATTCATGAACTAGATTTGCATAACAAAAGCATCTACTCTAAGTGAAAGTGGTAATGGAGAAAGCAGATATAGTTAATCAAAGCATGCATGTAAAACTCATCAAATGACAATTGCAGTAAAACTAATCAAAGGACTGTATGCATGTAAAACTCAAAGTAACCTCGTATCTCCTCGGTCGAGTGGGCCCTTGCTCTTCCTCAGGATAGAGTGATCAACAACTTCTGATTCTCAAAATGCCATGGATTTCATTAACTTTGAAATGAGTTCATAACATATCAAAAACAAATCCAGAACAGTATGCAGATAATCTTCTTCAATTAATCAAAAAGTGGTACTCAAGTTCTGAAGAAAAAGTCTTCATATAGATAATGTTGGTTACAAGATCCACCATATCAGGTGGCATTAAACACTGTTCATCAAATATCAATTAAAACTCATAGATTCCTACGGGCCATTAGAGTCAAGCCCAAGCTAATAGGTCAATTCGATGGAAACAGTCTTCAGCCGCATGCTTCGAACTCGGGCTTCTTATCCACCAGTAACTTCCATCATTCCCTACACACATCATCACATTTGATCTCATAAAGGTAGTTAGTAGGAGGTTCATGGGATAAATGGTTTTCATAAATAATAGCAAGGAAAATGCATCAACCTACTAAGATATGACTACACAAAACATCCCCATATACTAATAAGTCATATCACAAAGAGTATTTCCAGTCTGAAGAAATGATATAAATGAGCCAAACAATGCACTCATCATTTTCCCCCTGACTTTACCTGTTGCATGTCCCAATGCAACTCATCTGTGCCCTACTCACCTTCCAAGTTGGTCAGCCATGTCATACTCCTCGAATTGATCAGCGTATTGCTTTGTGGTATTCTTGCAGCCCTGAGTATTGGAGGTAATTTCCACCCAGGTAGTGAAACTGTCATGGGACTGTGCTGCATTGTTCTGCCAGGTCGTGAGAGGGCTCAAGAGGAGTGGTGGCCATACTTGGAGGCCTACCCATTCATTAGTGTATTGCTGGCTGGTTTTCTCTGTAGTTTGTTTGATAATGGTGATGAGGGCATCACCCCTGCGCATGCTCCAGCTCAAATTCTGGGGAGAGAGGACCTCCCTACATTTCAAAGGTAGGCTTAAAGTATCCCATCTCCTATCACAAGCTTGCCAAGCAGCCCCAAAATTCTCCTGACTATAATTTTCAAAATCAATAATACACTGAAGCAAAATCTGAGAAGTATTCACCCCAACCCCTGCCTGATAGTACAATGATCGAAAGTTTTTCCGCAGGGTGACATCTGTATGATGAGTTGGGCGAATGTAAAATCTGATGGACTGAGCAGTGTTATTGAAACTGTCTGTTTGCTGCCTCCAAATTATCTGATTCCGCAATACAGACTGAAAGGCTTTAATTTGAAAATCACCCACAAATAGGTTGATCAAGAAATCAGGGACATTGGTCACTATCATGTTATGTAGATAAAATTCACAGAGCAAATTTTGAATTTCCAGAGTGTTGTACTTGTAAAAAAATAAAAAACTAGGGCCATCGGGAATTTCGTGAGGGGCTTGAGAACACAATTGAAATAACTACCAAGAATAAAATTGTTCTTGGACATACATGTTGTAGACTGAGGAGGGTTTCCTACAGGACAGTAGTTTGATGGCCAAAGGATAGACAGAGTCTAAGATAGATGTTACTTTTCATTTTTCCTCTTCCATAGATTCTTTTTCTTTTTTTAATTTTTGATTTTCTTTCCGCAATTCCCTTTCCTGAAGGGACAACTGTTGGAAATTATTCAAGAGGGTAAGACTCTTATCACGTTGTCACTTTAGACAACTTACTTCAAGCTGCAGGGCAGCAATCTCCCAAACTTTTTCTACTGTCTTTTGTGTAAATTCAGCTTGTAATAAAAGGGTGGATTCTTCCATACCTTGTAACTGAGATTTTAGCAGTGTGATCTCCTCTAGATAGTTGTGAGAAGGTGCCACTTGGGTGTCAAGCATTTCAGGAGTTACAGTGTGAATTTCCATAGATGACGGAACAACAGATGATGGAGCGGCCGGGTCATCCTCCGTATGCAGTTCCTCCCGAATGTGGGTGGTATCATCAGGCAAGGACTCTGATTGGAAACCACCTGTCTACAAAAATGAGCTAAGCCACCGGGACCGTAGTTGCATGGAGGAAGATGGGGCCATGGGACACTTGCCTTTTGAATCAGAAATGGATGGGGATGGTCCCTCAGGAGTACCAACTGTGTCGGCATGCTCAGGAACATCAGCTGCCTCTGCTTGACTATGTGAAGGGCAAGGACCCGATGCAAGGGTAGACCAAGGTGCAGAAGAGAGACCAGATTTTAATTGCTTTGGCCTGGACCCTTCACCACCAACACGTCCCTCGAGCCTCCACTTTGGTCGAAAGAAAACTTGGTGTGAACACAACAGATGAATCAACCCCGGGTGCTTAATCATAGACTTGCCTCCACTGGACCGGTGTTTCTGGCATACCTTAATGATGGAGTCTGCGAGGTACTCTGGTAGATTTACCCGAAGGGCCTGGTTGACATGTCCCTTTTTAAGGTGAATGAGCATTTTGAGTGCATCACCACCCAGAATAGAGGCCTGGCCATCGCATATAAAATACCGGTTGACCCATTTAGCAATCTCACCCCAGATTCCAGGAAAACTTGTCTGCTTAACACCCTTCTGGACACCCAATGGAGTCAGGATGACCTCCAGGAGTGCCTCTCCTTCGTCATGGAACTGAGCAATCAGAATTTGCAAAGGGGCATTCATCATAACCTTTAAACCAAAGTTTGGCAGGTCAGACAGGTCAGAAATGACCTGACTGGTAATTTCAACTCTTCGTCCACCAACTTGCGAGCATGTGGACTCAAAATTGTTCAAGAACTCTTCCACAATGCCCTCATCAAAACCTTCAAATTTCTGAATGAAATCCAACCATCCAAAATCATGAAATACCTATGAAAGGGTGGCATTCCGGAGCAAGGCATCAGGTGAAGTAGGTTCTGATGTCTTTCGCGGTCCCATGCTGAGCCAAAAAGTGAGAAATACATGGTAGCAGAAAAACCAGAGCAGAGCATCTCTTCCACTTCCCATCTAGTGCCTGATAAAACCAGTCATGATTGATGTGCATACCACAATGGGAAGAAGCAGTTGTAGAAGCATTAAATTTCAAATGACACCATATTCCTTGGGTAGCGCAACATCAAGCGAAGGTGACGGTGAAAAAATAGTGATGAGACCGGCCACCCGTGTGAGATTAAGATTTTTGCGGTGGCACATATCCCATGGTTGAGGAGCAAGCACCACCTGTCCTGACATTGGAGAGTGTGACACATCAAAGCATGTGGTGATTTATGAGCCATTACTCCTTTTATGCCATCATTCATAGAGCCAGATTTGGAAAGAGATCCAGAATGACCATAGCAATCATTTCATGATGGCATCATAATGACAAATGAATACATGGGGAAATGTTTCACATAGAAATATCATTAGCAAGTTAAAATGCACTTACCCATGCCACATTTAGTCAGCCGATATCCGTAGATTCCTACGCCCTGCAATTTGGGATGAAACATGATTAGCGGCAGTAGAAATAATGAAAATTCCTGCATTTATTGGAAATTACAATAAAAACTGCTAACTAAGGGAAGAAGATCGAATGAAGGATCATCTTCCTTTATTGAATTTGCAAAAGATTGATTACTCCATGCGTGAGAGGCAAAGAGCCTCCTCAGCATGCATGTCTGTTCGTAACAGAATGTCATCGGTGAAAGTCTTCTTATCCAGCGGTTGGTGATAAACTCGGAGCCTATGCCCATTCACCAGAAGAGTCTCGTTTTGTCTCCATCAATCGGTATCAATCGAACAGAGCCATTATCAAACACTTGATTTACCTGATAGGGACCTAACCAATGTGTACGCAACTTGCCTTTAAACTGCTGATAGTGGGAATCAAAGAGTAAAACCCACTGTCCTTCATGAAATATCCTTTTTTTGATGTGAGCATCATGCCAAGTTTTCCACTGATGCTGTAGAATTTTGGTCTGCTGCTGTGCCTCCATCCGCATTTCATCTAATTCATTCAACTGCAACACTCATTCACGTTGTGCTTCATCCAAATCGATCCCAACTTCCAACGTTGTTCGCCAGGTGCGCAACTCAAACTCAACAGGTAACAGTGGCTTCTTCCCAAAGACCAGCTCATAGGGAGAGAAACCAGTAGTTGTTTTCCAGGTCGTGTTGTAGGCCCAGACGGCCTCAGGAAGCTTTGGTACTGAATTCTTTCTATCAGCATTGACCACCTTAGTTAGAATATTCTCGAGTTCTCGATTGGTTACCTCCACTTGCCCATTGGATTGGGGGTGATATGGTGATGATTTCTGGTGCCTGATTCTGTAGATTCCTAAGAAAGCTTCAATCATATTTGAAACAAATTGAGGACCTTGATCAGATACAATGGCCCTTGGTGCTCCAAATCACAGCAATATCTGGTTGTAGAGAAAATCAGCAACAACATCTTCATTGGCAGATGCCAATGCTTGAACTTCAGCCCATTTGGTGACATAGTCCATGCATACCAAGAGATACTCCTTCCCAAAAGATGGAGGATCAAATGGTCCAACAAAATCAATACCCCATTTCTCAAATGGTCCTAGAACCAACTGAGGGTTCAGAGGCATTTCCGTAGAAAGTGTAGGTTTTCCCATTCATTGGCATGCATCACACTGCCACACATACTTTTTGACAGTCTTATGGAGGGAAGGCCAATAGTACCCTACTCCAAGGATCTTGTGAATTGTTTGTTTCACTGAATAATGTCCACCTCCTGGCTCATCATGACATGCTCGCAGTATGTCATGTACCTCATCCTCTCAAACACACCTGTGAAGAACCATGTCAGGACAACATTTAAATAAGAATCCGTTACACCATTTATATGTTGCACTATTTCTAACCAATCGCCTTCTTTCCTTATGAGTAAAATAGGCAGGAAACTTCCCTGTTGTTAAATAATTCATGAGATCAGTGAACCAGGGAGTCTTAGTAGAGATAGAAAACAAGTGTTCATCGGGAAATTGGTCTTGGACTGCTTCGTCATCACCTGAAACATTTATTCTGGAAAGAAAGTCAGCAACAACGTTAGATTTCCCAGGCTTATCTATAATAGTGAGATTGAATTCTTGCAACAAGAGTAACCAGCGAATGAGCCTTCCGCCAACCACTGGTTTGTTCATCAAATATCGAATGGCAGAGTGGTCAGTGTAAACAAAAATTTTATATCCAGTGATGTAATGGTGAAATTTATTCAAAGCATATACAACAGCCAAAAACTCTTTTTCCGTAGTAGTGTAATTCTTTTCCGTAGGAGTCAGATTTTTGCTGATAAAATAAATTGCATACATATGATCTTCTGAGTCTTTTTGTCCAAGGACAGTGCCCATGGCTGTATTAGAAGCATCAGTGTGGATATGGAAAGGTTGTCCCCAGTCAGGGCCACATAAGATAGGGGCTGTTGTCAGCTTTTCTTTGATAGAATCAAATGCCTGTTGACACTGAGAAGACCATTCAAAAACACAATCTTTGGTTAGCAATGAAAACATTGGGGTGGAAATTTTGCTAAAATATTTTATGAATCGGCGGTAATAACCTGCATGGCCAAGGAAACTTTTGATGTCAGTCTGATTAGCTGGTGTAGGTAATTGGGTGATGACTGATATCTTTTTGGGATCCACCTTTATACCTTGGGCTGAAACATGGTGACCTAAGACAATTCCTTGATCAACCATCATTAGACATTTTTCATGACTCAGAGATAGTTGGTGTTGTTCACATCGACTGAGTACTTTCTCAAGATTATTCAAAGATTCTTCAAAAGTGGATCCATGGACAGTGAAATCATCCATGTAAACCTCAACACAGTCGTTAGCAAGATCTACAAAAATGGCCAAGACTACCCGCTGAAATGTGGCAGGGGCATTACAAAGCCCAAAAGGTAAGACTCTGTAAGTGAATGTACCCCAAGGGCACGTAAAAGTAGTCTTATCCTGATCAGCAGGGGCAATACTAATTTGATTATACCCACTAAACCCATCCAAGAAAGAGAAATATTTCTTACCAGCCAAATTGTCCAGGACTTGGTCAATGAAAGGCAGGGGAAAATAATCTTTCTTGGTGGCTTTGTTAAGTTCCCTGTAATCAACACATATTCGCCACTTACCATTCTTCTTGGGAACAATAACTAATGGGGAAACCCACTGACTATCAGATATAGGATAGATGAAACCTACCTTTAGGAGCTTTTCGATCTCAGTTTTGACTATGTCTCTCAATGCTGGATTGATTCTTCGTTGCGGCTACCTTATAGGTTTGACGTCATCGGTGTAAATATGATGTGTACAGATGCTAGGATGAATTCCTTTCATATCAGTGTAATCCCAAGCAAAAGCATGAGAATGTTTCTTCAGAACCTCAAGCATCCTAGCTTCTTGATTGACCTCCAAGTCACTTCCTATAGTCAGATCTCTACCCATACTGACAAGCACCTGCTTAGTATCATTCGCAAGAGCAAGCTCTGTACTAGTGATAAAAGAATTCAATGGGAAAACATGGGGCTGAAGCATGTGCAGGATGGATATGTTATCAAAATACAGAACCTTAGTTAAAGGACAATAGAAATCAGGAACTAAATGTTTGGAATTATAAGCATAGAGTTTCCTACCAGACTCAGCAGAGGTAATGTCTAATGCCGATATTCTGAATTCCGTAGCAGTAGTGCTGATTTCCGTAGTTGCAGAGTCCTTAGAATCAGTCAGCGCATATGACTCTGCAGCTTCCGTCATATGATTGTGTACTACAATAGTGGCCAGAAAAGAAGAACTCAAAGAGTTAGCATCCAAAGAATCCACCCATACCTGGTCACAATTGTTCGTATAAGGCTGGGCAGGAGGATATAATGAAATGTGTTTGGATTTCTGCCCATTTAGAATTGTCATGTTGCCTGACCTACAGTCAATGTAAGCAGCAACCGTAGCCAGCCAAGGTCTTCCCAAGATGACTGGATATCCCAACTTCCAAGCTTTAGGCTGCAAAACCATGAAATCAACTGGGTACTCCCATGATTCAACAGTGACCATTATATCTTCAACCACACCATCAGGTACAACAATGGATTGATCTGCTAACTGCAGAACAGTGTTGGTTGGTTGAAGTCCTATCAAGGATAGTAGGTTAAACATTTCTGTTGTGATGACATTAATAGTAGCACCAAGATCCACCAAAACATTAGATATTGACTGGTTGTTTATACAAATAGTAATGACAGGGCTCCCAGGATCCCCATATTTTGGTGAGATGAGGGTGCCAACAACTAAATCAGCCAAATTCCCTTCGACTCTGACAGTCTTTGGGTATTTATTTTTTCTTCCTGGTGTCTTTATACATTCATTTCTAATGGTTTGGTTTAGTTCAGGGATGTCCCTTATTGCACGTAGTAGTGGAACCTCAATATGTACTTTTTTCAATTCCTGAACTAGTTTTGTTTCATCTGCAATTCGAGTGTCCTGTAATCACTCAGGAAAAGGGGCTGTAGTCTGTTTGGGTATTTGATCATCCTGTTTATCTAGCATTGGTGAAGAACCAGTGTTACCCTCAAGTTTTTCTTCCTTATTGGCATCATCAGGTAGTTCTGTGATAACAACAGGAGGGTTCAATATTTTTCCAGATCGTAATCGTAAATTACCAATAGTGTTAACCTGCATGGTGTTACCTACATCTGTGTCATCAATCAAAGTTGTCTGTTGATTTTTAGGATTGGATACTGGCTGAGCCAGAAGTTGTGTTTGTGTTGCTTGTCCTTGATTTTGGTAGGCTTGAGGTGGAGGCATTAAAGCTTGTTGTGGCTGCTGGAACCTGCGTTGTTGATTACCATTTTGTGGTGGTGCCCAGGACTGATTTTGGCTAAAATTTTGTTGAGGACCCCACTGCTGATTGTGCCAAGGATTGGCTGTGGGTGGTGGAGCCCAACCCAGCTGAGTGTAGGGATTTTTCCAAGGTGGTGGATATGGATAAGTCATCCAGTTTGAGTTTTCCCACTCAGGTTGTCCCCAAGAAGACTGAGAGGCTTGATTTGGCCATGGCATTCTCCAGGGATTCTGAGTTGGTCTAGATGGGAACCCACCCTGATTGTTTGGTCTTTGGAAAAAATTTAATTCAGCACTTGTTTGAGAGATGGCATTCAAACCTCCCTTCAATTGTGGTAGAAGTGTGCAATGCTTAGTGTCATGGTCAGTAACTTCACAGATTAAGCACATATCTGTGACATCCAAAGGACATTCTCTCAAGGGGTGTCTCTTCTGACATTTAGGGCAATACATGTCCAATGGTTCTTTAGCAGGGGTGGCTTTTGCCTTGAGTCCATCTATGGTGGATGTTAATTGTAGCAGAATGTCTGTTTTCATGTTGGCCATTTCTTCTAGAAGTTCAGAGGTACCCAAAGACTTGGATGTTTGTTTCCTTCGTATTCCTCCACGTGTTCTAGAATATCTTCTACATAGCTCAGTAATTTGTTCCATGGTGAGCTTATGCACGTCTCCACCTCCCATGAGATGGAGAGAATCCTTGGTTTCCTCATCCAGTCCTTTCAGAAAGACTGTTTTAGTGATGTCTGCATGTAACTCATACCCACTGCGTTTATGGAGAAAGAGGAATCTATCCAGATAATCCTCTAGATTCTCATCTTCCTTTTGCCGTATTTGGAAGAACTCTTCCTTCCTATCCCTTCCTCTACAATAGTCTTGGTATTTATCCAGGAAGGCTATTTCCATGGCTTCCCAGGAATTAATGGAGTTAGATGGTAACCCCATAAACCATCTCATAGCAGAATCTTTGAGAGTGGAGGGAAATAGTTTGAGTTTTTGATTGTCAGTTCGGTAGTCATATGTCTGGCACAGGATTTTAAATTCAAACAGAAACTGATCAGGGTCTTCTTTGGTCATTCCTCGAAAGAGGGGGAGGATGGATGGTGATATGTTTTTCATGGCTGCATCCTCATCTGCATCGAGGACAATGGGGTATGTAAATGTTCATCCTAAAGGTTGGTCTTCAGCATTCCCAAGATCCCCCATTGCAGAACGATGTGAAGAGGATACAGAATGCTCAGAAAAGGTTCTAGGCGTTGAATTGGAATCTGTATCACTCTCAGTGTTTCTCTCTTGTGAAGTGTCTAAAGAGATTTGTTGAATATTGTGTGCTATAAATCTCCCTTGGTTATCTCATGACCTATGCATCCAGGTTGGTTGGTTTAAATCAAGGTCCGAGAGAACTACTGGTTTCCTATATGAACTCCATTAACACCCATAGCATATGGAATAAAATAATGGAGCTTATGGTTATGTTCCCTGGAAACGGTGCCAAAAATGATGGGTCATTGTATTCTTCCAATCATTTAACTGACATAATCTTTGTCAGTGTCATTCTAAACCAGGGTTGTGTCCTAGGCAATATGCAATGGAGTCTAGGAGAACCAGTTATACGTTGAGTCTGTTGGGGGGTTGCTTAGTTTTAGTGACTATTCTACGGAAGTGCAGTTAAAATCTATGGAAATTAAATACAAGTCTATGGAATTCAACTATTTGCAATGAAAGGAATTTTAGCAACTAATCTTCTACTGTAAAATAAAATACGCACACACTTATTCTTAACAAATTAAATCACAACTGAATAACTGGAATTTTTAGCAGAAAGCAAGACTATTCATGAACTAGATTTGCATAACAAAAGCATCTACTCTAAGCGAAAGTGGTAATGGAGAAAGTAGATATAGTTAATCAAAGCATGCATGTAAAACTCATCAAATGACAATTGCAGTAAAACTAATCGAAGGACTGTATGCATGTAAAACTCAAAGTAACCTCGTATCTCCTCGGTCGAGTGGGCCCTTGCTCTTCCTCGGGATAGAGTTATCAACAACTTCTGATTCTCAAAATTCGTGGCTTTCATTAAATTCAAATGAGTTCATAACACATCAAAAACAAATCCAGAATAGTATGCAGATAATCTTCTTCAATAATCAAAAAGTGGTACTCAAGTTCTGAAGACAAAGTCTTCATATAGATAATGTTGGTTACAAGATCCGCCATATCAGGCGGCATTAAACACTGTCCATCAAATATCAATTAAAACTCATAGATTCCTATGGGCCGTTAGAATCAAGCCCAAGCTAATAGGTCAATTCGATGGAAACAGTCTTCAGCCACATGCTTCGAACTCGGGCTTCTTATCCACCAGTAACTTCCATCATTCCCTGCACACATCATCACATTTGATCTCATAAAGGCAGTTAGTAGGAGGTTCATGGGATAAACAGTTTTCATAAATAATAGCAAGGAAAATGCATCAAACCTACTAAGATATGACTACACAAAACATCCCCATATACTAATAAGTCATATCACAAAGAGTATTTCCGGTCTGAAGAAATGATATAAATGAGCCAAACAATGCACTCATCAAGTGTTGAGTCTCTCTTTTATGTGAGTTAAGTGGGAAATCATCATCTATGTCATGAACTTAATGAACAAATGTGGAAATGAGACATATAATCATCATAGGGCTCAAAACAGCCTCTGGACAAATGTATTCATTCCAAACATAGGGTACTTAAAAATATTAGATAGAACTACAATAGAAAGGAAAATACGTAAGGATTTACATCTATTCCATAACATCCATGAGCAGAAATCAAAAGATATAGATATGAAATGAATCAATTACATTCATACTCATTCATGTTTGTAACCTCATTACATTCAATGGATCCATTAGACTACCACAACGTGATCAGACTGAAGTCATACATCACAGCACGGATCATTTCCTTCATCCATACAAAGAAAAATTTATATCCCAACCCCTTAATACATTACTACTTTATATAGCCTCTACCCAATCCCACATAGTTCTTGCAGTATTTTTACAGAGCTCCACTCTCTATATTTTCCTCCCATCTATCTGATCTATCTTTCCTTTTTCTCCTATAGGTGTTCACATATATAGGCATCCTAAAGTGCCAACTCATCCTTCTGCAGCCTCAAATCCATTGCCAAGTGTCTGAATGTGGTCCTCCATGGGAGCATGCTCCTCTAGTCCTAAGCTCTCTACTTTTTTCCATGATGTCTTCTAGAACCTTCTATCACAGGGCATATTCATTTTGTGGGCATCATGTTTCCAGGCTGGCACCTTATCCACTCCGCATGCACAGTCAAGTCATGCTTTTCTCATGTCCTGCCCAATATGGCTAAGTCTTGAAACCTTAGCTCTGTTCGCGCACGTGCCACGGGTTTTCTTAAACCCTTCCTTAAACCTTGTTATGCGCGCCTTCTCCTTGTGTACCCTTATTCAACTAGATCTTGAGTGCCTATGTGCCTTTTTTTACTTATCAACTATTTTGGGGTCCCAACATCTATCTTCGTCCATTTTCACCCTGTACATTTTCATAACAATCGCTAATAATTCCTAGAATCACTAGCAATTCATCAAAATTGCTGACGATTACCTAGAATCATTAAGAATTCCCCAAAATCACTGATAGGATCACAAGTAATCCATAAGGATTAGTGATGATCCATTAGGATCACTGAGGATCCATCAATATCACTAACAATTCATAGAATTGTTGATGATTCACCAAAATTGCTCACGATACCTGTATAAAAGGTATTTTGTTCCCTAAGCCTTATTTTTAGACATCAAGCTCCTTTGAGCCATCTTTAGCATTATATCAATTATCTAAATCAAATCTATCATCTTGCTCACCTTTTTGCGTACACATCTAACAATCTACATCCTTGCTCCTTTGAGCCATTTATGATTCCTAGAATCCCTTTGGATCAGGTATAACCATCATACCATCATATAGCCATGTACCACATCATTCCCTTTACCTTTTCATTGTTGGTTATATCATCTATTTATCATTGTATTTTATCATTATCAGATTGATTTAAAGAATCTAGATTGAAATATTTGTAAGGAATTCTATTTACTTCCGGGGATTGGAATTTTCTAGGCAATCTTCCATATATTTATCTAATCCTATTTTTTATGAGTGTTTTTTCATTTCAGGTAGCTTATTCAATTTGAAAGAAGAAGTTGTGAACACACTTGGATCCTTAGACTCTGATCATCCATCAATATCAACATCCACCATTATGGGTATCATTAAACCCCACCATCTTCTGAGGCTGGTTTGTAGTTTTATTTGACTTCATTAAGTTAATGTTGTAAAAAAAAACTTTTTGGTACACCCCAACACCCTTAAAGGTTTAAGTAAATTTTCATTTTCCTATTTTTGAGGGTAAAATAAATGTTGATGTAGTATAAAATTGGTTGGACCAATTATCCTCCTATTTTTCTATCAGTAATTTAAATGATAAAGAAAAAATAACATTTTCTTTCTTGAAGTAATCACTTTCTATATAAAAAAATTGATGGGGAGTATACAAAAATAGATTTAATGGGCATTAATTGGGAATTATAGAGGAACCCACATGGGATGAATTTACTGATGCCATAAAGGAGGAATACTACCTTGTTAGAGCCTATGAAGATCTATATATATGGTGGTAGTAACTCTGCCAAGCTAAGGACCAGTCGATTCAATATTATACTGATACTTTTCATTCTCTTTCTGTAAGATTAGGAATTTAAGACATAAAACAACACAAGATCCTCAAATATCGTAGCCACCTGTAATGGTACATATGGGAGGACATGGAACACTTTCAATTTCATACCCTCAATGAGGCATACAATTTTGCGGTCAAGATTGGACATAAGCAAAAAAATAAATATACAAAGAATGAGCCTCTGAAGGGTAAAAGTGATGAAGAAGGCCAGACGCAAGTTAAGGTCAGAGAAAGAAAGAGAAGATAGGGAAGTGGTGCAACCTCCACAAGACTAATTGGAATTCCAATAAATAAGTGTCGAGCCATCAATTCTTTGCTCGATAATTTATCATCTCCAACACCTACTGCTCCACTTGTGACACACCTTGATGTTAGAAATAAAGAAGAAAAAATTCTAAATGTTGAACCAGATGAGATCCTTGGCACAACACAGTTCAATAAGATGGATGAGAAGGAATTGACATTTCACTCTAATATCTAGGTAAAGGGAAAGCATCTGCATTTTATCCTTGACAGTGGAAGTCAATAGAATTTAATTTCTGCTGATGTTGTAAAAGTTTGAACCTTCCTATAAAGCAACACCCCCATTCATATATTATCGAGTGGTTGAACCCAAGAAGATATCTCCCTATCACACAACATTGCTTCCTCCTGTATACAATCAAAAACCTTTTAGGAAGAATTATTATGTGATTTTTTTCCATTAGATGTTTGCGATGGGCTCCTTATCTACCCAATCATGTGGGATGAACAAAACATATATGAATCATAACCTCGATGGGTCACTGTTACCATTGGTAATTAGCGCTATCGGATACCTGAGGTCTTTCCCTCTAGCTTTGTATCCCTCTATGATGTCAAGCAATGTAAGGAGATAAAAAATAAATCAAAGTAGTCCCTCATTTTATGATCAGGCCAATAACTACCTAGGAAGTTGTTGCAACCACCTCAGACACATGCTCAATGCAAAAAAAGAAGCAAGTAGACCAAATAATAATTGAGTATGATTATTTATGTCAGTACACTTAGTAATAGGTCCATGATATTCCACATAAAGTGAATTAACCACATAAACAAAGTAGGTTGCAGATACAAAAATAATTTACACATTTTAAGGGAAAAATTGGTGCAATGGGGACCATTTATTTTGAAGGAGGGAGGAATGATCCAAACAACGACCCAGGTGGCAATTATAGTGGAGCAAATTTCAGAAACCATAAATTTTCAACCGTAGCTCCTATTGGATCCATTCAAAATGTAACGAAAATCATAGAACATGTAGAATATGATGAAAGGGTGCATAATTTTTTTTGGCAATGTTTGACCCCCAAAATCCGCACCTTAAGGCCTAAAATTACTATTTTTGTAGTACTAACAAAAAATAGTAAATTCTAAAAAAACATTAAATTTGTAAAATTGGCACTTATGTAACTCACAGAAGATGAACCACCTCATCTCCATCGAGATTGGTGACATTTCACATTATTTTAATTTTCTCTTCATATTTCTAAAAATAGTTAAGCATATGTAACCTGAAGGGAAAGGAAGATATCTCCTCGCGAAGGTAGCTATTGTAAATACAATCTTGGAGCAATATTTACATCTCTTTTTTCAAAGGTTAATTTTAAGCATTATACATCTCTTCTCAAAGATAGCTTTTATATTTTCATTTGGCATAATTCTTATTTTTCCCTTTAATTCCAAAACCCACTTGATTTTTGGATCAAAAATCCCAACTCCCATCTCCATCCTAATCTTCAAACTCCAACCTTCCTCTCAATCCCCAACCCATTCTTTGTAACAATCATCCAACCTCAATCCCCATCTCAATCCCCAACTCCTTTACTTATAATAAACAATAACCACTAACCCTTCCTGATCTCAAGCTATCCAATATGTAGCCCAATCTAAAACCATAAAATTTAACCCCCCAACATCCAACTACATCCCAGTTTCCAACCTTCAACCCCTTCGTAACCCCAAACCACATCAAAAATTTCTAACCTTTAACCCCATCCAAAACACCTTCTAACTCACTTCCCCATTCAAACCATCTAGCATCAAAACTTCTCCTATTCACCCAACCTTGCACAATCCCCAACCCCCTACTCCATTTACAATCCCAATCTCCAAACTCCAACCTTCCTCCCAAACCCCAACTCCCTTCCCTGTCCTAACCCCCAACCTATTCCCAAACCCCAATATCCTTCCAAATCCCAACTCCCTTCCTTGTCGCAACCTCCAACCACTAACCACATGCTCTTCCCTCTCTGAAATCTCCAATATCCAACCTCATCCTAAAACCAAAAATGAACACCCTCCACACTCCAACCTTCCTCCCAACCACCAATCCATTTCCATGTACAAAATTTCCAACCCCAATCCCCGACTCTATTCCTCATCACAAACAATAACCACCAACCTTTCCCTACCCCAACACATCCAATATACAGCCTCATCCAAAACTCCAAATTTTAAGTCCCTTTCAACACCTAACTCCATCCCAATCTCTAAAAATTATTCCCCTCACAACCCAAAACCCCATAAAAACTTCAAAAACCTCTAACCCCATCCCAACCATGTTCTAAATCCCTTCCCCATCCAAACCATCCAACTTCCAAACCTCTCTTATTCACTAAACTCATCATAATCCCCATTGAAAACCCCAAAATTTAACCCCCTCCAAACATCAAAATTTATCCCAATCTCAAACAATCAACCCCGTCAAAACCCCAAACCCCATCAAAACTTGTTAACCTCTAACCCCATCCTAGCCCCATTCCAAATCCCTTCCCCATCCAAACCATCTAATATCCAAACCTCTCTTATTCACCAAACCCATCGTACTCCCCAAAGAAAAACTCTATTCCCTAGCCAAATATTCAAACTCTAACCTTCCTCCTAACCCCCAACTCCCTTACATGTCCCAACATTTTAACCCCCAACCTTGTCCCAACACCCAACACCAAACACCCTTCCAAATCCCAACTCCCTTCCTTGTCGCAACCGCTAACCACAAACCACCAACCCTTCCCTCTTTCAACCCTCTAATATCCAACCTCGTCCCAAACCTAACATACAAAACCATCCACAATGCAATCTTCCTCCCTACCACCAACCCTTTCCCCTTTCAAAATTATCCAACCTTAATCCCCAACCTAATCCCCAACTTCATTCCCTGTGACAAACAACAACCACCAACCCTTCCATATCCCAACACATCCAATATCCAACCTTGTATGAAACCCCAAAATTTAACCCTCTCCAAACATCTAACTCCATTGTAATCTCCAAACTTCAACCCCCTCATAGCCCCAAACCCCATCCAAACTTAACAACTTATAACACCATACAAACCCCCTTCTAACTCCCTTCCTCATCTAAACCATCCAACCTCCAAACCTGTCCTATTCACCAAACCCCTCGTACTCCCAAGCTCCCTTCCCGATCCTAATCTACAAACATCAACCTTCTTCCCAACCATTAACTCCTTTCCATGTCCCAACACTCAAACCCCCAACCTTTTCCCAACCCCCAACATCCTTCCAAATCATAAGTCCGTTCCATTTCATAGCCCCTAATCACTAACCACCAACCCTTCACTATCTAAACCCTATAATATCTGACCTCATCTCAACACCCTCCACACTCAAACCTTCATACCAACCCCCTTCCATATCCTTCTTTTCCTAATTTTCCAACCCCAACCCCCATCCCAATACCCAAATCCATTCCCTATCTTAGAATATAACAACCAACCCTTCCCTATTTCAACCCATGAAATATATAGCCTCATCTTAAACCCCAAAATTTAAACACCTCTAAATATCTCAATCTCCAAACTTAAAATCCATCATAACCCCAAACCCCATTTGAAATTTTTGACCTCTAACTCTATCAAAACCCCATTCTCACTCCCTTTCCCATATATACCATATAACCTTTTTTACCCGTCCTATTCACCAAATTCATAATAATCCCCAACCCCAAACTCCCTTACCCATCCCAATATCAACTCTCCAACATTCCTCCCAAACCCCAACCTCATTCCTTATCCCAATATTCTGACCCCCAACCTTATCCCAACCCCAACACCCTGCCAAATCCCAAATCCCTTCCCTGATGCAACATCTAACCACCAACCACCAACTCTTCCCAACCATAACCCTCCAATGATCAACCTCGTCTAAACCCCAATATACAAAACCCTCCACACTCCAACTTCCTTTCCCATCCCAGACTTCTAATATATAACCCCATCCTAGTATGCAACCTTCAACCATCTCACAATCATGAACCTTGTCTGAACCTTCTAACCTCCAGCCCTAACCCAAACACATTTGACCACTCTTCCTCATTTCCAACCAAAAACCCATAACTCCCTTCCCATACCAATATCCAACCTCCAACCTTCTTCCTAACTACCAACCCCCTTCCCTCTCCATCCTAATCCCCAACTCCCTTCCCCTTCATAACCACCAAACATTGACCCTTCCCTATCCCAACCCATCTAATATCTTCCTTCATCCTGAACTCAAAAATTTAACCACCTCTCAACACACAACTCCCTTTCCCATCACAACCTTCCAACATCCAACACCATCCCATTCTAATTCCTTCAAACCCATCGTAACCCCAAACCCCATCCAAACCTTTTAAACTCCGACCCCATCCCAACCCCCTTCTAACTCACTTCCCCATCCAAAGTATCCTAACTATAAAACCGTCATATTCACTAAATGTCTCATAACTAGAAACCTTCTTCCCCTCCTAACATTAAGTGCATCCAAATCTTCGAACCTTAGAACCTCTCGTAACCAAGAACATCATCTGAACCTTCTTATATCCAACCCCATCCCAACCACCTTTCAATCCCCTTCCTCGTTTCATACTGCTAACTCCCTTTCCCATCCCAAACTCCATCATCCAACCTTACTCCCAACCCAAGACCCCCTTCCCTATCCAAACCTCCATCCACTAACCATCATCCCAAATCCCAACATCCAAACCCCTCCCAACCCCACAACTCCCTTTCCCAATCCCCAACCTTCAACCCCCTTGTATCCAAAAACCCTATATGAACCTTCTAACCTCCAACCCCATCCCAACCCCCTTCTAAATAAATTCCCCAGACCTTTAACACCCTTCCTCCTTTCCAAAAGCCAACCGTAACCTCCCTTCCTGATGCCAATATCCAACCTCCAACCTTACTCCCAACCCAAGACCCCCTTCCGTATCCCTACCATCAAACTCACAACTCCCTTCCATATCCCAACCTCCAACCTCCAACAACCAACCCTTCCTTATCCTAACCTCAAACCAAAAACTCATCCTTATTCAAACCCATCCAATATAAACCATCATCCTAAACCCCAGCATACAACCCCCTTCCTACCCCCCAACTCCATTTCCCATCCTAATTGTCTAACATCCAAGTTCATCCCAATCCCCAACCGTCAACCCCCTCATAACTGCAAACCCCATCTTAACCTTCTAACCTCCAACCCCATTGAAACTCCCTTCTAACTCCATTCCCCATCCAAATCATCCCCTAACCCAAACTCTCTAACTCTCATCCCTATCCTAACCTTCAATTTTCAAACCCTCTTCTTAACCCATAACCATTCTTAACCCTAAGACTTATTAGAACCTTCTAACCTCCAACGTTACACCATTCCCCTTTTAAATCCATTCCCCATCCAAACCATCCCCTAAACCCCAACTCTCTAATCACCATTCCTCTCCTCAAATTTCATCTTCTAACCCTCGTCCCAACCCACAAACCCTTCTACCTCAAGTCTATCCCAAATATAATCCATCTAACTTATAAATGAATGTTTCCTTTTAAAACTATATACATATAATTTGGATCGAGAAATTTAAATATATAAATTACACTAATATTCCCCTTTCCCACAAATTGATGACATATCATCAGTAACGCACATTTTATCTTCTATCATCACTAATTAATTACATTACACTAATTAATTAACTCTTCTATCGCTCATAGATATCGATTAACAACCTTCCATTAATTAGCATTCCTTTCTATCTAGATTAATTAATTATTCTTAATTAATTAATTCTATCTTATATTTAATCAATAAGTCATCATTTATTTGATTTAACTCCTCTCACAATGCTGATCATGCTAATGTTCTTCTAGAAAGCTTTTATAAGCTACACCTACCTATTAATTAATCACTTTTGATTAATTAATACACCCCCCTCAACTCCCTTGAGTCACTAATGACTTATTAATCTCTTCTAAATTAATATTACTATATCTAAAGCAACCTTATCCATTACTAACCTAGTTTTTCCATTATCACACATATAGTAGGATGTAAAACTTCTTCAAACCAAAGGGTTATATAAAGAACCCTCCTACATTTCTTATTACACCTTTTCATGTGCATATATCATAAACTATAGGCATTTTATTCTTTCAGAATCTTCCATTAGTTTTGAGTTAGGTATCTTCATCTTGCATTTCATCCATCCAAGATTTTGAGTCATATGGAGAAAATCAAAATGGCCTTATATCCATGTTTTGATGAGTCTCCATTCTTAAACCCTTGGGATCAAACAAACAATAAAATTTTGATTACTAAGGATCTCCATAGCTCCATTTCTAGTTTAGCTTTCAGAGAGTAGAGAATAATGCTCAACCATGTTAGTTTGATTTCCTTCAAAGTTCTAATGCATGTCGTTGGTATTTAGTCGCTTTCAGCTCTTAACATGATGAATTTTTACTAGTTTTGCTTAAGTTTTGTTAACGCAAATCATGCACATGTGAAATAAGTTAAAATCCTTAGGTTATTTCACTAAATTTATATGCATTGAGTCTCCCTTATGGGATTTATTGTGATGGGTTGTCATTAGATTTGAGCTAAATTAGGAAAAAATTGACCTTTTTGAAGTTGCATATATCAGAGCTTTGTATTTTGACATCATCTACAAGTACATGCATAGGAAAAATTTATAGGGGCGCACACACGTCCAAACTCACGCGTAGGTGTTCAAAAGGGTGCACACACGCACTCTATTCCATGCATACGCTATGCTGCTAGTTATACCCTGTGTCAATCCTTGGTCATACTCGTGCATGCATTAAAAAGGTCGTGCATACATTGTTTTTCCCGCGCACATGAAATATCATCCGTTGTGTTTTCCTGCAATTTTTTTGTCCATGCATATGCTTAAAATCGTGTGTAGGCACCTCTTTGGGAACACACATTTTTTCTAGGATTCTGTTTTACCCCCTATCTGACATGCATGCATAAATGCTTACTTTACTGTGCACACAACTCTCTAGCCACACACATTCTTAGTTCACTATCATTTTTAGTACAGGCGCACATGTGTTGTTATCCACGTACACACGTTGATAAGGGCATGCATACACTCTAAAGGGCATGCCAACATCACAATAAAGATTTGAATGCCATTTTAAAATTTGTAAAAGCTTGTGTTCCTGATGTGTTAACTCCTTGCAGGTTTATTTGAGGTTAACTTCTATTTTTTAGGGTATATCTTCAATTTTTTTGCTAATGTGGTTTGTTTAAGGTTAATAAGTGTTTCATACTTGTATATAAGATTATAATCGCATATGCTCTTCCCTCGCACCTTTTAGGTGACCTTGGGAATCAAAAATGATTTCTACATCTTTTTTATTCTTTGAAAAACATCTCATTACACTTATTACTAAGGGAATGAATGTCAAATTGGCTAAAATGAACAAATTATGCATTTAAGATAAGTTTTTTTCCACTATTAATTAAATAGTTAGATCCTACATCACCTATGCTCTTCTCTTGTGTCTTAGGATGATCTTGAGAATCAAAAACGATGTCTTATCCTCTATTTGTGTGGAAAACTACTAAACTCTTCATGCAAGACCTAAAAATTCTTGCCAAAGAAAGGAGGATTGAAATAAAACTTTTTTTGGTGAGAAAATTTATCGGGGACAAATTGATGGACTTCTTACCAATGCTCTGGAAATCTAAGTGCCTCTACTTAACTAGTGCATCTGTTGTATATGCATGCTCAAGTAAAAAAGGTGGATTTTCCTAGTGGAAATTTGGCCAGGGATCTAACAAGGGCGCTCCATTGACCCTGCGGAAAAAGATTGCAGATATCTACAAGGGAGGAATTTGCTAGGAAAGTAGGAAAGGGAGTGAGAATATTAGATAAGAGGAACTAACGTTGCAAGTAGAAAATAAGAGTCTTGCATACATCAGTTAGAAGTTTCATCACATGCACTAAAATTGAGAAGAAACAAATCCGCATAACATCAACAAGACCAAATATAATTTAATGAGGACAAAGTTTCACTAAATTCCTTGGTAAAAAAAGAATGAAATTCCTTCTTCCTTTATTGATGCTCGAGCAGAATTTGTATATATCATAGAAATGGAAGACATTTTAGAATAATGGAAATAAAAGAAATTTATTATCTCTTTGTTCTATTCACAAGGATAACTCTCTCATGAATTCACAAAAAAAGCTAAAAATTATATGAAGATCTAAGAATTTGAAGAAGACCCTCAAATGAGGAGTTTGCTATAATTTATAGAAGAGAAGGCAACTCTTCATCTTCCCAATGAATTTCCAAATACCATATTCTACATTTAGATTGTTCATAGTCATATTAAATATTGAAGTCCCTTTTATAAAAACAAGGTGACTTAAATTTTTCATTATATTTTAAAAGTGGCTTAAAGATATATTAAAAAGTACAAACCCCAACGCAAAAATAAAACATTGAAGAGAGAGAGAGAGAGAGAGAGAGAGAGAGAGAGAGAGAGAGCATTGGGTGAGAAGAGAAGAGATAGAAAGAAGAAGAAGAAGAAGAAGAAGGAAGAATGAGGGAGAATTATGCAGAATAATGAGCCACTGTAGTGGATTTGATCTCACTCCCTGACAGGTTTCCATCTCGCGCTCTTGAGAAGATATCCGTCACCTGAAATTCCTTACTGAAATGAGCTACTGCAAGTTCAAGTTTGTCAGTATGAGGAATGAAAATACTAATTAGGGCCTCTAACTATCCATCAGACACACTGTTGATGTCTTTGCATTTTTTGAACCATGATGGATGTTTCTCTGCGATGAGTGTAATAGCAGCCCGAATCTCCAAGAGGAACTTCAGGGTATTCTTAGTGAAGGAAAATGGATTTCTTGCCTATTTCTTAAGATATTCCTTGAATGAGCCAATAAACTCATCGGCATTTGTGTTTTCTCCATTACATGTACACCAATTTTCTGAATTTGATGATTTATACTATCCTACAACTTGTACATTTTTCCTTCTTATTCCTCCAGTTCAGCAATGGCCCAATTGACTACTTCAAATATGGTTTTCAAAGACCTCGCCCATACATGTGACAAGTCTTCTAAAGGAGATTCAAAAATCTTCTTGTTGATCAAATCTTGACGATGAGTGTTTATCATTTCATTCACTAACAGACTAAGAGGATCCCAGTAGTCCCTTTCTTTCTTCAAGTCTACCTTGAGTTCCTGCATCTTGTTTTTTATCACACACATGTAGGCTAAGATTTTGACCAATTCTTGAAGCACTTACTTCCCTTTTTCAGAAATTTAATCGATCCATCTGTTATTCACTCACCCCTGCATTTATAACTTGTGTGTCCTCTTGATAGATTCTACATTTAAGTTGTTGATGGGTGGAACTTCTTCAATGGGGATTTTTGTGCCATTTGGCTCAACTAGATGTTGCACATAGGATGATAGAGTTCAAACCTATTCTTTTATTTCATCAATCTTGTTCTTATATTCCTTATTCCTTCCCACCATGTTAGAAGAAGATTTTTAATACATGTGCAAATCCCCTTCATGAATCATCGGTCCCAGTTGGATCGTGCTCATCTCATAGTCAACAAGTGCCATCTCATCCACTAGCTTGATCACCTTTGGTCCAGACTACCTCGATGTATTGATTACCTATTTCCCCACTTTAGAACTGTGAGGAAATGTGTTGAAACTTCATTTTATTTACTTTATCTAGTGAAGCAATTGTGATAAGTCAGGGGATGTTACTTGTTGAACAGTGCGGGTATCAGGGGTAACTGATTCCTACATCCAAGAGAACATCTCACCAGACTTATATAAATATATGTAAAATATGCCGAGAGGTTTATAAGGTGCTTATACCTCTCGGCATATTTTACCATGATTTGATTTACGTTTATATAAAAGGTAAAATATGCCGCTTATACTTTTCGGCATATTTTACATATAATTATATAATATAGGTATGCTCATAGTAACCGCGAGAGTTGTGTTTTACATTAAATGAAACCAAAAAAATGAAGGACAAAAAAGGAAGGAATTTAGCTTGTCCATGAATGATCTTGATGAGAACCTATTAAATTGGTCACTTGAGACACATATTATTAATAATAAGGATCCCCACCCACATAGTTCATTGTTGTCCATTGTAGGAACCCCGCCCCACATAGTTCATTGGTGTTCATCGTCATGATCATCATCATGGCATCATCGTTATCTTCGTCATCATAGTGATCGTGACTGTCTTTGTCATCGTTGATCATCCTCATAATCATCATTGTCGTCATCCTCATCATTATCACCACCATCACCAAAACCATCATCATTATTAAAAATATTTACATCATAATAATTTTATTAATAGTATTTTTTATATTGTGGTTATCATCATTTCAATGATCGTCATCCTCACAATCATCATCATCTTTGGTGTTGTTGTCTTTTTCATCATTATCATAATCATTATCATTATTTTAATGATCAATATAATCATTTTCATCATAACTATCATCGTCATCGTCCTCATCATTATTATCACCACTATCGCCACCACAACCATCATTGTCGCCATCATTGTCATCATCATTATTATCAATATTAGTCTTACTAATAAAATTGATATTGTTATTACGGTTTATAAAAAAATAAAAACTCTTATTATTATCATTATTATAATTGTTATTTATATTAATGTTGTTAATATTATTATTTCAATAACAATAATTATTACTCCTAATATTATTATTATTATTATTATTATTATTAATTATTAATAGTAATAGGCATCACAAACATCATCCTTATCATCATGGTCATTTTCATCTTAATCGTGAGCATCGTCATTATCGTCCTCGTCTACATTGTCATGATCTTCATAATCTTCAACGTCGTTGTCATTTCATCATAATATTATTCATTTTCATCATTGTCATGATGAATTTAATCATCTTCACCATTACGATCATCATTATGATCTCCATCTTCCCAATCATGGTTATTCTCATCCATCATTATTACATCATTATCATCATCGTTGTTGTACATGTTTATGATTTCGGGTTTTTGAATCAAATTTTTGTAATTTATAATATAAACATAAATTATTAATAATAATATTGTTAAAAATATATATTATTATTAGTATTAATATTAGTAGTTCAAAAAAATATTATTATTTTAAGTTAATCAATATTAATATTTTCTTCATCGTTGTAATTATTGTCATTGTTACGGTCTTCATCCTCATCACGAATCATCGTCGTCATCATCATCATCATCATCATCATTATCATCATCATTGTCATCGTCATCATCCCCATCATCATCATCATCATCATCATCATCATCATCATAATCAACATCATCATCATCATCATCATCATCATTGTCATCATCATTATGTATTTTTCATCATCATCGTTGCACTCTTCATTAACATGATCATCTCATCATCATCGTCATTGTCATGATGATGACGATTACATCATCATGATCATCATTGTCTTCATCTTCATTTTTTCATCATAATCTCAGTCATTGTCATCATTTTCATGATCAATTTAATCATCATCATCATTATCCTCATCATTATTATCACCATCTTCTTGGTCAAGGTCATTCTCATCTTCCATTAACTCATAATAGTCATCATCATTGTTATACAGTTTTACATTTGATTGTTTATCAATCGTGTTTTTGAAATTTATAATATAAACATAAATTATTAATAATAATATTGTTAAAAATATAGATTATTATTACTATTAATATTAATATTATAAATAAATTATTATTAATATTCTTATTAATATTAATATTTTCATCATCAACACCATCATCATTATCATTATAATTATTGTAATCGCCATCGTTACGATCTTCATCCTCATCACGATCATTTTTTCCATCATCATCATTGTCACAATCATCATCATCGTTGTGTTTTTCATCATCACCATAATCATCAGTACTCACCAACGTTGACATGATCATCATCATCATAGTTTTCATTGTCATGATGATGACGATGATGATAATTTTGATGGTGATAATGTAAATGATTATGATGAAAATTATGAAGGAGATAATGATGATGATGAAAATGAGGATTGTGAGGATGACATGAATGACGACGATGATGACCACAAAAATGACAAACATAATTATTGTTATTTCCACATTAAGTATTAAACATTTAATATTAAATAGTGATTAGTGATAATAATGTTGAGGACAATGATAATGAAGATGATGACAGAAATGATTATATCGATCATTAAAATGATGACAATGATTATGATGATGATGAAAATGAAAACACCAGAAATGATAATGATTTTTCCAGATAGTTTTCATCCTCCTCACGATCATCATCATGTTAATCATCATTGTAATTATTTTCATCCTTTTGGTCTTCATCCTCATCATGATCATCGTCATTATTCTCACAATCATCGTCATTTTCGTGATCATCTTTATTATCGTTGTGATCGTCATCCTCGTTGTTTTTTCATCATCATCATAATCACTAGTACTCACCATCATTGACAATCATCATCAATGTTGACAATTAAAATGACATTGATGATGAAAATGATTAGGTGACAATGATGATGATGACGATGACATCAATGGTGATGACGATGAACACAACCAATATAAACATAAATATTATTGTTATTTCCACATGAAGTATTAAAATTTTAATATTAAATAGTAAATGGTGATAATAATGATAAGGACAACAATGACAAAGACAACCATAATGATGACAATGATTATGATGATGAAGAAAATGACAAAAACATAGAAAACTATGAAGATTGTGCTAGATGGTATTCATCCTACTCATGATCATCGTCGTCATCATCATCAACAACATTGTAATTATTTTCATCATTACGGTCTTCATCCCCATCACAATTATCATTTTCATTATCATCATTTTCACAATCTTCATTATTGTTGCTATCTTTATCATCGATGTGATCATCGTCATTATTATATTTTTCATCGAAATCATGATCATCATTACTCATCATCATCATCATCATCATCATCAAGGAGAAAATGGGTACCCCTTGGAGGCATTGAAGTGGTTTCCATAGCCAACAAATCCTTCTTATTTCAGTTCAGAGTAGAAGAATAGTTCCTCAGAGCAGTAAGAACCAAAGGCAATAACAGTTAGAAATCTTTTATTTTTAGCATGTTTATTGTGCACTTCCTCAATCCCACATCCCCGCTGGCATTTTTTCCAGTAATTATTTCTTCCATTTCACAGGCATAACATCAGACACTTTCACTCAATATATGTAAATGTATATTCCTCTCGATATATCAAAATAGAAATAGGAAGAGAAAGAAGATACCTACAAATAGAAAATTAAAGATTCAATATCAACCAAAACAATGCATTAATAAGAGTCCAATCTAAAATAAGAGACTATATATAGTCATAGTAAAAAACATAACTAAACTTGTACCAAAATTATGTATCTATATACCAAAAACAATAAACTTACTCTTCATGTCATTCAATAATTTAAAAACTCATGTTAGGCTTGATGTTACTCGGAGTTAAATTCATTAATAAGCATTTGTATTACATAGGAATCATGACTACTTCATGGAGCATATAGGGATGTATCCATGGAATGGATATAGAGGAGGAAAAAAAAACTCTTAAGATTTTAAGAAGGCTTTTAACACTTAATAAAAAATTTTGTGTTAAAAATAATACTAATAATAGATAGAAGAATGAGAAGATGATGAAGGGGATTATGAAGAAATTAAGGGGATAAGAAAGATAGTAGAAACGCACGTACTTGACTTGAGAACAACTTTGTAAAGATATTACCAATTTGTACTTAAGTGTGAAAAACAATTAAAAATTCCCCAAGAATGAAAAACACATGGGGCAACTATGTGAGAGAATCCAATGGAATATTCCAAATTTGATTATAATTACAAATTACAAACTAGAGAAAGTAGGATGTAATGTATTTTTATACTTATATTTAATATTCAACGCCATGCATGATTTCTGCAACTAAATATTTGCTAAAATAACCACTTTGTAGTGACCTTTATAGTGGCTAAACATAAAAAGAGATAGACTTATAAAGCTCGAGTCTTATGTACATTAGTTTAAAGCTTGTTCACACACATATACAATGGTTTCCAAACAATATAAACAGTAAGGCTATCTAACAGTGTATTTAGTATGAGGCAATGAATTTATCGACCGTGTGACTTTAAGTAAAGCATTTCAAGAGCATATGAGAAACTCTAAGAATGCTACAACATCCATTGCATAGATCTCTATGGGCACATGACACTACTATCCGAACAACCTTCCTCTCCTTGCACACCACAATTTCCCTTTCTCACACTTCCGATGATGACTGCATCTAGCACAGGTCAAAAGTTTCTCTCAAAGAAATTTCTCAGATTTTCTACCCGTTAGTATACAGATAGTTAGTATTGCCAACAATTTTTTATGTTTAAAATCTCAACTTTATATCTCAAAGCCTTAACATTTCTAAAAAACCAAATTCTATAGAATATGAAATGCCTGCAATAAACACCTTCGTGTTTAACTCTTTGGGTATACCATGGTCTCAATAAAAAAGTGTTATGAATTTTAATTTTAATCCCCTCTCTTAGGTAGTCTCTAAACTAGTGTTTAGGTACGTCTACGTCTGCCAACTCATAACCATCATAATTGCATTTTACATAAAATTATTTATGCAAGTTATCCCAATCCTCCTTCCATTCGGGTAACCAATATTTTTAGCAATAATAAAATATCATTTTCTAATAAATGACCAAATATTTTTAGCTATTATCAATGAAGGTAAATATAATAATTTTCTAATAAATGTATGAGTAAATAAGATAGTAGCTCTTACATAGTGAAATATTTCCCAATCGAATGTCTAATTTTTAGTATGGTGAAATAATTCTCTACGGCGTCTTCCTCTTTATTTTTTTCTGAGGAACTTTTCAAATCCTTTCAAAATCCTCTGTTGTTTATCTTCCTTTGTCTCTCCAATTTGAATTTTGGCTTTAGGTACATGTTTGGATTTGGATTTGGATTTGGATTTGGATTTGTGATGCATTTTAGTCATCTCCTTTAGTCTCTCAAAAAGACTCAACCGTGGTTTTGCTATCCAAATACTAAACAATGAAAGTTTGGGGCCCCTATCTGATGCCCGCCCTATTCTGGTTCAGACCAATTGATACTGAACAGAGTGTCTGGTCTATCCATAGCTAATAAGCCAACTTTATTGTGATTTTAGGCTTCACTTAAATCTAACTATAAATCCTGGCCAGAGATTATTGCTTATTATCTCTCTTGGGATTTTGATTTTGAGCTATTTCAAGAGAACTATAGAGAGGGCAGGGGGGGGCCTCTATATATAACTGGAAATGTTTATGTTTCCTCCTTGTTTATAAAAAAAAAACCTGTCCTGACCAAATTCCAGTGTGTTTGGTCCCTTGTCTTTTCACCAATCCGGCCGTCGGGGCCAGTCATCTATAGATAGGGGCCCACCTACCTTCTCAAACTATATATATGGGGAACCTTCCTCACACCAACCCCAGAACAAAACTGACTCTAATCAGAGGGGAGGCAAGGCATATAGGGGAGGCTGGCACCCCTCTCAACAGATATATATATATATATATATATGTGTGTGTGTGTGTGTGTGTGTGTGTGTATATATATATATGTATATATATATATATATATATATATATCTGGGGAGGAACTCTAAGGCAAGCAAATCATATAGGAGAGGTGGGGGTGGGGAGGCCCTATATATCTTATCTCTGGTCTCCATCTCCACCTATAGAGAGAGGGCCAAAAAAATCTATCCGGGAGGCCGACGAAGCTATATACAGTAGGGTCGGTCAGGGTCAGATCTGATCTGACAATATATAGATAGGGTCTCTCCCCGCCCCCCCCATATAGAACTCTCCCCTCTATATCTATATGCACAGCTTGGATTCAATTCATGTTCTGCCATTCGCCCATTCGTTCCGATCGATGATGGAAAGTTGGTCATGGTTGGAGCTCATTTTTGCTTGTAGTCTAGAGAACTCCTGGCCCTGAATGTCTAGGTGGTGGAGTGAATAGTTGGAAGAGAAAGAGTGCATAGTCCGTCCTGTAAGAGAAGAGTGCGTAGTCTTGTAAGAGTGGAGCACATGTCATAGTAAGGGAAGAGCACATCAAAGGTATCTCGATGCATCAATGTCTTTCAACCATAATGCCGGCCAAGATGTTTGACTGATTGGCGGCCTTGACACAAGATAGAGTAGAGCGTATTGAAGCAAGCAAGTGATTGGCGTACTGAAGCAAGCGATTGGCATACTTTCTAGATATGTAATACCAATGTTGATGGAGATAGCATTTACGCCCTAGATAGAGATAGAGATAGAGTTTCATTGGCCATATCTATAGTGTTGGTTCTCCCCTCCCCCCATTTGCCATATCTATCTAGTGGGCTCCCCCCATTGGCCCCAAATAAATTGAGTGCCATTTGATATACATACTACTCACAGCTAGACCATATAATAGATGCTCAATATTCTCTACTCTTAGCTGGGCAAATACCCCCTCTATTCTACCTGGAAGGGCACCATGTCGGATGAGCAAGATATGCACAAGATGGGGGGGGATTTCTTCCTCTATTCTCTCGCCGGAGATAGGGGAGCGATCTAATAGCTATCCATCTAATAGATCTGAGATCTATCTGTATTACATATATAATAGAGGGCCATCCTATGATCTGACTCTATAGCCTAGCCTAATCCCTAACAATCTATCTATATGGGCACCAGATCAGCCCAATGCCAACTGGAACTAGAACTCTAAGTCCCAACTAGAACTCTCTATATATAGCCACCCTGACTATAGACTATAAGTCCCCTGCCCCTCCTCGCTCAGGAGAGATAATATATATATAGTGGGCAGTGGGCAGTGGGGGCCCCTATCTGCAACTCGCTTCTTGATCTCGACTGGTAGGGATAGGAGGGAAGCTATAGAGATCCTATATAGAGTTGGGTCAGCACCCTGTCCCTGTCATGTTGATCTATTCTTATTATTATCCGGGCATATGTAAAATATCTTCCTAATTTCCTTTCTGCTCCTTTCCTTCAATTTCCATGGAAATTTATGTCATCTCTTGTGTAGTTGTAGATTCTGATCTCTCTGGAAACCCTTCTTTCATATTTTGAAGATGAATCTGTTTGTGGGCATTAGCATCTTCGGTGACCGTGTTATTACTTTTGCATCCTTAACTGCAAAATTAACACAAAGTTCTCAATTATAACAACAATTTCTAAATTACGAATCCCTAATTTGAGAATCTAAACAACAAAACCACTATGCCACATTCTTGCAGGTTATGTCACAAATTATATACAGGTACATAAAAATAAGATTGCATTAGAAACAAATATCACTGGCACCATGTCTAATGCTACTGAATCCTCACTCGTTTCGTCGACATTTCAGAGAATTACATGGGAGCCATGCAGCAAAGAAGACAGGGGAAATTATAAAGGATCCAGAGGACAAAGTGGCAACTATCAAGGTGTCGATGCCCATTATTGCCCGGAAATGCTTGGTTGCGGTTACAACGATCACACTTCCTCATCCTCACTAGCACTTCCTTAATTGTTTTTTTCCCCTAATTTTTGGTTTTTATTTTCATGGACACAAATTATGAATTGCACAGGAACAACATCTGACAATTTTACATAGTATATGTAAATGTATATGCCTCTCAGTATAATTATGCCAATAGGAATTCTACAATGACAACAAGTGGTGAGAGTAATGATGTGAGGTGTTAAATTTTATTTTCTACATTAAATTTGTCCATCAATTAAAGGTTTATTTTTAAATATCGATCTAAAAATAGTAATATCTCAAATGGTAGAGAATTAAAAAATATTTATCAATGTGATATGCATAGAATATAAGATAAAAACCTTGAGATTGATATATATCAACATTTTTCACATAAATGTCTTTAAAATATTTGTGCTAGTTATATCTTTACTTATGTTGGGTTCTTATCCTCATCTCATTTCTTTTTAACACAAATCAAATTATGTTATTAAAATCAATATACAAATAAATAAATAATTTTTCTTTAAGATAAGATTTTTAAATAAATTATGTGAAAACATTTATTGACCATTTCGAATCATGGTGGAGATTTGAAACCCATGGATGCAAAAAGAGATCGAAGAATTAAGAGAGATTTTTAATGGAAATACGACACAAAAAAGATTAAATAAAATTCACTCTAGCCGTAAAAGAATTTACCACAGCAGTGGCCTTAACAAAAGAATCTTCATCAAAAATCGCTTCGTATTTCTCTTAGGAAATGAGCACATCAACAAATTCCTTATGATCTTTCTCCTTATCGGATTGATTCTTCCTATGCTTCCCCAATATTTTCTACATATAAGAATCTAATTTTAGCTATAAATTGATCATGGCTTTCTGGAATCCTTGCAAATCAAAGCGCTTAAATCAAGCAATATAATCCTCAATACTGTGGCCTTGTGAAGCACCATCGATTCTTCTATCGTATGCTTCAGTTCGCTATATGAAATCCTCGATTGTCTCCAAAATACTGGTCATCTATCATCATGCCCATCAGAAGATTGAAACTCTGAGCTGGAATAAAAAGTCATTCATGTTGATTATCTTTTCATGCGACAACCGCATATGAAACACAAAGTTAAGCGCTTTAGAAATCTCTGGCGTCCTCTTGGCTTGAAAGAACTCAATACTTTTGGAAGAAAATAGCTCAACCACATAGATTTTCTGAACATTTTTCTAGTAGGCGTTGTAGGGAGCCCACACCAGCATATACTAATTGTCACTAATTGGGGCTGGAGGGGAAATATGAGCAGACACGGCTTCTATGATACAATTTTATGGATGGCCCTTGAACAGTTATGAATGTAAAGAAGACAGTGGTGTATGTTACTAAAGAAATGGAGTTTCACATTTCCTCATCCCTGCATCCTTGCTGACAAGGCAATTATTTCTTCTTTTTGCTATTTTTGGTTTTTATTTCACGGATGTTACCAAGAACTACAGTTACAAACTTCCTCATCCCCGCTGGTAACATAGTAATTTATTTTTCGGTATTATTTTTTTGTTTTTATTTCAGGACATAGGCACCACATCAGACACTTTCACAGCATATATGTAAATGTATATGCCTCTCCGCATAACAATTTAAAGTCAAAATGACATGTATATTTAAAATTTGACTATTAAATAAATATATATTTAATCCATCACTAGACATTATTGTACCTAATTTTTTATAAAAGTAATAAAATGTTTCTTGTGCCTAAGGTTAACCATTTCCCCATAAACATTGGTAAAAACATTTTCATAGATAGGCAACGTGGAAAAATATATATAATTCTTCATATTAGAGGCAACATGGAATAGAGGCAGTGTTGTGATGAAATGAAACAAAAAACAATATTTATTGATGTATGCAACGAAGGAAATGATTTGAAAAACAAACTTGTTTGATGTATGTACCCAAGGTTAATCTCTTACAATTCAATCACATAGATAATTCTAGACAACCCAAAATGTATATAACTCAACGTTAACTATGACAATAGAAATCCAATGGAAAAAAATTTGAACATAAATTTATTTTCAATCTTGTGGACATAAAATTTTATTATGACATGCAACATTAAACATCAAAATCCAACACTGAAAAACTACACACACATAGATATATATAAGAAAGAGATAAACAGTTAATGAATTTTTATTTGATAGGGACTGATAATTTGAAATTCTAGGCATGCACCCATATGTTGATTTCTTGCATTTGTTCAAGCTCAAAATTGAAAATAAATGTATTACGATGTGCATTTTGAACTTGTAACTTATTGGATTTTCACAATTTTTTATTTTGGTGTCTTGAAGTGCAAACTACAATCCCATGAATAATGTGTGCAAAATAGAGATGATAAAATGAAGCACAAATAATAGATATTATTTGGATAGGAACAATCTTACTCATGATATACATGTACTTAATTTCTATTTGTTAATTTTAAACTTTCCATTCATGTTTTTTTTTGTACCTAGATAGTAAATTAAATGCTCTCAAATCAATCACCCTGGCCACATAAAAAACAAAATAATATAGAAAATAAAAGTTTAATCGATAGATAAAATCTTTTTTTTTTCTCATATAACCAATAGCTGGAGGGGTCCAACTATTAATGACTAGTCGTGTAACACTTATATTTAACCTCTACCTTATTGAATTTTCACATTTTTTATTTTGGCCCTTTTAAAAACAAATTGCAGTTATGTGAATAATATGTGTAAGACTGAGACGATGAAGTGGAGCACAAATAACATATGATATTATTTAAATAGGAACAATATGAGCCATGGACTAGGTGTTGGACATGAATCTATTTTCCATTCATATTACCAATAATTGGAGAGGCTCAATCATTGATTATTGGTCGTCCATCGCTTATTTTCTATGATTACTCAAGCAAGAGAGGCTATAGAAATTATGCAACATGACAACAATCTCAATAGAGATAATGGTTGGTTTGTCAATAATGCCTGGAAACCGTTAATCTGCAACCTTGGTAGCTAATTTTTAAATGAGTAACATTATTCAGTTATTATAAATAAATTTAACTTTAATCCTCAATTTTTGGCCTAATCAATATCTTAAGCAAGTTAATAAGTAAATATTTTTGACTTTCTAGTCTCTTACAATTTTCTACTTGGTACGCCATGGCTTCATACCATGCAAGCGGTCACCTCTAATGTACATAATTGTGTCAAATTCTTACATGAAAAAATGGAGTACACCGTTTTTCGTGACCGTGATTCCATTCCAGTACTGTGACCAAGATCCTAATACTAGTCTTTCTATCCCATGAATGAATATTAAAGGCGAGACCCAACCTATCAAAGAACCACCTCACTCACCACCCCTTAACGGTGTCATTTGTGTGATAGATGTAGTTTCTTCTATGTCACCTACTACTACTACTGTTATGATTCCCTATCAAGGGCCTTTCCATTTTATGGATGTCTCTCTATCACCTACACCTTTGCATGCACCGCCTACAGTCGCAAACCCATCATTCACTTGCGCACTCTTCACAAATGATTCATATTGGGAGCATATTTCATTTGATCCTACTTGTGAAAACATTATTTGCACACATGAGGGTTTGACTTGATTAGGTTTTGCTTTTGAGGACCTTTATCCTGCACCACATGCTCCTAATATTTATTATGGATTTATTCACATTATTGTTGCTTATAGTTGGTGTGTATTTCATCTTATGGTATATCTGTCATGCACTCATTCTTCTTCACTCACGTTAAGGAAATCATGGCTTTATTATATTGGGGGCATTCTAGATCCTGACCATAGAGACAATTCATTCACTATGCCTTTTGGATGCATCTTCATTTGCAATAGCCCTTTCCTAGGTCATACACGTAATCTTACTCGTTGGCATGCACATGGTTGTCCACATCCTCCATTCACCACTAAAGAATATGCTATGCACGTGTATAACTTATGTCTTAATGGCTCATTACATGGTAAACCAGACATTATTACTTATCAAGTAACTAATGCTTATCTATATGACTTTGACCCTGAAGATGATGGTCTATTTGATGACATTACATGATAGCCTCTTTCATCATGCATAATTGGGGGGCATAGTATTCCAATCCTCCTCTCTCATCATCATTGGCGCATTACTCATCTTTACATTCTCATTCATTAACATCCTTGCATAATACTACATCACACTATTATCATTAAAGCATCCACCATCTTAGCATGTACTCATATCGCATTTGTGCATTCTCATACATCAACCTCCTACAATACACATATTCATTCTTACTCTATCGTCGTCATCACCCAATGACACTCTTGTGCTTCGGTTGACACTTGAGTGTTGAGGATTTAATACACATGAACCCCACTCACTGCATTATAAGTACTACACACTGTGTCTATTCATGCATCTCACGTCATACACCATACATACTATTTTTATTCTATATCACTTCAACCTATGTGCATGTATACACCTTACATCATACATACTACATTTAGATTACATCATTTGCACATTTGCATATCCTAGTTGTACACGTCATACTAGTCTTCATCATACATATACAAAACTTTCATGGTTTATGACTCTATCATTTTACATACCACATCGTGTGCATCTTACACTCATTAATATACATAGTACATTACATCTTATACATCGTACATTGTAGCATGCATTACATCTTATACATTACACATTCTACTCATCATATGGTCATCTATTAATACACATTACATACTCTTCTACACGTTGCACTCACTACCTAATGATGCATCTTAGTTCCTTAGTCCATATTCAAATGCCGAGGGTTTATAAATCAAATGGACCTTACATTCATCACACATTTATCATAACACCTTTGGTTATGCGAAATTCTGATGATAGTGACACATGTTATAAGCTAGATCACACCCACTGCCTTCATCCTCTCCTTTACCCTCCCTCCAACCCTCCTCTCACCTCTTTCCAAGCTTCCTTATCACACCCTCCAACCCTCTCACCTCCTGTAAACACTTTTATTAGCACTCTCTAACCCTCATGTCATCTCTCCCAAACACTCCTCTCCTCTCCCTTCAACCTTTGTCTTCTTCCCTCCAACCAACCCTCCCACCTCCTTCATCTTTCTTCAAAATCGATTTCCCTCCACTTTTGTCCTCTCATTTTTCATTTAGCTCCCAACCCTTCTCATAATCCTTCTTCTCACCTATCCCAAACACATTTTCTATCCCTCCTCTTCTCTCCATAATTTCTCTTTGATCCACCTCTTCCCTCTCCTCTTTGCACCCAACAAGAACCCCTATCCCCTCTTTTCTTACCCATCCAAACACCTCTTCCATCCCTCATCTTTCCTCTAACCGCCTTTCCCTCCACCTTCCTCCCCTTTTCCCTCCATCCAACCCTCCTCTCACCTCTCCCCAACACTCCTCTCCTCTCCCTTCAACCTGTGTATTCTTCCCTCCATCCATTCCTCTCACCTCAATTAAACCCTCCTCTCTCCAACCATGTCACCTATATAAAACCCTCAACACTCTAACCTTCCTATTCTTCCCTCCCTCCAACATTCATCCTCTCACCTCTCCAACATTCCCCTCTCCTCCCTCGAACCTTCCTCCTCTTTGCACTCTCCAACCCTCCTCTTCACACCCTCCAATCTTCCTCTTCTCTCCCTCCAACCTGCATCTCTTCTCCCTTCAACCTTCTACTTCTTTTCTCCAACGAACGATCTCACTTCCCTCAAACCCTCCTTCCTCTAACCTTCATCCTCTTCCCTCCATCAAACACTCATCCTCTCACCTTTCCAACACTCCTCTACCATCCCTCCAGCCTTCCCCCTCTTAATTCCCTTCAACGCTCTAACCTCTCTAAATCTCGGATCTTCACCTCCTTCCAACCCACCTCTCACTTCTTTCCAACCCTCCTCTTACCCGTTATCCAAACCTCATCTCACCCCTCTCAAACCCTCTTCTTCCCTCCCTCCAATATTCCTCCTCTTCAGACTTTACAATCTTCCTCTCACCTCCCTCAAACTCTCCTCTCACCCATATCCAACCCCCTGCTTCCTTCCCTCCAAACTTCCCCTTTTTCACACCTCTCCAACCCTTTTATTCCCTCCCACTAACTCACCCCTTCTTCACAATCTTCAATCCTCCTATTACCTCTCTCCAACCTTCCTCCTCTCACCACTCTCCATCTATCATCTTCACCTCCTTCTAACCCTCCTCTCACTTCTTTCCAACCCTTGTCTCACCTCTTTCAGACACTCATCTTCCCTCCCTCTAATCTTCCCCCTCTTCACACTTTACAACCCTCAAACTTTCATCCTCTTCCCTCTTCTTTCCTCCCTCCAACCCTCTTCTCACCTCTCTCCATTCCTCATCTTCACCTCCCTACAACCCTTATCTCACTTCTTTCCAACCCTCTTACCATTTATCAAACCCTCACCGCACCTCTCAGACCCTCCTCTTCCCTTCCTCCAAACTTCCTCCTCTTCCCTCCCTCTAATTCTCCACTAACCTCCCTCTAATATTAACCCTCTTCACACTTTAAACCCATCCTCTCACCTACCTCAAACCTCATAATATTCTCTCCCTCAAGCCCTCATCTCACCAATCTCTAACCCTTGGCTTCCCTCCATAAACACTTCACCTTTTTCGCACTCTCCAACCCTCCTCTCAATTGTCTTTAACCCTTCTATTAACTACCACCAACCTTCCCCCTCTTTACACTCTTTAATCCTCCTCTTACCTCTCTCCAACCCTCCTCTTCCCTCCCTCCAACTTTCCTCCTCTCACCTCTTTCCATCCCTCATCTTCACCTCCCTCCAACCCTCCTCTCACTTCTTTCCAACACTCCTCTTACCCTTTATACAACCCTCATCTCACCTCTCTCAAACCCTCTTCTTCCCTCCCTCCAATCTTCCCCATCTTCGTATGTTATAACCCTCCTCTCATTTTTCTTAAACCTCATCCTCTTCCTTCCCTCAAAACCTCCTCTCACCCCTCTCTAACCCTCTGCTTCCCTTTCTCACAAATTCCCCTTTTTCATACACTCCAACCCTCCTCTCAACTCTCTTCAACCCTTCAATTCCCGCTCACCAACCTTCCCCCTCTTTGCACTCTTCAATCCTCCTCTTACTTCTCTCCCCTCCTACCACTCCTCTCACCTCTCTCCTAACTCTTCCCTCTCTCCAGCCTTCCACCTCTTTGCACTCTCCAACCTTCCTCTTCGTTTCATCCAACCTTCCTCTCCCCTCCAACCCTCACACTCCCTCACATCATCATCTTATAACCTCTCCAACCCTCCTTTTTCTTCCCTCCAACCATCATCTTCTAACCTCTCCAACGCTCCTCTTCCATCCCTCCAACCTTCCTCCTCGTCCTTAGATCTAACCCTACTCTCACATCTCTCCAACCTCTCTCACCTCTCACCAACCCTCCCTCTTAGAATATCACATCTCTCCAACCCTCTTCATTCCCTCAATCCTTCATTCTCACCTATCCAACTCTCCTCTTCCCTCCATCCTTTCCCCTTCTTCACTCTCTAACCCTACTCTCACCACTCTCTGACCCTTCTCTTCACTCCATCCAACCTTCCTCGTCTTCACAACTTCCAATTTTCCTCCTCTTCACACTCTCCTATTCTCCTCTTACCTCTATCCAACTCTCCTTTTTCCTCCCTCCAATATTCCTACTTTTCTCTCCCTCCAACCCTCCTCTCACCTCTCTCTAACATTCCTCTTACCTCCCTCCAACCTTTCCTCTCAGCTCTCTCCCAACTCTTCCCTCTATCCAATCTTCCACCTCTATCCACTCTCTAACCATCCTCTTATTTCCCTTCAACCCTCTCACCTCACTCCAACCCGCCACCTCTTCCTTGCCTCTAAAAAGCATCATCTAACCTATTCAACCCTCCTCTAACCTCCCTCCACCCTTCCTCATCAATTCTAGATCCAAATCTCCTCTCACATCTCTCTAACCCTCCTATTCTCCTCTATCTAACCCTCCTTTTCCCTCCCTCCAATCTTCTTACTCTTCTCTCCCTCCAACCCTCCTCTCACCTCTCTCTAACATTCCTCCTCTTCCCTACCCCCAACCCTTCCTCTCACCTCTCTCTTAACTCTTCCCTCCAATCTTCCACCTCTTTGCACTATCCAGCCATACTCTTAATTACTCCAACCCTCCTCATCTTTCCTCAAACCCTTCATCCTCTACCTTACCTCCAAAATTTCTTCCTCTCCCTTATCCTCTAACCATCCCTCCACCCTTTATCAACCATCAGATCCACCCTCTTCAAAAAATCTCTCTATTATCGCTCTTACCTCTATTCCAAACCGTCCTTTTCCCTCCCTCATATCCTCTCACCTCTCGTCTCAAACTCCTCCTCTCACCCATACCTAAACCCCATGCCCCTTCATTCCCTCCATCCTTGCCTTCGCACTCTTCACCTCCTTTCCTAAATCTCTCGATCCCTTATCCCTCTAACAGCTTCCCCCTTTCGCACTCTCCAACCCTCCTCTTATCTCCTTCTCCAACCCTCTCTTCACTCCCTCAAATCCAACCTTTCATCCTCTCACAAAAAAGTATCATCTAACCTATGCATCCCTCCTCTACCCTCCCTTCACGATTCTTCCTCTCACATATCTCCAACCCTACTCTCACCTCTCAGAGCCTCATTTTCCCTCCCTTCAATTCCCTCCTCTTCACACTTTAAACCACACCCTCTCCCATCCCTCAAACCCACCTCTCGTACATCCCATCCCTCCAAGCCTTTCATCTCTTCATTCCCTCCAACCTTCATCCTCTTTGTACATCCTCCAACAATCCTCTTCCCTCTTCTGTAACACTTTCCAACACTTCCTTCATATATACTTCCTCAAACTTTCCTCTCTCTTCACACTCTCTCCAACCCTCCACTTTCCTCACTCCAAACTCCCACCTTTTCTGACACTCCTTTCCCCTCCCTCATACTTTTCCTCCCTCTAACTGTTCCACTAATATCTCCCTCCCCTTCATCCCCTGCACTCGATCAAACCTTCCCTGTATCTCCTTCCCTTCAACCTTCTTCTTCCTTCTCCCATCCCTCCTAACATTCCTCCTCTTCCAACCCTCCTTTTCACTTCTCCCTCCAGCATTCCTCCTCTTTCTTTCCTATAACCCTCCTCTCACCTCTCTCTTACCTTACTCATTTTCCCTCCCTCCAACCTTCCCCATCTCCACTCTCCAACCTTCCTCTTCTCTCCTTTCAGCCTTCATCCCCTACATTCACCTCTTAATTTTCCTCCACTCCCTCTCCCTTCCATATAACCTTCTTCTTCCTCTTACCTCCCTCTAGCCAATCCCCTCACCTCTCTCCTACTTTTTCCCTCCAACCAACCTTTCCCCTATTCACACTCTCAAATCTACCTATCATCACCCTCCAACCCACCTCTTCCTGTCTCACCTCTCTCTAACAATCATTTTTCCTCCAATCATACCTCTCACCTCTTTTACCTCCCTCCCCTTCCCTCCCCTTTATTCATCCTCAAACCTTCGTCCAACTCCCCTCCCTCTAACATTCCTCCTCTTCATACATTCTCCAACCCTCCATCCTATCTCCTTCCACCAGACTATCTTCATCTCTTCAACCCTCTCATCTTCCTCAAACCCACCATTCCTCTCTCACCTCTCTTCTAACACTCCTTTCCCCTCACCTCAGCTACCTTCCTCTTTTCTCCCCCCCCAACTTTATCCTCTCCATTAGCTCAAACATTCTTTATCTCACCTGTCCAACTCTCTTCTTCACTCTCTCCAACTTCCCTCCTCTTTGTACATTCCCAACCTTCCTTCCTATCTCCTTCCTCCAATTTTCCCTCATCTTTACACCCTCCAACCCACCTTCCTCTCTCACTCTCCATCTCAGACCACTCCTTTCTCCGTTCTCCCTCCATACCTTTCCTCTTCTCTAACTTTCCAGCATTTCTCCCTCCCCTTCATTCCCTCCATTCGCTTCAAACTCTTCATCATTCCCTAACCCTTCCCTTCAACCTTTAAATTTTATCCTCTCCATCCTTCCCTTTTAACATATCCTGGAAAATAAATAATATACCCTAGTATCTTTCCCACCTATCCAACATATAAATCTAACAGATTCCTCGTACATTCCAACCCCCAATACCTGTAGTATCCTCTCTCCTCCCTCTATCTTTTACATAACCCTATCTCTAACCATCATATTACCTTCCTCCTCTCTCCCTCCCCTTAAATTCCTATTCCCCTAATTAATACCTATCTTCCTAATCTCCTCCCTCCAACCTTCTATTCTCTCCCTATCCCTTAATCCCCTAATATTCGATCAAACCTTAATAATCCTCTCTAGAGAAATACATCTCCAAGACTAATTTCCTCTCCCTCCTAATGTATATCCTAGTATAAATAGTCATCTCCTTCAAATATGTAAGCTCTCCCCATTATATTACCTACCATAATAATGTCCTAATAACCTTCATCCTCTCCCTTCCCTATCAATACTTCTAGTCTTCCTCTCCCACCCCTCCAACATTCCTCCTCTTTTAGACCCTCCTTTTCCCACCCTCAAATATTCCTCCTCTTTATACTCCAAACCTCCAACCTTCTTCCTCTCCCTTCCCTTCATTCCCCACCTTCTCTCAAACCTTCTTCCTCTCTCACCTTCCATATTATTCCTTTTTCCCTTCCCTTCCACCTCCTTCCTATCTCCTCTCTTAAACCTTCCTCCTCTACCCTCCCTCCATCCTTCTTCCACTCTCTTCACACTTTACAACCATCTTCTCTACCTCCCTCACATCCTTCATCCTCTTCCGTCCCTCAAACCTTCTTCTCCCCCATCTCCCCTCCCTCTAACATTCCTCCTCTTTCAAACCTCTTTTTCCCACCATCCAACCTTTTTCTTCTTTGTACATTCCAACCCTCTCGACCTTCTTTCCAAACTCCCTTACCCTTCATCCAACACTACCTTTTCCCTAAAACCTTCTTCCTCTCCAACACTCTTACCATCCTCCATTACCCTCCTTTTCATCCTTACCGCTTCAACCTTCTTCCTCATCTCCTCACTTAAACACTTCATCCTCTTACTTGTCCAATACTCCATCCTTCTTCACACTCTTAAACCTGCCTCAAAATTTCCTACTCTCTCACCCTCCTCTTCCATTCCCTTAAACCTTCTTCTTCCTCTCATACCTCCCTCCAATATTCCTCCTCTTTCACACCCTCCAATCTTCCTCCTCACTCTTCAACCATTCTCTCTCTTCTCTGTAACATTCATCTCACCCTCAACAACCATTCTTCCTCTCCACTCCCTCCAACACTTTTCCGCTCCCTCCAACCATCCTCTCCTCTCCATACCTTTCCTCCATCCAACCGATCAACTCTTCATCACTCTCCCCTTCATCAACCCTCTATTCACTCAAACCTTCATCTCTCTCCCTTCCCTTCAACCTTCTTCTTCCACTCCCCTCAACCTCCAACATCTCCTACACTAAGCAACCCTCCTTTTCCCACCCTCTAACCTTCCTCCTCTTCATAAATTCCAACCCTCCAACCTTCTTCCTCTCCCCTCCCTCTAACTTTCCAACATTTCTCCTCTCTCATAACTCTCCACCTTCATCACACTGTATACAACCATCCTTGCATACATTCTTTCTTCTTTTTCCTCTTCTCCTTCAACCTCTCTTCCCACTCTTCAGTTGTCCTTTATGCTTCCTCCTCTCCCCTCCCTCCACTCCTCTCTTCTCACTCCACTCCCTCCAACTTTACTACTCTTCACATCCTCTCCCTCTCACCTCTTAAACCTTCCTCCTCTCCCACTCAACCTTCATCCTTCTTCCAGCTCCCCATCCCTCCTTGTTTCCTTACTCTTCACATCCTCTCACCTTCTTCCTCTTACTTTGTTTCAGCCTTCATCCTCTCACCTCCACACCCCTCCTACCTCTCTCCAACCTTTCTCTTCGTTATTCAACCCTACTCTCGCCACTCTTCAACCTCCTCTTTCGTACATCTACAACCCTTCCTTCCCACCTTCCAACCTTCTCAACTCCCTCTAATTATTTCCAACCTTTCTCCTCTCTCCCTCTCCCCTTCATCCTCTTTCCATACTAACACTCCTTCCATCCTTATTCTTCCTTTCTCCCCTCCATTCAACCTTCTTCATATCTCCCCCCTTCAAACTTCCTCCTCTCCCCTCCCTCCAACTTTCCTACTCTTCACACCCTCTCCCTAGTCATCTTTTCCCTTCGCTCAAACCTTCATCCTCTCCCTTCCCTTAAACCTTCTTCCTCTCCCCTCCCTTAAACCTTCTTCCTCCTCTTCATACATTACAACCCTCTTCTCTCCCATCCATTCAACCTTCTTCCTCTCTTGTCCCTTCCAACCTTCCTCCTCTTTCCCCTTCCTCCAACCTTTTCCCTCTCCCCTACCTCCAAACGACCTCTCACCTCTCTCCAACCTTCCTCTTTTTTTCACACTCTAGCCTTCCCCCTCTTCGCACTATTTAGTTGTCCTCTCCCTACCTTCAAACTTCTTCCATCTAACACTCCTCTCATCTCTCTCCAACCTTCCTCTTTACACTCTCCAATAATCATCCTCTCACCTCCCCAAGCCTCTTCCCTCCCTCCAACCTTTCTCCTTTTCTTTTCTCGTACCATCGTCACCTTCTTCCTCTTACCTCGTTTCAACCTTCATCCTCTCACCTCTCAAATCCTCTCCAACACTCCACTCCCCTCTCATCTCTCTCCAGCCTTCCTCTATTGCACACTCTGCAACACTTGCCCTCACACCTTTCCAAAACCATTCTTCTTTTCTTTTCTCCAACCATCCTCACCTTCATACTCTCCCATCTCATTACTCTCCAACCTTCTCTTCCCTCACTCCAACCTTCCCCCTCTTCACACTCTTCAATTGTCCTCTCCCCTACCTTCAAACTTCTTCCCTCTAACACTCCTCTCATCTCTCCAACCTTCCTTCGTTGTACGCTCTCCAACACTCGTCCTCTCACCTTTTCAATCACTTTACTCACATCCACGACCCTTTCCTTTCCTTTCCTCCCTCTTCGCACCCTCCAAGATTTCTACTTTTCTATTTCTCCAACCAGCCTCACCTTCTTCCTATATACCTCATTTCACAACCTTCTTTCTCCTCTCTCCAACCTCCCCCCTCTTTGCACTCTTCAATTGTCCTCTCCCCTACCTTCCCAACTTCTTCCATCTAACCTTCTCTCATCCTCTCGCCAACGTTCTCCCATTGTATGCACTCTCCAACACTCATCCTCTCACATTTCCAATCACTTTACTCAATCTCACCCAACCCTTTTCACTCCCTCCAACCAACACATTTCCCCCCTCTATCACACCTCCAATATTTCTACTTTCTTTTCTCCAACCATTCTCACCTTCTTCCCTCACCTCTCAAAAACCTTTCTTCTTTCTTTTCTCAAACCCATCCTCATCCTCGTCCTCATACTCTCCACCCTTTCTTCCCTAACTCAAACATTTTCCCTCTTTCGCACTCTTCAATTGCTCCTCCCCTACCTTCAAACTCTTGTTCTCGTCTAACACTCCTCTCATCTCCCAACTTCCTTCGTTGTACACTCTCCAACACGCATCCCTCACCTTTTCAAATCACTTTACTCACATCCACACCCCTTTCTCCCTTTCCCCTCTTTCCACCCGCCAATTATTTCACTTTTCTTTTTCTTTCAAAACCAGCCTCACCTCTTCCTAGTACCTACCTCATTTCAACTTCTCTGCCCTCTCTCCACTTCCCCATCTTTGCAACTCTTCAATTGTTCCTCATCCGTCGGTCCCCTACCTTCAAACTTCTTCTCTAACACTCCTCCTCAGCTCTCTCCAACTTCCTCCATTGTACCTCTCCAACACACATCCATCTCCTCTCACATTTCCAATCACTTTACCTCCAACTTTCCCCAACCCTTTTCCCTCCCTTCAACCTTTCCCTCTTCACACCCTCCAATTTTTCTACTTTTCCCTTTTCTCCAACCATCCTCACCTGCTTCGTCTTACCTCATTTCAACCTTCTTCTTCGCAACCTCTCAAAACTTTGTTCTTTTCTTTCCCCCTCCAACCATCCTCACCCTCATAACTCTTCCCATCTCATTACTCTCCAACCTTTCCCTCTTTCGCACTCTTGTCAATTGTCCTCATCCCCTACCTTCACAACTCTTCTGTCTAACCTCCTCTCTATCTCAAACCTTCCTTCGTTTACATTCTCCAACACATCTCCTCTCACCTTGTCAATCACTTTAACTACTCACACATCCACCACCCTATTTTCGCTTTCCCCTCTTTGCACCCTCTCCCATATTTCTACTTTTCTTTTCTCCACCTATCCTCCCATTCTATAGTGGACATAAGAGACAGGGTAACGGGGTTAATAGGGAGGAGGAGGGAAGTAGAAAAAGGTTGGGAAGAAGTGAGGGGTCTTCGGAGGGGTGGAAGGGGGAAGTGAAGGCAGCATGGGTGGTGGAGAGGTGGGGGAGTGGTTTGGGATTGTGCAGTCCTAGCAGACGGGAGGTGAAGAGACAAAGGGGGGGTATGGGGGACATGGGGGATTGGTTGGAGTGTGTAAACGAGCGGGCTTGCCGGGATGTCTGGAGGGGGGTGGGGGGGGCGTGTGTCAGCCTCAGGGTGTGAGATAGTGACTATGCGTGGAAATTTAGTGGACGAGGATCGAGGAACTGGATGGTAAGAGGGGGAAGGGGTGGAAGGGAGGAGAAAGATTTATTATCTGGGGGCGGGGGGGAATCTTAGGGGAATGTCGAGGAAGATGAGTCAGGGGACAGGGCAGACGAGGGAGGGCGGTCGACAGTGAGAAAGGGTTTAAGAGGGAAGAATGAAAGGGGGATATGTGGAGGATTGAGGGGGGTAGAGATATGGGTTTGGGTGGATAGAGGTGTTACATAGATGGGGTGGAGTGAAAAACTGGTTAAGGGTGATGATACTGAATGGAGTAGGGGGAATGGACTGAGGAGGTGCAGGGGGTGAAAAATTGAGTAGGGTGAGACGGGGGAAGGTGATCAATTGGTGCGGGGGGGCCGTGTCGGGGGGGGAAGAGAAGTGGAGGTAGGTTGTTGACGAGCGACGAGTGGGTAGCGAGAGTAGAAGGGGCGCGTGGGCTGAGTAGATGGAGAGGGGATTCGGAGAGGACGACGTGGAGGAGATGGGTTAAAACAAGTCAAATATGGACGAAAGGGTGGATAGGTGATATTAAATGGAGCCTGCCGCACAAGGCAGGGGATTTGGTTGGGACGGGATGGGATGGTCGGGAAGCTTGGGATTGGGGAGTGGTAGGGGTGGGGAGCAGGGGCAATTTCGGTGGGGGTGGAGTCGGGTGTTGTAAGGACCGAGGGAGGAGAGTGGAGGAGGACACAAGGATTTAGCCCACTCGGAGGGGAGGGGGGGAGGATGTGAGATGGGAAGAGGATGGGGTCGCCGAATGGGGTTGGGAGGAGTGGGGGATGGCTGGATAGAAGGTAGCGTGGTGTGAAATAGGGAAGGGGGTAGGGGGGGGTGGCGATTCGAGGGGTGAGGGTAAGGGTGTATGAGACCTAGGAGTGTCAGTAGGGGTTGCATGGTGGAGTGGTTGTAGGATATGGAGTAGAAGAGCCGGGGTGATGGAGAGCCTGAAGGAGATGGGCGAAGTTTGTCGCAAGGGTTCTAGTGGTGGCGTGTAATGGGCACGACAAGATGAAAGGGGGGGGGTGATTTGATGGTTGAGGGTGGAGTGAGGGGAGTGGGGTTGAAGATAGAGGGAGTGGGGGTAGCGGGTAGGGGAAAAGGGTTGGGATGGAAGGGCTAGTAAGGTGAGGGATTAAGGAGGGATGAGCAGGTCTTGGTTTGGGGCAGTCTGTGAGGGCGGCGGTTGAATTGGTAATCGGGGTGAAGGAGTGAACGGTTGTGCTCGTGAGATAGGTTGGCGGAGAAGAATAAAAGGCGGGTAGTCGGTAAAATGGTTGGTAAGTGTGGGTGAAATGTGGTCGGAGAGGAAAGGAAGGGAAGGAGGTGGTGTTCCGCCTCTCTCCACCCTTCCCCAGCTTTGCACACTCTTCAATTGTCCCTCTCCCCTCCCTTCAAACTTCTTACTTCCATCTAACACTTCTCTCATCTCTCTCCAACTTTCCTCCATTGTACACTCTCCAACACTCATCCTCTCACATTTCCAATCACTTTACTCAACTCCCCAACCCTTTTCCCTCCCTCCAACCTTTCCCCTCTTCACACCCTCCAATATTTCTACTTTTCTTTTCTCCAACCATTCTCACCTTCTTCCCCTCACCTCTCAAAACCTTTCTTCTTTTCTTTTCTTCAACCATCCTCGCCTTCATACTCTCCAACCTTATCTTCCCTAACTCCAACATTTTCCCTCTTCGCACTCTTCAATTGTCCTCTCCCCTACCTTCAAACTTCTTCTGTCTAACACTCCTCTCATCTCTCCAACTTTCCTTCGTTGTACACTCTCCAACACTCATCCTCTCACCTTTTCAATCACTTTACTCACATCCACAACCCATTTCCCTTTCCCCTCTTCGCACCCTCCAATATTTCTACTTTTCTTTTCTTCAACCATCCTCACCTTCTTCCTATTACCTCATTTCAACCTTCTCTTCCCTCTCTCCAACCTTCCCCATCTTTGCACTCTTCAATTGTCCTCTCCCCTACCTTCAAACTTCTTCCATCTAACACTCCTCTCATCTCTCTCCAACTTTCCTCCATTGTACACTCTCCAACACACATCCTCTCACATTTCCAATCACTTTACTCAACTCCCCAACCCTTTTCCCTCCCTTCAACCTTTCCCCTCTTCACACCCTCCAATATTTCTACTTTTCTTTTCTCCAACCATCCTCACCTTCTTCGTCTTACCTCATTTCAACCTTCTTCTTCTCACCTCTCAAAACCTTTGTTCTTTTCTTTCCTCCAACCATCCTCACCTTCATACTCTCCCATCTCATCCTCTCACTTTTCCTCCTCTTCGCACTCTCCAACCTTTCTTCCTTTCTTCTCTAACCATCCCTGCCTTCATAGTCTCACCTCTCAAACCCTTTCCAACACTCCTCTCCCCTCTCATCACTCTCCAACCTTCCTTCTCTTCCCTTCGCTCCAACCTTCCCCCTCTTCGCACTCTTCAATTTTCCTCTCCCCTACCTTCAAACTTCATCCATTTAACACTCTTCTCATCTCTCTCCAACCTTCCTTCTCTTCCCTTCGCTCCAACCTTCCCCCTCTTCGCACTCTTCAATTTTCCTCTCCCCTACCTTCAAACTTCATCCATTTAACACTCTTCTCATCTCTCTCCAACCTTCCTCTGCTTTACACTCTCCAACACTCATCCTCTCACCTTTCCAATCACTTTACTCACCTCCCCAACCCTCTTCCCTCCCTCCAACCTTTCTTCTTAAATCCACCTCTTAACTCTGGCTATCCCTCATCTTCCTTCTAATCTTTGTCCTCTTACCTATCTACAACCCTCCCCTCACCTCTCTCCTATTTTTTACATTGTTCAACACTACTCTTCCCTCACTTCAACATTCCCCCTTTTTGCACTCTTCAGTGGTCCTCCCCTACCTTCAAATTTCTTCCTTATAATCTTCCTCCTCTCATGTCTTTCCAACATTCATCCTCACCTCCCCATCCCTCCCAAATCTCTTTAACCTTCCTCTTAATTGTTCAACCCTCTTATTAATTGTTCAACCCTACTCTCACCACTCTTCAACCCTCCTCTTTCATCTCTCCAACCCTTTTTTCCTTCCCTCTAGCCTTCCACCTCTTCGCACTCTTCAATTGTCCTCTCCCCTACCTTCAAAATTCTTCCCTCCAGACCCTCCTCTCCCCTCAAACCTTTTTCTTCCCTCTAACCATGCACCTCTTCCCTCCAATAGTCATCCTCTAACCTCTCCAACCCTCGTTTCCCCTCCCTCCACCATTCCTCTTTCCTATATCCAACCCTCCTATCACATTTCTCCAACCATGCTTTCATCTCTCCAACCCTTTCTTCCTTCGCTCCAACCTTCACCCTCTTCATTTAGATCTTCTCCCATATCTTCAAATTCCTTCCCTCCACTTTCCTATCTCTTCGTCTCTCCTTGAACCTTCATCCTCTCACTTGTACAACAATAATTTTCCTTCCTCTTCACAGTTTCCAACTGTGTTCTCACCTCCCTCAACCCTATATCCAACCCTCCTCTCACATCTCTCCAACCCTGCTCTCACTTATTTCCAAAACTACTTCCACTCTCCAACCCTAGATTCAACTTCGCTCCAACCTTCCCTCCTCGTCACACTCTTCAGTTGTCGTCTCCCCTACCTTCAAATTTCTTCCTACATCCGCTCATCTCATGTCTCCAACAATCATTTTCCCTCCTCTTTAACATTTTCCGTCCCTCCTAACTCTCTCTAACCTTCCTCTTAATTGTTCAACCCTTCTCTTTCATCTCTCCCACCCTTTCTTCCCTCACTCCAGGCTTCCCCCTCTTTCCCTCACTGTAAACTTCCAAATCCCTTCACTGTCCAACTTCTTCCCTCTTCAACACTCCTCTCATCCAATAGTCCAACCTTCCTTATAAATCACTCTCCAACACTCATCCTCTTACCTTCCTCTAACCCTCCTCTCACCTCTCTCTTACCTAAATCCTTTTCCCTCCCTCCAACCTCCTACCTCTTCACACTCTCTAGCTTCTCTCATTTTCTTTCCTCCAACTATCCTCTCACCTTCTTCCTCTAACCTTATTTCAACCTTCATCCTCTCACCTTCCTCCAACCCTCATCTTCCCTCCCTTCAACCTTCATCATCTCATCCTCACTCCAACCTTCCCCCTCTTCAGTTGTCCTCCCTTAACTTATAATTCTCTTCCCTCCTATCAATTCTTCATCCTCTCACATGTCCAACTCTCCTCTTCGAACTCTCCAACCGTGCTCTCACTACTCTCTGACACTCCTCTTCCCTCCCTTTAACCTTTCCCTTCTTCACAATCTATAACCTTCCTCTTATTTGCACCTCTTCAAACCATTCTCCTTTTCTTTTCTCCGACCTATCAACACTCACCTTCCTCTAACCCTCCATCTCTTCCCTTCTCCATCCTTCCTCCTCTTCATTCCCTCAAATACTTATCCTCTCATTTATCCAACACTCCTCTTCCCTCCTCTTCACACTCTCTAGCTCTTCGCACTCTAACCAACTTCTCTCATTCCTTCACTTTCCTCCAACTATCAACTCACCTTCTTCCTCTAACCATTGTTTCAACCTTCATCTTCTTTCCCTCCAACCTTCCTCTTCACACTCTCTAACATTCATCCTCTCACCTCTCAAACCCTTCTACCTCTCTCCAACCTTCCTTGTCTTCATACTTTTTAATCTTCCTCTGCTTCACAACCATCTCTTCCCTATCTCCACCCTTACTCCTCTTCATCCCCTCAAACACTCATCCTCTCACCTATCCAACACTTCCTCTTTACTCTCTCCAACACTTATCTAACCATGCTCTGACTTTACTCTTCGACTCCTCCAACACTCTTCCCTCTTTGCACTCTCCTACCTTCATCTTCTTTCCCTCCAACCCTCCTCATCACCCTCTCTAACCTTCCTCTTCTTTCCCTCTAAACCTCCTTTCCCCTCAAACCTTCGTCCAAGCCTCCATCTTTACACTCTCTCTACACTCATTCTTGTCTTCATACCTTTCCATCTTACTCCTACTCACACTCCTCCAAACCTCTTCTTGTCCCTCCAACCTTCATACCTCTTCGCACTCTCCAATCTTCTCTCATTTTCTTTTCTCTCAAAACCTTTATCTCCTCACTCTCCAACCCTCCTCTTCCCTCCCTTTAAATTTCATTCTCACCTCAACATCCCTCTCTCATAACCTCTACCTCACACTCTCCAACCTTCCCCCTCTTCGCACTCCTTCAACATTCATCCTCCCTCAACTTTAACTACCATCCTCTTCCCTCCAACACTTATGCTATCACTATACTCACCTCCCCAACACTCTTCCCTCCCTCCAACCTTCCACCTCTTCGCACTCTTCAACCATTCTCCTTTTCTTTTCTCCAACTATCCTCTCATAACCTAACTCTTGTCACACTCTCAAACCCTACTATCCTCTCGCTTCAACCTTCATCTTCACTGTTTAACCTTACTCTCACCACTCTTCAACCCTCCTCTTCCCTCCCTACAATATTTTTCCTCTTCGCTCTTTCCAACCATTCTCCCTCTTCACACTCTTCAGTTGCCAACTCATACCTTCTCAAACTTCTTCCTCTCCAACCTCTCAAACCCTGTAATCTCTCTCCAACCTTTCTCTTCACTTTCTCTAACCTTACAACTCTTCAACCCTTCTTCCTTTTACCTCGTTCATTTTATTTTTAATATATGATAGAAAATTAATAATATACTATAGTATATTTGAAAACTATAGTATTTAATTTTAATATTATAATATAATTATATATTTATTTGTTAATAATATATTCTTTATGCTTTACTGTAAAATAGTATTAACATCATTATAGTATGTAATTTAATATTAAATTAAAATTATTTGTTAATAATATATTCATCCTACATTATATTATTATTATATTAAATTAATTCATATTATATTGTAATTATCCTATTCAGAATTTTATTGTAAATAGTCATATTGTATTCAATATTATATTCAAATATAATGCATTATACTATATTATTTTAATTATCCTAATATAATACTATAGCATATAGTATTACATCATATGCTATCGATACTCTAATATAATACAATATAAACATTATAATATGGTATAGCATACTATTATAATTGATAGATATTTAACTAAATATTTCTAGTAATGTATTATTAATATAATAATATATTATTATATTTTATTAATGGTATATTAATAATATAATATTTTTTAGCTGTAAAGATTGATAAGATACACATTATGGGTATAATTAATAGTGTATTATAAAAAATGCATTCAATATGCATGTTGAATAATTATGTCATAATATAAGCAATTATTATAATAAGTCATATGCTTCAAATTTGTAAGTATAAACATTATACAATAGGACATAATTTCCTAATAAATATTATATTACAAAATATTACATCATATTATCATACTATAATATAATATATTAGTATGGTATAATATAATATTATAATTGATATTTAACTATTAATAACAATAATGTATTAGTCACTTAACAATATAATTTATTGATATAATATTAATAAATAAACATTTTGTATCTTAAAGATTGATACATATATTACATAATTGGTATAATTAAATAGTGTATTATAAAAAACACAATTGCTATGTTGAATAAAATATGTCATAGTTTTAGCATTTAATGTCCTATTTAATTAAGTACAATAGTTATAGCATAATATAAGATATCAAAATAATATTATATTATAATATTTTTGAAAAATATATTTATTAGCATTATAATCTATTTTTAATAATAACTATTTATTAATAATTAATAACTATATTAATAATAATATCTATCACTTTTAACATATATTAATAGTATAATATTGAATAAATAAATGTAAATATCTTTATACCTACGTCAAATATAATATAATAAACACAACTGTAATTTAGCATACATTACTTACAATTACTCCCTGTATGTTATAAACATACAAAAATAATTACAACTATAAACAATATATACAATTATTACATAAGTAATTATAATTTCTCATTGAATTACTTATACCTTATAATTTATACTTATACTTAACTAATTACTTAAGACTAAAATAATTATCATTTCTTATTTGAATAAATATCAAATAGTATTATACCTTATAATATTACTAAATAACAATTGACATTTACTCTAACTTAATTTAGCATTTGAAGATATTACATTACAATAAATAAATATCAAATATTACTAAATAACAATTATAATGTACACTAAAAAATTTAGTTTGCTATATTATAGTCAAAGATGAATACTTTTAGTTTGCTATATTATAATTTCATAATAAAACTAGAAAAACAATATACAATTAAATTAAAAAAAATTTAACATTCTGTATAGTTATCAAATTAACTATTTATTGTTGTTGAAATAGTTGAACTACTATTAATAAAAATACTAATCAAAAAATAAATATAGGAACGAACACTCCCTCAAACCATCTCGAAGGTTTTGGAGGGCCTCTTCAACCCCCCTCCAAAATAAATATTTTTATTTATTATAAAATTTGTAGGGCCTTTTGACCCACCTCTAATGCACCAATGTTTAGAATAAAAATATTTTGTCACTTCAAAACAAACATATTACAATACAATAAAACTCTAATTGCTGGCTGAGTTGAGTTGAGAGTATTCTGAACACTAGATACTTGCAAGGAGCAACAGAAAAATATGGATAGCAGCTGGATACTACAAATCAATTTGGTGATAAACAGAAACATTCAACTATGTAGAGAAGAAAATAGAGATGGAATTAGACAGCTTTTCCGCATTAGACCCGCACATTTTGTCATTGAAAAAATTCCTACTTCCATCTTTGCATATAAGCTGTCTAAAAGAAATAAAAACTACCAACAATACAAATAATAAATTCTCATAGATTATTATTATACATAAAATATACCAAAAGAAAAGATAAGGAATTATGATAGAAGAATTACTATGTATTTTTTAATCCAAAACAAGGAATTAGAATAGAACAATTACTATGTATTTCTCGAAAGTAATTACAGGGCTTGGTAATTTAAAATCCAAAACAAATTCCTTCCAGAATAAAAACAAAAATTCAACATCCAATTTAAAATATATTCTCAATTTCACAAATAAATTCTCAATTTGAATTTCCAAATCTCAAAAGCTCTATAAACATATTTAATTGAATCAACTCATCCATCCAAAATGTAGGCTTAACTCCAAAGCAAACCTTTAATTAGCACGTGAATCTAGTCAAAACTTGTGTGGATAACTTGACTCTACACTGATATTCACGTTTCCTTCCATTTTAGGAAAAAATGAAAGTAAATGCAAAGTCATAAAACCCCTACAAACCACTATAAAGACATATAGTGTGAACTTGTCACTATGATGTGATTATTTTATCTGTGAATCACTTATCTCGCCATACTAATTTTGGGTTTAGTTTTCTACTAGTTTATTTTAGTTTTCAATTTCAATGACTGTCAAACTTTAAAATTTATTTGGGTTTAGTTTTCTATTAGCTTCCAACAAAGACATCCAAATGTTTCATGTCTTTCTTCATAACTAAATTTATGCTTTTAATTTGATGCAAGAACCAACGCTCTAGCACAATATCCTGCCACAGAGAGTGTAGTGCAGCCATTATTTTATTTATTTTCAGAACCTGATGAATTGGTTCCAACAGCAGTCATTCCTCTATATTTTTGTTTCTCCTCAACTCCTAATTAAGAGAAACATATTCTCCAATCACTAGGGAATGTTTTTCATAGCTTCTAGAGATGGTCTTGTTGCGAAAATCCCAAACAACTAAATTAGAGTTTTAAAAAGTGGTCATTATGAGACTCTCTTTTTTAGAAGTAACAAATTAAAGGGGTCAAAACCAGCATCACTGGTTATTTTGACAATCATGAAAAAAACTTAATTCTCAAACACTTAATTCTTTGGTGTGTCAAATAGTAATTGTATTCATTTGACTATCAGGTGACAAGATTCAAAACCAATCAGAAATGGGAATGTAATCTGGGTAATTTTACTATGTTGTACATAGATTTTTATTTTGTTTGAAATCAGCTACAAATTAGTATTCTTTTCCTTTTAGATTTAAATGATTGATTTTTTGGATCTAGAGCTTCTCCAAATTTTGGGATGTTGTTGCATCTACTTTTTCTAAATAGCTAAATTTATTCATGAGATATTTATAGTTCAAGTAAATTTTTCATTTATCATCCTGGATTTTGTATCAATTTATATATTCACTACCTAAAACATATCACATAACAACAATGCAAATGACACGCATGAAAGAATATTGAATTTGATTTATTAATAGGACAACTAGAAGTGGATGAAAATGACAAGGAACAAACTTACCACCATAAGAAGCCCCCGCTGCTTGTGGGGACATCCTGGTAAAACATGTGTATATTAAGGTTCTTCAGGGCAAGATGCTATAAATGTCATTTCATTCATTCTGGCTTCCCCGCCTGGTACAACACCTGCAGAATGGAAATGTAGAAAAAAAAATTAGAAGTTAAAAACTACAGATCAAAGGAATATAAGAGTCATAAATTCCCTGTGCAAATCGCAAGCTAAAAAACCTGCGAATACCATAAAATAACCTAATAAATACAAATTAAAAAAAAAAAAACCTCGAGCAGTGCCCTGTCTTATTTTCTACGGATGAATTGAAACTAATCACGTTTTGATGGAGAAATACAAAACAGTTCCAAGTGATTCCAATATATCCACCATATTGAATTGTTGTCTTTTCATGTAGTATATTACATGTTGACCTGGAGCGGATAGTTACAGTATGGCTGAAGTGGAATAAAAATCGGTCTGATATGGCAAAAAGCCACTAAGAGTAATACTCTCGGTCTTGATTTTTGGCATCTGGATGATAATGAGGTGAGACATTGAGTGTGTTTGGACTTTGGAGGAGGCACCTGCATTTGCATCATGTAACTCACAAAATTAAGAGTGCTTTTCAAAGGTGAATATCATTGTAATGAGATGCATGATCACTGGTGTTTTCAAATTCCAGATTGGGCGAAGAAATTGAACTTGAAGGAAGAGGGCACACTTTAAATGAGCAAAAGCCCATGTTTCTTCGTGGTTTGGGTACTGGAAGGAAATCCTCAGCCCCTGTCATTATATGAGAGGGATTCATGTTTGTAGAAGCGAGGGTTGTTTGAATGCCTACACTGCCTTCCTTATCCAGGATGATGTTGTAGTTACTGTTGCAGCTAGATCCGAAGCTTCTCTCCACCATCGCTGGTTCCCACATATAATGAGGAGCTCTGTGTACCACCGTACGAATGCATATAACAGTGTACTCACAAGGACTAGCAAAATACACTAAGTAGGTTTCCTAAAGAGAAAAGCTCATCAACACAATACAGTATAAGTACATAGCGCATAGAGAGAGGATAGGACGTAAGAAAAAAGCATAGAACCAGAATACCTAAGCGGGTAAAGGAGGATATAAACCCAAAGGGCACCCATCTTTTCACCATGAAATCAACTGTGACTGTATGCGATCTTTAGATGTATCCATAAGTGGAGTGCAAACTTACATTAGGGGGAAGATCCTTGTCGAGAGGTGTTTTGCAGGGAAGACAGAACTCATGAATCATCCTCGACGGCTCTGCTCGGCTGGATCGGTCATATGGGATCATCTATACTCGCCTCGGTTCCAAACACACAAAAAACAAAAATAAAGGAAGCACTCAAAACAAATACCCTAAAAATCCATTGAGAAAGCACTCAATGTAAAGGGGAAAATTCGACTTAACTCAAACATAAACACAGCACGCGTGCAACAGACAACAAAAGCATGAAACAAAATCAACAGCAAAAACCAAGACGAAGAGAGAAACAATGGTGCCATCGGAGAGGCAGAGCAATGGAAAAACCCCATAGAAAATTGAGAAACGATGCAGAACATGTTACTTAAATGGTGTATTTTGCAACGGCTCTGTTTCCAACGGACGGAACACTCACTCCACTCCAACCGATACGCGTCCCATGCTTCTTTCATCGGAATTCGTGTAGTATACACGCGGAATCTTGAGATGATTACTAAAAGATATCTTTCATTAATTCGCAGGAGGTGTTCGTCCACGCCTCCGTACGATACGCTTTCATAAACCAAACCACAAGTCATTACTTATTTTAAAAGATATGTTTTTAGTTACTTTATGAGTGTTTTCTTTTTCTTTTTTGTTAGTTTATAGGTTTCTAGTCGGGGCCTGGAAATTGACGGGGCATGAGCCGTTTTTGTAAATGAAAATTTAGAAAATTGTATAATGTTTTTAATAGTCTTCGATAAATGTATATTAAATATGTGAAATATCAATGTTTCTGATTTTTACTTTGTCATAATTATTGTTTTGGTGCCTTACATAAAATTCATATGGTTTAGGTACAATGTTAATGCAATTTTAATATAGGTACAATGTTTATGCAATGTTAATATAGGTACAAGGTTAATGTAAAAACAAGGCCATGAAATGGCAAATCCTGCCGAAGGCTTTGCTTTGTTGTTGTAAGTGCAGAATTATGAATTAAAACCTTAGAATGGTTTTTATATATTGTGTTTGCACGGTCCATAAGAATTAGAGAGAACCGGTTCTGGATAAAACTATGTATGTTGTTTTTGTTCGGTGTTGTGGATTACGTCCTATATTCTACCGTATGGCAGTATGGCATCGTGACATGGCATGATTTTCCATTCTCTTTATGATGATGGATCATGGAGTGTGATCCAAAATGCCGATAAAAAACAGCATACACACCATTATCCAAAAGTTGCTCTCGCCAACTTCTTACATTTGGCAGAATAGTTTTTATTTTGGTGTTTCTGGTAGCACCACTTGACCTTATTAGCAGGATGATTAATTAGGTTGCAATGTTTTTCTTTCCATATTTTTTTCTTCTGTGCATTGAATTTGTTTACCGACAGTTTGATGAAAATAATCATTTGGTGAGTGTTAGCCACTAAACATTTGTCTACACCAGGTTGGTGTAACTGCAGTGTCATGGGCTCCTGCTTTGGCGCCTGGATCTACAGTAGGGTAGCCTTCGGATCCTTTCCAAAAGATGGTTTCTGGTGGTTGTGACAACACGGCTAAGGTATGGAAGTTCTACCATGGCTCCTGGAACCTGGTTTGTTTTCCTCCTCTGCAAATGCATACCGATTGGGTACGCGATGTTGCCTGGGCACCGAATTTAGGGCTTTCCAAAAGCACTCTTGCAAGCTATTCCCAGGATGGGGCTGTAGTCATATGGACTCAGGGGAAGGAGGGAGATAAATGGGTGGGTACAGTTCGGAATGATTTTAAGACTCCAGTGTGAAGGGTTAGCTGGTCGTTGACTGGAAACATCTTGGCAGTTGCTGATGGGAATAACAATGTGACACTCTGAAAGCGTTCAGATTGTGTATTAACGCTTGTTGAAGATGGGGTACACTATCGGTAGTTGTTGTTTTCGCTATCGTATTTGTTGCGGAGTTGTGCGAATGCATGGTTGTGCGATTACATTGTTGCTAGTATTCCTTTGGCGAACTATTGTGCGATAGCATTGTTGCTAGTAGTCTTTGTACAATGGAAGCGCTGGTTCTTGGTCGAAGATGGCAAGTACTATTGGCGAAGCGTTTATCGATAATGTGGCTGTAATTTGTTGCGAGGATGGGTTGGAAAGGAAAAGCGGCAAGTATGTTGGATTCAAATTTAGGGTGCTAGATCGATGTTGAAGAAACATGTTTGAAAGTGAGGGTCTGTATGAAGTCTAAATACGGTATTTGTGATACATATTAATTTTGTGAATAGTATAATATTTTGAAAAGAATTAATATATAAAGGGATAGGTCGTATTTATATTTGTTTCAAAGTTACGTAAGAAGAATATTATTATTGTTTTGATTGCGATATGGATTTTGGGTGATATTTGAGAAGGTTGCAGTGGATTAGGTAGATATTAAGGCGGGAGTAATAGTCGCATGCTTGTAGTGTAATGGGATTTATTATCATTTTCAGAAGGTGTAATGGTGATGACAGGTGTTGGGAGAGGCTAGATACGTGTTATTCTGTGTCTCGTTTTTGGCTGTGCGGCGGAAAACTTGTTTTTTGGTGTTATGGCGTGGTAATGGCGGAATTGTGGAGTTGTGTTTGCAGGGGACGAAAAGAGTATAATCACAGAGATAAGTTTTTATCTGTCTCTACGCTTTAGCATTGTCTGAATTTAGAGTGACTAAGTAGAAGACATTGAAATTATTTTGTTGTGCAGTTGTATTGTGTTTTTTGCGACTTAGATTGAGTTTGCAGAAATCATTTACTTGAAAACAAGGTTAGACCTAATTTCATATCAATGGGTTCGTAAATTGAACAAGTTTTGTATTTTGTGGTTTGGTTCGTGTTATATATAATTTTTCATGGGCGATGCAGGTAGACGGAGAATAAGGTCTTTTGGTTTAGAGATGGATATGCGGCCAAAACAGAGTAAGGTGTAAGTAACATTATCCAGTTGCCATATTTCAGAGAAAGCTTAAAATTAAATTTTTTTTAGTCGTTTTTCTACTCTCCATTCGAGTTTATGGTTACAGTCAAGCACTTTGCAATAGCCAGCTGAAACCAGGTCAGAATGCTTGCATATATGAAGACAACCACTTAGACGGACCTGCAAAGTTTAATTATTATTTGTTCAAGACTGAATATAATCCTTACGTGTTTATATGCACCGGATGAAATCATATGTATATGTTCCTCCTATTAAGGTTTTAGGGTCAGTCAGTTATACCCTAAAGAAATCATAAACGTATCATTATGAGGATCCAGAAATATGAAAGGATTATCTTTTGATTCTGATATCATTCTAATTTGTAACAAGCTTTTACTCTTTTTAGCAATAATGACAGATTATGTTTTAAAATTGCGTAGTTTATCGATATCCTCATTCTATCTTGAAATTCACAGTGACAGTTACTGCTTTGTGTATCACGTTGTCTATCAGGCATATCTACTGAAATGTATCATCATTTTTTGTATATTAGCGGTTACACATGATTTTGTATAACTTGTTCATCTTAAAATGAATATTAACAAGATTAATGTGTGCCCATACAAAATTTTCTAGGAATACGTTTGCTGTATCAATTTTTTAGATTGTAGATTTGATATAGTAAGAAGTTTTGGGGGTTAAGAATTTGTCCCACTATGAAATGTGTTCTATGAGTTTCTAATATTGGACAAACATAATTCTGTTAGACACGATTTAAGGGTGACTGACTAGCCTTGATTTTGAGTCTAACTTGACATTTGTTTGGGCAATTCCAAGGCATGGCATGCAGCTTGATATTTGTGAAGCTAAGACCACTCGCAGTGTCCTAATCTGTAAAAAAATGTTCAAAATCTGTTGCCCTAATTTGTCTCGGGAAATAGTATCTTTAAGGAGGTTATGGTAATAGTCAGGTATATGTTTACAAGTCAAGACTGGAGAAATTATTATAGGACATTTTGTTAAGCAAAATGTAATCAATTAGATATAGGTCTACCATATTTGTAAGTTAGTTTTATTGTAGCATGGCATTAGGCACAGAAGGCCCTAATGTGGATATCTAGACATGTAGCAACGACTTAAATTAGTAGCTATTTCCAATTGGCATAATTGACTTGTTACAATGCAGGATATTGAGTACAGACATTTAGTATAACAATTATGACCTGTAGATATGAGTTTTTTGGACTATTTGGGGTGGCTTGAGTGAAGTTAGGCATTCGCTTACATATAGGAATGATACATCATACATTGTAAAAAAACTTCAAATTCCATTGTCATAATCTGTCTCTGAAAGTAGTATCCGTAAGGAGGCTTTGGTAATAGTCAGTTATAGATTTACAAGGCAAAACTGTAGAAATATGACACATATTTTTAAGCAAAATGTACTCAATTAGATATAGGTCTTCTATATTTGTAAGCTTGTTTTATTTTTGCATGGCATTAGTTACAAGAGTGTTTAACACAGATAGCTGGATCCACCACAGATTCAAATTGTTTGTTTTGTTCAATTGGCGTAATTAACATGCTATTACATAGCATATTGAATCCAGACATTTAGTCTAACATTTATGACCTGTGGATATTTTTGGAGTATTGACAATGCTGGTATAGATGATCTGCAAACATATCAGTTATACGTCAATGACGGATGAGTGGTTACCAAAGCATGTTTCAAATTAGAGTTAAAAGTAAATTTGTTTTTGTCAGCGACAAGAGAAGGACATTCATGTGAACAAGTACTGATTTAAAGCGATTCTTTATAAGCAATGTTTGTAGCATTGTTCTTTGAGGAGGCAATGGCTCTTGCTTTGTTGTAGCTATGCTTTGTGTTGTATTTCGATTAGTTATTGTATGCATTAACATTGTAAGAATGGTTACAATAACTAGTCAGAGTAAAAGATAAAGAGCATGAAAAAACAAAGTGTTGGCCAGCATCTGTTGCAAGAATGGTGCTGCACATATTGCAGTGCGCATAGCACAGGTGCTTAGACGCACAGTAGACAAAATCAATACTAAAAGTGGATACTGGAAATGCCTTGTCCATGTTCTAGTTTCAAAAATGTTATTCATGGAAAGCCTGGCTAGACAAAAAAAAAATTGACTAGGTTTATAATTAAATACAAATAGCATGGTAGTATGGCAAAGCTTTCTTTAGTCAGCATGAGAGACATGTGCGAAAAGATGTAGCTTTGAACGTATTTATGAAATATTTGAACCATGTCTGAATGAATACACTGCTGGAGATGTCCTTTTCAATGAAACAAAGTATCAGCAATCACTATTGTTTTTTTTGCTTCGCGGCGCTGTTGTGAACAGTGCGTTTGTTGGACTTTCCATAGATGTGGCATTTGCCACCTGTTGCTTGGTATGTGCAGTGCACATTTTACACAGTGTATTCATTCACACATGGTTCACAAACACTGCCTAGACAAGCTTTGGCACACCAGTACGCTACTTGTATTTGATTGTACAACTGGCCAGTTTGTTTTTGTCTTACCGTGCTTTCTGTTGATGACTTCTTTCAAACAGCTGAGCCGTTGTAATTATTGCTAAAAAGAGTAAAAGCTTGTTAGAAATTAGAATGATATCAGAATCAAAAGATAACCCTTTCGTATTTCTGGATCATGATAATGATACGTTTATGATTTCTTTAGGGTATAACTGGCTGACCCTAAAACCTTAATAGGAGGAACATATACATATGATTTCATCCGATTCATATAAACATGTAAGGATTATATTGAGTCTTGAACAAATTAGGTCCATCCTTAAGGGACTGCACTGGGTTCAATGGATTTTTTGAAAGTAGAGCATGGAAAAGGCATTTGCAGTGTGCAGTTTTAGTATTGATTTTGTCTATTCTGTTTCTGAGCAGCAGCGGTATGCACACTGCAATTTGTGCAGGATCATTATTGCAGGAGACGGTGGCCAGTACTTTGTTTTTTTGTTGTTCTTTATGTTTTAGTTGGAGTCTTTCAGCAAGGTTTGTTTCTTAGACTGTTTGTCTGTGTGGAACTTTCACACTGTTAATTAATACAATAACTAGTAAAAATAAAAGATAAAGAGGACTGAAAAGAAAGTGGTAGGCACTTTGTAGTGCCAGAATAGGGTTGCAAAGATTGCAGTGTACACAGTGCAGGTGCTGTGTAAAAGAATAAACAAAATCAATAGTAGAACTGAATATGGAACATGCCTTTGTCATGGTGTAGGCTGAAAGAAGGTATTAATCAAAAGCATATTGTAGTTGACATGTAGCAAGAGATGTGTCTCGGAACAGAGCTTTGAGCATGGCTGCCAATAAACAGAATTCAGGAGAATAACAGTTGGTATGGGTTGTTTATCTTTTAGTTCGAGTGGTTATTGTATTGATTGACACTGTGAAAGTTTGACGCAAGGAAACAGTGAAAGAGACAAATCTTGCTCAGCGACAATAACCACCCCAAGTAAAAGATAAACAATAGTTCCTGAAAATTTTAAGTTTGTAGTCGATCTATTTGCCAAAACTATAATAATGCAAATCTGTGTTTGCTGTGACCTATGAGAAGTTCCCCAGTGATAAAATTTGCTGCGGATTTCATACTTAAGTTGTTCCAATGCTTACAAGAGCAAGTTTTGTGGTCGCCTATGAGAGTCAATCCTACATTTGTGTATTCTTATCATCAATAAAAATCAGGCGCATTATTAAATTTGATTAAAAGAAAGGGAATGAATGGTAACCCTAAGTCCTGCCATGGCTGTTCCATATTTCTTGTACAGTTGTGTACAAAACTCTGTGACTTTGTGCCTGTGAACTCCAAGTATGCTCCCATTTCTTGTCAGTGTAAGTATTTTTTTTACAACTACTGGCATGGAGTTAAAAGAGATTGAGTTTTGTCAACTGCAAGTATGGTCTCATTTTATGCATGTCTTGCAATTAGTACAGTCTATGACAACACACTTAGTACGCTATAGAATATTTTCTTCAGAAACCAAACTAAAGAATTACAAAAACGATATCAATATTAAATCCCATTGCTGTAACATATTCAATTATTTGAAGCTCCTATTTTATGCTTTTCAATGTTGCATATATATTGATTTAAACAGAAAGAACATATGTTGCTGGACTATTCATGGTTTGGTAGCGTGACAAGGCATGGTTTCTGTAACTGGTTACGTAATCTGTTTCAAAGCGAGGCAGTGAACAGGCCATAGTAGACATAGAACAAATTTGTAAGATGTAGTAAACAGTTGTAGGCGGTATAGTAAAAAATAGGCGACAAGAATTAATGTCTTGACATAAAAAGAAAAAAGTCAGAGATATTAGATGCTTGTATCCAAATCTTTTGAAAAACATGGTATGCGACAGTGAACCGATAGTTGGATATGTAAGCAAATGGCAGGAAAGTAAAGAGTAATGAAAATAGACAAAAAGAGTTGTATTAATTGTCTGATAGTATTGTAATTACAAAAATGCTAAAACAAAAGCGAAGCCTATAATATGTAACAAGTAGAGCAGGCAATTGTTTCTTGGTATTGTCGAAAACATAGACAGCAATAGTCGATTGTTGCCGCTTATACGCGGAGCCTGTTATCAAATTTGTTTGTGTATGTCAGCGGCTTGCCAAAATGTTCCAGAAATCTGAAAGAATAAAACGAGTATGTTGGACTAGAAACAAAGAATTAAACTAATGTGTAATTCATAGAAATGGAAAATGTAGATACTTACCAAAGATAAGAGGAAGCTATGTTTCTTTGATTGTGGATATTGAGTTGTCAACTGTCAAAGTGAATGTACCTTTGATTTGGAATTGACGGAGAAGAAATACAGTCTTTGAGATGTCTTGTTGATATTCTTCATACTGTGTTTGACAAAGGAGAGGGAAGGCTTTTTGCAGTAATGGCTCTCGCAATGTGCAGTGCAAGGAGTCATCTATTGTTTGCAAGGAGCAATGGAGAAAGTGCTTATATTTGTATGGTTTTGATGTATTGCAAGTTGCACACAGTGAGATTTGTTTCAGCTCATTTGGATCAGGTTCTGTGAGGCGGTCACATTCTACACAGAATGCTTGGAAAGGAGGAAGGTATATGTTCTTTGTACGAAGTATACCTGCGATCTGTACAAGGAAGATGAAATTGACATAATTGATAGATTTGAATTTGTCAATGGAAGATAATTTAAAAAAGAGAAATTGCGGTGTACTTGCCTCTGTGTTTGTGTTTATGAGAGACTGTAAAAATGTTTTTGTGGATTCATCATTTAATGGGTCAATGAAGGATGAGTGTCCTACACGTACAATTCGTGAACCCTGTATTCCTTGTCTGATAACGTTTTTGAAGAGCAATAGTGGTATGTTGCCTGCTGCAATGGCATCTCTTATTGTATGACACAATGAAACATGAAATTTTCCCAAATGTACCTGCAATGACAAAGCACGATGCGTAGTTAAAATTGAAGGGAATAATGCAGTGCAATGTATCTAAAAATGAAAGAAGGGAGTGTGTCAATACTGTTGCTTTTCCATTTTCAGTGTCAGAGTCTTTAACGTAGAGGGTGAAAAGGTCATTGATGTGGTGGATTCCTGTTACAATTGTGGCGAATGACCCAACAGAGAATGTTGCATTTGAATGTAGAAGTTGTTCTATTGTCATGTCAGGTGTGAGCTTTCATGTTTTGCAAACCGTGGGTATGTTTTCCATGGTGGTTGTTGCATTTGTGGACAAAGAACAATTTGCATCTCCTCGTTCGTACTTTGTTTTCTCTTTGACGGTGAAACCAGTAACACGCAGGCCGCAGCCAGCAACCACAGTGGACGCAAATTTGTGCACGAAGGTGTTGCTCATGTTCGAAGTGATTGTCATTTGGCCATTTTTGTCAACCAAATCAGCGTGGAGGATTTCTGCTTTCGAGGGGGAGATGTTGGCTGCATGTGCTGGACCATAAACGACGAGTATATCACCTTCAAATACAGTTGCTACCTTGCCCGCACAAATGTCAAATATGGAGGATGGCTACTGTGTCGCTAATTTTGGACTACATTTACAATGGGGTTAGGATGCTTTTATTGAAAGAATAAGTCTGATAATAAATGAATAATGAAAAGAAAGTAAACAAACATTAGAAAAAGATTACCGTTTAGAGGATTCTTGCAAAATATCGTTGCTGTCAATGTCCTTGTTCTTGGAGCTGTGTTCCATGTCTTTGTGGTTGTAACTATCTGCAAAGTATTCAAATATGTAAATGGTTTTTGTAGAGTGCAAAAAAAAAGGAAAGAAAAGAATGAAGAAAGTAGATTTTTGTTTTGCTGATTCAGTAGAATAGCGTGTGTGCACTTACAATTGTGCAGCACTATTGTTGGTGTTTTTGAAGACAACAAAAATTGTTGGGTGGTCAGTCCAATAAGTGAATCTTTCGAATGTATTACAGGTTTCAAGGATTGTGTTTGACCATATATGGTCGATCATGTTTTTAGTGAAGACACTTGAATGTTGTATATGGAAACTGAAACTGTTTTTTTGCATAAACGCTAAAAGCATTGTTGTTTTCCTATTTTTGTTTTGCATGTCGATGTTGAAGTCTCCCAAAATGTAGGTGGGAATGCTTAAATCAAGGGACCGGAAGACATTGTCGAGAACAATGAAAATGTTTTTCAGATTTGCATTTGGCGCAACATAGACATTGACAACAGATATGCATTGTTGTTGCAGTAATATCTTTGTCAGTAGCGACTCTACATGTGCGTTGTGAAAGCAATGTTTTTCTACAAAAGGTATATTGTTTGCAATAAAAATTGCTAGACCATGGACATGGTGTGCAGATAAGCATTGGTATCCGTCTAGGTAGTCCATTGCAATGGCGGAAGCAATGTGAGTTTCTTGTAAACAGAGAATCTGAGATTGCATTAATTCATGGTCATGTAAAATGGCCTCTCTGTGAGCATGAAGACTTCGGGTATTTAGCGAAGCAATGATAATAGATGAAGAAATATCAGCTGTGGACAATTCATGCTGAATATTCCATTTAGTTTCATTTCGGAGTCGTTCCATTTCTGTGCTGATGGTCTGTTTGATGCTGAAATTTTTTTCCGTAAGCGGGGACAGCAAGTAAAGATTGGAAATGGTTTTGACTCGTGATAGAGCAGTATATGCCAATCCATGGGACGACATGCCAAGGGGGCTGAAAGCAAGTCATTCAAGTGTGAGTCCTTGTGCTCTGTGGATTGTGCGTGCTGAACAAAGCTGTACAGGGAATTGCTTTCTTATTGTGACTGGTGTCTTTAATGATGTTCTATGCAAGGGTCTAGCAACTTGAACAATAGGATTCCAATCTAGTTCTGTTGGCATTGCTGTCAATTGTGGATGTTTTGATCTTTGTTGTTTTCCAATAGAAGGATCATTGAATTTTATCCATACTGCATCAAACCCATTTGTTATTGTATATGTTTTGAAAACTCCGTCAGAACCATTGACCAATCCGTCTTGGATGTCGTAGTTCCCTGCGAAAAGTTCAATTAGCATGTTGACTTTCAGTTCTATATGTTGTGGCAATTCCATTGTTTTAAAGTAGCTTTCCATTTGTTATAATGTTGTATCTTGTTCATCGATACAGTCAATGACAATTTTGCATCTCGGTGCAAGTGCAAGCATGTTTTTTATTGTGTTGGAGAACATCTATGTTTTTGTAGAAAAGGAACGAAAGTTTTGGATCAACTGGGATTGGCCGAATACAAGTATGGTTGAGGTATGCAAGGTCAAAGTCTAAATGTTGTCCAATGCGAATTCTGTTCAGCACAGAGATAAAGGCAGCGTCTTTCTGACGCATTGTTTCAGTCAATTCATATATTTAGACTTGTGTATTCCAAAAGTCATAAGCAATCAATTCTCTGAATATTTTGGGGTTTTTAAACACAAGACAGTCATTGACTGGTTGTGCTTGGTAGAAGTCTCCGCAGAAGATCATGTCAATCCCTCCAAACCAAGTTGTGGGCATGTGTTTTATTTGACGCAGTCGCTGGTCTGTGAAGTATAGAAGTTGACCTCCGACCAAAGATATTTCTTCTATTAGAGCAAGTTGTAATTGTTGGTAGTGCTTTGCCAAGCAATCCAATCGTTCATTGGTTAGTGGGCGTAGTTCAAATTGATTGAAAGGCAAGAGGAAAGCAGAATGAAGTGTTATTCCGCTGGCATTGTAAGCAGCTTTTCCTGTGAATGCCAAGATCAAGCCTTTGATTTTCAACGGGTCGCTATGCATGGAGCTATTGTAAATACGAGTCAATGTTTCAAATATCAATTTTGCAACAAATGTTTTACCTGTTCCAGCACCTCCTGTGAGAAAAAGGTAGATAGGAATTGATGGGTCTTTATTTTTCTTAAAGTAGATGTCTTTCAAAATGGCTTGTTGTTTCTTATTGAGAAGTTGCATTTGTTTGAAATATGTTATGTTGTCTTGGATGGTAGGGTGTTTTGCTAGTTGAAATTGTCTCTTTGCAATGTCTGAATGTTGATGTCGATTGTGAAAAGGTAAATCATGTTGTATGTCATAGTCTTCAAAGGGGGACTGTTTATGTGTAGTTATGTTTGTCATTTTGTCAAAGGATTCAAGACACAATTGCACATCATGAATTGTTGTGTCCATGTCACCCCATTTGTTGTTAGTAGTGTAGCGGTATTTGGATTCATTGGAATCGATAGTGTGTTTGTGAAATGCATATGCATATTTCCAAGTTGCAAATTTGTTTTTTAGGCTATGTTCATTTTTTGTAAAAGGGATGTAAAGCAAAAGCTTTTCACGGCAATAGTTGTCTACGTCAAAATATTTGCTATAGTTGACAGATCTAATGATGAGTGGCTTGGTTCGAGGTTTTTTATTTTTGCTGCCATTATGAATGGAAACAAAGTCAGCCAAGCAAATGGAATGCAAAGAATGAGGTCGTGCTATGTAGTGGTCTATGATAGAGCGGCACATGATGTTTGTTGATTCATCCGGTTCTTGTTGAAGTATAGTTGGAGGTTTTAGAATGAAAGTGCGCTCTTTGGCATTTGAAGTGTTTATGAAAACACATTTTCGTGATGTATTGTTTACAGGGATAGAAAGAACTATGTGGACTGCTTGTTGTGCAGACATTTGGTGGGTATTTAGCATTGCATTGCCTAGGCTTCGTATCATTTGAATAGCGTCCAAGTGCATGTTTTGGTGCTCTGCATGAATTCTGGTGAATGCTTTTGTCATTGTTCAGTCAATCTTGGTCATGTAGGAGCAACAATATGATGTTGCTGCATAAGCGTTTAGCACGTACTGAGCATCGGTATTTGCCTGCCAAACCATTGGCATTTTCTTAGAGAAGCTATTATTCCATGCTTGCGCTGGTTTTCTTTTGAGCAGCAATGTTGGTTGTTTGAGTGTTGATTGTATTGCTTGTATGTATGTTATTTCGTCAAGACCTAGTTCATGGAGGAACATTTCATGTGTTATGCTAGTATTGTATCGTTTGCTCTTGAGAACAAAGAAAATCGAACGTGCAATTGCAATAGCAAATTCTGTTGGTTGTTCTACAGGTTCAAGTATTTTTGTACAAGCCATCGGAGGCTGGGGGAAATTGTATCTGCACTTGGATTGTTTTTTTCTGCAGCTTTGTGTGTGATGATGGCATTGCAATTGAGCACTATGTTCAGGGAACAAGCTAGTGTCACATGTAATGTATTGGTCAACGTACGACTCTATAATGTCGTTGGCATTGTTTCCAAAGACTGGTGCATTTTTTGTCCAAATAAGCCAGTGGCTATGAGCATTCCCCCTATTTTGGAATTCCGTGACCCAAAAGAAATCTTCTATATGTCCAAAGAAGGATCTATCTTTGCAGAGTAATTGCCTTAATGCATAGAGTCTATGTTTATAGTAACGAGTGCATGTAACGGGATCGTTTTTAACAAGAAAGTTAGAGTTGCTGCAATCTGAACGTTTTGGCTTTTGTAAAGGGACATTGTTCTAATATCGAGTGTATAAATTATTGAGGGCCTCAGTTAGTGGCTGCCAACAATGCTCAGCGCTTGAACAATGTTGCAAAGAAAGTAGGTGGGCCGAGTTGCCGAATCATTGCAAAAAGGTTTTTCCTTGTTTGTTGCATGTAGTCCGGGGAAATGCGTATTTTTTTGAAATCGATGTATCCGATTTCAGATCTTAAGATGTTTTCTAGGTTCGGTTTGTATTTAACGTCTTTGGCAAATAGTATTCGACCTTTCAATTGGCCCTTTCTGATTCTAAGCCATATCGAACGATTGACTTGGTCAATCAGTATTTTTATCGCTTTGAAAAATATATTTGTTATGTGATAAGAAAATATATGATCTGAGTGCATTAACTCCCATTGTGCTATTTTTTGATATACGATTGTTTTTGTTGTTGTTTCATTTTGAGGTTGCCCAAAAAACAAAGTTGGGAAATTCATCTCTTCTGAGAACTTGTCTTGAAAAATACCTAATGGTGTGAAGCCTTCTGCAGGAGCAATATTTATGATCTTGTCTTTAAGGTAGTGGATGGTGGAGGAGTCAGTGAAACCATGAATAAGTGTGTCATGTGCGTTGTCATTATCGATGTCATCATTGGATGAGGCTGCTTTCGGAGGAGATATGTTCATGTTCTTCATTGTTAATTGTTTCAAAGTTGACTGTTGTAGACAATGTTTGATCCCAGTCATGGTTTAGTTTGATTTTATGCATAAGATATAATGTTGTTGCACATAATTGTTTAAGAGCTGCCATAATGATTATGGGGCGCACATTACCTGAATGATATGCTTTTGTGTATTCAAGGCGTCGTTTAAGTGCAACAACAATTGTTTTTGTTTCTTCTGGGTATCTTGGCAATGCTTGTTGGATTATGTCAATATTTGTTGGAACATTTATTATTGCTCCCTTTAACGTGTATTGGGGATGTTTATGGCTTAGGCATCATACCTGACCAAACGCAAGTCGCAGAGACACGAGCCTTTCTTCAAGTTCAGAAAGCATTGCCACAGCTGGAAGCATTGGAATCAGTTCAATTCGCTGAGGGCATGTCAATTTTGGCAATTTGGCATTCAACAAGCTTGTTGAACATGTTAGACAAATTGTATTGGACTTTGGCATTGTTTTTGTTGATGTCAATTGAGCATATGTTTTCTTATTTGAATTTGTAAAATATATCATATTGTGCTTGAAGTGCAGCGGATTGCAAACACCGCATGTATGGATTGGCGTGTCATTTGTTTGGGCATGAAAACGGGCAATGAATTGTGCAGAGTTACTTCTTTCTTGTGTATGTTTACGTATAATAGTTTTTAGCTTTCGCAGGGACAATTTTGGTATTGCCAACCTGCATTGTTTTGTGGCGGTCGGCATTTGCAGTTGCGAACAGACTTGTGTCTTTTGTTGAACTGTTTCAGCGGAGACAATGCCAGTTGTTGCAGTCTTAAGTGATGTGGCGTAAGAGTTGTTTTGGCATTGAAGAAATTGGCACATGAATTGCCTTTGGGTAGCAGGGAATGTATAACATTGGGATCTGTTACAGCTTTGCTATGTGTCTGCTTGCCTATATCTCTTTTTGTTGAGCGAAGCGAAAAGTTTGACAGTTTCGTGTTCCGGTTGTGCTCAGCGGGTTGCGCATTTGTGTGCGAAGTTATGCTTTGAGTTTCTAAATACGTGTGGACAGTTGTATATTCCGATGTATAAATGGCACCAAGTATTGGAACATAGCGAGGGTTTGTAGCCAATAGTTCATAGTGCACATGTGATTCGGGAAGCGAAAATCAGATGAGATTATATGCTTTTCCAAGTTGTGCATTGCCAGAATAAATGTTACAAACTTGGAGAGGATGCGAGTCCCACAATTGGATATTTATTTTAAAAAGTAGACATAACCAATGAATAATGAAGTCGTATATGTGTATATTGTTGTGGTCATGGAAAGTGGCTATGTTTATCACAAGACCTTGCCATGTGCCAATGTGCGGTATGTTTGTTATGGGGTTCTGATGAAGCCAAGTATAGAGGAAGTGGAGAGTTACATGATCTTGTCGAAGAATAGCACTACAAAAAGCCTGAGAAGTATATCTGCGCAGGAAACGAGGGTCGAATTCATTGTTGCGAATGCGGCAAAAACAACTGAAAAGGCTATCAGCATTGATATTGTCATTTGTCTCTAGCCTAACAAGGCATAGTTGTTGTAGCTGATTAGATAAACTGCTCCAAAGCACTTCTACAGAATTTTGACGGGACATCAGATGAGCATTGTTTGTTGGTTGAGGGCAAGGTGCATTTTTTTTCCAGAATAAGGGTTCATATGGCCACTAAGAGGGTTGGAATCATGAAAAAGAATACAATATGGTAGTTTCTGGCTATTTGGGATGAATTGGAGATAATTTCTGCCTCTTGTTGCAGACCAAACCCATATTGGAAAGTTCATCCATTTGGAAAGCCATTTTATGCTGAAGATGTCGCCCCATAGGCCTTGTTCAGTAGCTTCGGGCGAGTACACTGCAGACAGTTTCATGCGATGTAAGTATGTTTCCCAGCTATGAACACCGTGCATAAGAAAAAGGCTTTCAGGATCTAGTTCTAACTATAGAGAAGCCAATGCTTCAGGATTGGAGGCAGAGAGCAAAGTCTGGAAGTGTTCAATGGCACCGATTCTAAGTTCAAGTGATGTGTATCGGAAATGAAGCAGCACTGCAAAGGAATCAAACAAGCAGTCACCGACACCATACTTAAAAGCATGGTCTTGGAAAAGGTTGAACCTATGCAAGACGTTGTCTATGCTTTGTACGATGTTGTTTGACAACGTATATTACTCAACATCAGCTACTGTCGCAGGCATGAATGTTCTTTTGTATTCAGTTTGTTCTATCTCTATTTTAAAAAAAACTTTTCAGAGCAGAATATAGAAAAGAAGAGTAATGTTTATACCTTTTGCAATGGAGCAGCAGCAATTCAAGCAAATAGCAGTTATATGTCTTTGGTTCTGTGATTTTGCTTTTGTCACGAATCTGAAATGCACATAACACATGTTATGCAGTTAGTGAATGTTGCAAACCAAAGTAGAGATGAAAAGAAACTTTGTACATACAATGAAGCAAGTTGTGCAATGAAATACACAAGAAAAAGTAGTTATTTGTAGCTACAGCCATGTAGAATCAACCAAATCTATATTGTGCTCCATGCAAACACACAAGCAATGCAGGGAAAACATGTATTTCAATAAACTTAGTAGAGCGTTGAAAATAGGAACAAGAAACTAGAATAGTTATAACAGCATATTCAAATGTTGAAAGCAAAGGACAGGGAAAACATGTATTTCAATAAACTTAGTAGAGCGTTGAAAATAGGAACAAGAAACTAGAATAGTTATAACAGCATATTCAAATGTTGAAAGCAAAGGACCCGGAAGCTTTCGTCAAAAAATGTTGGAAGCCATGTGCTTTGAAGCATAACATTAAATTAGTTAAACAGAAACGTTTTTTGGCAGATGTTGTTTTTTGGAAAACTGATCTTAGAGCATGAAACAGATCTGTCCACCCATGCAGTCAACGGTAAATGCAACAATTCCCTTAACTTGGTCATTGGCTTTATGTGCACTATTGATTGAAAAAATGTAGCAGTTATGAAACATTAATGCATTGACTGTCATGTACAGATTAGGTCGCTTTTGACAGTTTTGAGTGACTCGAGGAAAACGCCTGTTTGTTTCTTACACGCTGTGTAATTTCTCATTTCCATCTGCGCGCCAACAGGTGAAGGACTCTAAAGAGCAAGGTGAGTTTTCATGGCAAGGCAATTTAAGCTCTCTGTTCTCATGTTTTTTGCCTGTTGTTTATCTTTTAGTTCGAGTGGTTATTGGCAAATAGAACTATAACAATGCAAATCTGTGTCCAGTGCCGTAATCTATTTGCTAGAACTATTACCATAACCTCCTTAAAGATACTATTTTCTGAGAGAGATTAGGACAACAAATTTTGAACGTTTTTTTACAGATTAGGACACTGCAAGTGGTCTTAGCTTCACAAATATCAAGCTGCATGCCAAGCCTTGGAACTGCCCAAACAAATGTGAAGTTAGTCTCAAAATCAAGACCAGTTAAACAACCTTTAATCATGTCTAAGAGAATTATGTTTGTCCCTTATTAGAAACTCATAGAACACATTTCACAGGCACAGATTAATGTTGTTAACATTCACTTTAAGATGAACAAGTTATACAAAATCAAGAGTAACTGCTAATATACAAAAAATGATGATACATTTCAGTAGATATGCCTGATAGACAATGCGATACACAAAGCAATAACTGTCACAGCGAATTTCAAGATAGAATGAGGATACCAATAAACTAAGCAGTTTTAAAACATAAGCTGTCATTAAATATTGGCTAGGTCAGGTCCTGACAAAGCGATATCCAAATACGAAAAAATGATAAATCCAACAGTCTAGAGTTTTGGCCTGCAAGGGACATAATATGAGAACTGAAATCATTTACAATGCAGGATAGGTGGCCAGCTTTGTTTTTTTCTGCTCTTTATCTTTTACTCTTGAGTACTTATTGTGTCTGACCAAGTTTTGTCTGTTTGACTCTTTCTTTTGTGTGGAACTCTTACAAAATGTTAAACGAATACAATAACTAGTCAAAAAAAAGACAAAGAGTAGCTAAAACAAAGCGAACATCATTGTCTACTGCGGACAAGAACTTGCTGCAAAAATTGCAGTTGTACATAAGCACAAGTGCCCAGCATGGAAATAACAAAATCAATATACCGGAAGTGAAATAGTGAACATGTCTTTTTCATGATCACTCTAAAAGAAGACATTAATGCGAGCAAAAACCATGCCAAGACAGACACATTTGAACAGATGGCCTTCAAACATAGTTATGAAATTTTCTGAAACAGACTTAAGAAGATGCAATCGGCAAGTTTAAAGGCCAATAGCACAACAATTATGAGGATCTTATGCATTGCAATCTAGTTATATACGCCATGGCCCACCGCTCTGTTTTTTTTTTTCTGTTCTTTACCTTTCAATTTTGTTGTTGGTGGAAAGACACAGAAACAGGTCCTCGAATGCAAACGATTGCAGGTTTAATGATCTTTACACTTCTATGTGCATCACAACGGTCGAAAGCGAAATGATAGGGAAAACGTGTTTGCCAAAGCAACTAGGAACACATTTAGCAAATACAGCTATGCGTTGCTTGTTATGTGTGCCACATGTCGCAAAGCATAGCCAATGTGCACAAACTATTCGATAAAATGTAAATATATCCATGTCAAGTAACAATAACTTGCTGCTTAAAGCATTTTTTAACAATATTGTATGCACATGCTGTGCACAAGTTTTTTTTGATAGAGAAAGCAAAGTATCTAAGGTGAAGAAAGGTTTCTTTATCCAAGCTTAGGCTTGACAGAATGTAGCTCAAATATGAGGCACATGTTTTCAGAGAAGTCATTTTGTTAAAGAATCACTTTAAGCAGCAAATTCATTTTCAGTTATTGCATTGAAATGGTTACATTTTATCAACTAGACAACATACGTTCACTATGCTTCCACACGCGGTATACATAAGAAGCAGGGAATTCTTATACATGACATGCAAAGAATGTTATTTTTCTGCCTTTAAACTTTCCAATTGCATTTCCTCAAATGTGGTTTAGGTTGCTTGAGCAAATGCAGTTGACCTTGTGCCTAAGACCATGAAGAAATGACAATATAAAATCTGTGTTACGGAAAAATTTGTAGATATTTGTAAAAGTCTTTGTGACTGTCACAAATGTACTCATTCAGACATGGTTCAAAATTTAAATAAATTTTCTAGAAGTATATCAATCTTGGCATAAAAGTCTCTGGAGCCTTAAGACTGCCCAAGTTTGACTTTGATGGCCAGTCTCTGCCAGAAAAGCTGATGATCTGAACATGATGACAACTTGAATATTATATGCATGTGAGCCTTAGTCTCTGCAAAAATGAAACTTGGTCATTGTGCTTCAAATATGCTGAACTTCCAGAAACTACTAGTCTAATTTGGCATGGTCAATCAAGAATGGATCAGCTTTAATCAAAAGTTTGTGTATCTTGAAAGCAGAGATTTTACCGAACGAGCCAATTAAGAATAATTAATGTAAACAACTATAATAACTAGTTGGAAATATTAGACACCAATTGAATGACATGCAGTTCACGGTGTTCCACTTCCCTATATTCCATTGGTAAATGTATAAAAGAAAATGCGTATAGACAAGAGGCGTTGATTTATCACTGTCTTCTCTCTTCGCTAAGTATAAGAAAAAATACAATCTTTGTTTTGGAAAACCAATACCAAGTTTGAAGTGTGTTTTGTAGCCATTTTTCCTAGACAATTCCTGATTTGGTTCGTGTTTTCTTTAAAGATCTTGATGATACATTACAACCCACTAAGTTCACGACTCGCTGTAGCGCATAGCAAGAATATTGCAGCCAATGCCGGCGCTGAAAAAAATCATTGGTAACTGCTTTTTAGATTTACGTTCGTAATTTATTATTGCTCTTAAGGAAGTTGTGATGATTTCTTGTTCTATTTTTTTTTTTTTCAATGAAATGATGAAGTCTGAAAATTCTCATATGCGAAACAGATTATGCGGTTAAGAGACTCAGTTGATAGGAACAAAGTCACAGATTTTTTGGAGAACCGTACAAGAATATGGACAAGCATGGTGGGACTGAGGGACCTGGTATCGCATTCCCATCTTTTAAATTTAATAATGCACCTGATTTTTATTAATGATAAGAATTACGGAAATGTAGGATTGAGTGTCATAGACAACCAGTAAAAAACTTGTTTCTTGTAAGCATTGGAACAACTCAAGTGAATGAACTATTCCCAGAAAATTCTAGCAAACTTGAACTTCATAAGTAACATCACTTGACCTCAGAGCACAATTTTTTCGATACAGAAATAGAGTAACTTGAACTAAAGAAACTATGTGTTTGTCTTTTATCGAGCTTAAGATTGATGTCTCCGTAGCTCAAATATGATATGTTTTTGAACTCATTTTCCTTAAAGAATGAACTTTCAGCAACTGTCAATCATACAATCAATGCTCAAGTAAAAGATAAACAGCAGGCAAAACAATGAAAACCAGTACCTTAACTTGCCTTGCCATGAAAACTTACCTTGCGCAGAGTTTCCTTGCCTTGTTGGTGGGCATTCAGACGAAAAAGTATAAATTTATTTATAAGAAATTCACAAACATGCTTAATTTCCCTTGTAAGCTTTAAGAGGATTAATTTGAACGACATCGAATATAAAAACTGTTACATTAAAGCCAAACATTTAAGCAGATGCAATTGGCAGTTATTTAAAAAGCAAACAAACAACATTTTAGAGCATCTTGTGCATTGCATCTATACGATACAAGAGAACCATGATTTTATCCATACTTGTTGCCTTAGCATTTCAGTATCCAGATTTTTCCAGAGCCTTGATTTGTTTGTTGTCTGTTTTATGTTGAGTAGTTATTCTATTGATCAACAATGTCAAAGTTCAATGCAAAGAAAGAGTGAAAAAGACAAATCTTGTTCAGAGACAAAGCGGAAACAGCAGCAAAAGCAGCTCTGACAGTGTTAATCAATACAAGAACTACTGAAAAAAAAGATAAAGAGCAGCAGCAAAACAAAGCGGTAGCCATGATGTGCAAAATCAATATTAAAACTGCAAACTGAAGATGTCTTTTTCATGGTCTAGTTTCATAGAAGCCATAAATGAAGCAGGTGGTACACAAAAACAAAAAAAAAGAGACCAAGTTTACAATCAAATTCAAGCAGGGCAGTACTGCGGCGAAGCTTCCCTATGCAGCGTTTGTGAACAATGTCTGAATGAATACGCTATCTAAGATGCGGTTCTTAATTAAATAAATTATCAGAGAGTTCAATGCACAGAAAGAGTGAAAGAAACATTTTTTTTGTGAAAGACACAGAATATAGGCTCCTCAAATGCAAATGATTGCAGGTTTAATGATCTTTACACTTTCATGTGCATCACAATGGTTCAAAGGCAAGGCGAAAGCATGTTTGCCGAAGCACCTACGAACACATCTAAGCAAATACAGTTTTGTGTTGCTCATATGTGTGCCAACATGTCGAAGCATAGTCAACGTGCGTAAACTATTCGATAAAATGTAATATATCCATGTCAAGTGCAAATAACCTGCTGCTTAAAGCGTTTTTTTTTTTTAACAATATTGTATGCACATGCTGTGCACAAGTTTTTTTGATAGAGAAAGCAAAGTATCTAAGGTGAAGAAATGTTTCTTTACAAGCTTAAGATTGACAGAATATAGCTCAAATATGATATGTTTTCAGAACTCATTTTGTTAAAGAATCACTCTAAGCAGCAAACCATTTTGAGTTTGCGCTCGATATGCTTACATTTTATCAACCAGACAATGTACCTTCACTATGCTTCTACACGGTATACATAAGAAGCAGGGAATTCTTATACATGACATCCAAAAAATGTTATTTTTCCGCCTTTAAAGCTGCCAATTGCATTTCCTCAAATGTGTGACCTTTTTCAGGTTGCTTGAGCAAATGCAGTTTGACCTTGTCTTCGAATTGTGGCAATGAAAATGACATCGTGTCAACTTGATGCGACTAAGACCGTTTCATACAGTTTTTCGTATTTACGTTGAAATGTTCTTTTTTGTTGTTTGTTCGCATTAATTTGCTTCAGTTTAGAACTCTTATTATAGGCTACATTCACTATAAGATACGCACAAAATCGCTCAAGCACAAACATAAAAAATAGTATTCTGTGCGGCCACTGTTACTAAATCTCAGAACATCAGTTTCGATCCAAGATAAAACATGTAAACCTAGACACGGTTATATTCAGACAAAAATTGAACCTAAACATCATTTATCTGAATATATGTTTTCCATTACAACTACTCCTCGCATTAGCCAACTTTTTTTTTTAATTATTTGGGTTATAATCACATTGCTTTTGGTGAATGTATTGCTGTTCTGTATTTATTACAATGGAGTCTACGAGAGATACATGGTAGGCGCAGTGGCTCTGTTATGACTGTCTTCTCTTCGGTGCGTATAAGAAAACTACAATCTTTGTTTTGGAAAAGCAATACCTGCTTTGAACTGTTTTTTGTAGCCATTTTTCTAGACAATTCTGACTTGGTTCCATGTTTTTGTTTAAAGATCTTGATGATACATTACACCCATTAAGTTAATGGCTCACTGTAGCATAGCACTAAAATATTGGAGCTAATGTCATTTGCGCTCAAAACTCATTGGTAGGTATTTTATGATATACGTTTCATAATTTATTATTCTGGTCTGCTCTCAAGAAATGGTGATGATTTCTTGGTCTTTTTTTGTTTAGCTGCGATCTTTGTTTCAATGAAATGATGAACCGGGTCTGAACGGTGCGTCTGACCAGATTATGCGTCAATATCCTATATCTGCATAAAGTTAGCGTAGCCTAACACAGAGTTTTTAATTTATGGAATATAGGAATTGGAAACACCATAAACTTGCAAAGAATCACCATTCAATTGCGTTTTCCATCACTATTTGTGTCATTCGTATTTACAAAACTGGTTATTCTAGTTTATAACATTAATTACTATACCTCTAATGCGCCTCGTTCGGTATGCTCTGTGAATTGCCATTTTGCCTATAAAGTACACCAACTTCAAGTCCATTAGAAGGCTTATTCATTCTTGATTGCTACTGAAAATTAGCTATAGTTTCTTCTGGAAGTTTAGCATGAGAAATTACAAAGACAAACCATCCACAGTTTCATTTTTTTCAGAGAGAAGCCTCACAAAAGTGCATATAATATCAAGTTGTCATAATGTTCAGGTCAACAGTTTTTTTTTGGCAGACCGGCCATGGAAAACTTGGGCAGTTTCAAGGCATGTTCTTGTTCTTCTTGCCTGTTATTGTTCTTAATTGTCAACTGATAACAATGTGAAAACATCGGGTTATATTTAAGGAGTGTGACAAAAAATTTCAAGTTTGGAATGGAATGATGATTGCACACTGAAAACAAAAGCAATCCACACCAATTTTGTATTGAAGTTAATGAATGTATAAAGCTTTTGGTGGATAAAGTCCCATTGTTGTTCTGTATTTTTAACAATGGAGCTCAGACGAGAGATACATGGCAATTGTGGCTGCAACTCATGTATGGAAATAATCTTCTTATCTAGTACAGTCTTTTGTGATATACAATGCGTTCACAAATCCAGAGCAGCCTATTATCCTTTCTCTCAGCCTGTCAATGGTAGGTACATCTTTTCTTCTAAAGCCTATTTTCTTTTCTTCAGGTCAATTAAAAATGAGATATTCAGATTAACTTACGCCCTTGCACTAGGAAAGCTAATAACTCTAATGTGCATTTGTACATTGCAGCGCTGAAGCATGTGGGTCTTTAAGATTCCTTTACAGCATCATTGAAGTGGAGCGGTGCATATGGCAGCGCCATTGCTCAAATATTGGCATGTTGCGCTTGACACCAAGAATATTAGCTAATGTCGGGCGCGCTGAAAAAAATTCATTGGTAATTGGCTTTTGTATGATATACGTTTCATAATTTATTATTCCTCTTCAAAAGTTATGGTGATTTCTGCTATTCTATTTTTTTGCTTTCTTTCTTTCAATGAAATGATTGAAATCTGAATCGTGGGTATGACAGATTATGCAGTTAAGAGAGTTGGAGTAGACAGGAACAAAGTCACACACACATTGCAATCCAGAACTCTTCACATTTGAAAAGTAGTTTTTTTTCCATTGCTTTCCAGCAGAAGAGACTTATAGGTCTTAATATTTAGGTATGCATATTTTGGTCTAAGCTCTACCAATGTTAAACATTCTATTATTGCAGAACAAAAGAATAATCAACTAAAAAGACTTTTGTAACAGAACTTGTAAATGCCACTGACACAAAAGCTAGTAGGTTCCAAAAGGTTGATGGCAATTCAAACCAATAAAAGTGGTAAAAGCCTTCAAATTTTCCTGCATGAATGCAGGATCTAAATTCATTGGGTTTGTAATTATAATTTGTCCACTTGGATTATGGCAGGATCTTTATCAAAAGTTCACTGACTTGGAAAATCGATTTCAAGGGTAAGTATCAGTTGGCCAACATCATTTCTTAAGTCTTCCTCTTTGTGGCAATGCTATGGTGCATTATCGGCCATTACCATCCCTTCTTCAAGTTGATAAGCAACATAAGATTTCCCTCAGGTTGGTGCATTCCTGGCTGTTAATATTTTTAGTTTTGGTTTTTGTAGTCAAATCTTCTGCAATGCTTCTTGCATCCACCAACACATAGAATTCAAGATCCATTAAATTTATGAATTTCGTATTTAGATTCGAACCTGGTGGATCTTGATACATGTAAACAGTCAAGTTGTTTGTTTTGATATCCCGAGAAATAGCTCTAGGTTAAACAGAATAATCAAGTAACTTTAAGTCTGCTTACAACAACTTTTGATCCAAAAAAATTGACATTGCGGGGAACATCACAAGACTAAAGTTCATATACGATGTTGGAGATTGAAGCAACCCTTGTCATCCTTTCTTTAGCAGAATGTTTTAAATGTATGTTTTGGATTCATGGATGGACCAGCCCTTCCCATGTCAAGACTGGGATGGCCCTGAACTTGTTTTTGAACAAAACAGTGGTATTTCTATAATGACTTTGAGACTGTTTGATCCTTACAAGGCTTATCTTTTATTTCTCAATTTTTGTAACCTGATATTTAAGTTTGACTAAAGGGCTGTAATAGCATTTGGATTGAATGCATTGAATGGCAGGAAGAAGTATCGAAGGGTGTTTTGGGAGGAACCATGGGATTCACCATTGCCTTATGATTTTATTCAACACCAGTCTTAATCACGGTTGACCAGATAAATGCATGGGAACATTAAACGCTGAGCTTGCTATTTAAGTGCTTTGGTTTTGGCATCCTCAATCCCAAGATACTTTTTTGAGTGATGAAGATATGGAAGTCATCCATGAGTATCTCATTGTAATTAGATTACGAAGTGTGCGCGATCTTCTTTCAAGAACATGACAAGAATATTGATATTTTCTGGATTAGGAAATGAGCTGAGGTAAAATGTGTGTTGAAAACAAAAATCAGTGCTTCACAGTTTATACTGCTGATGAACAAGTATTGTAGTTGTTTGTTGCCATCATATCTGACAATCTAGGGGGGCAGGTATATGAGATGTGTTTTTTTTTCGTCAAAGTATGTCATCGTATTAAATTTTTAGATGCTGTCATTTTCTCTCTCGTTACAGGTGTCGACAAACATCTTGTGGGAGAAGATATGCCTCCATCTTATCTATAAGCCGAGAAGAGTCTTGTTTTAAGGCCTCAAAACAAATCTATGGAAAATTTGGGCCTTGCTCAAGGGCTTGGGTTGGTGAAGCTGGTGGAGCTTATAACAGTGGACACAAATCTTGTCACCAATGCTTTTGTCTTTAGTTTTTTGGTAAGCTTGTCTTTTGTGAACCTTTTATTTGATTTACTCTGGAAATTGTGACTATAAAGACTCACTGTTTTCTGTTTTCAAAAAAGGACATGAAAAATTTCAAGCAGCCCAGCCTTCTTAACATAAGACATGCTGAGAAACAGAAGGTAACTGACCAACAACTACAAGACAAAAAAAAAACATAATCCATCATTATTATAAATAATTATAAAAATTGCTAGATTTTCCAATTTTTTTGTCTTGTATTCAAATAGCATTTGAATCTTGAAACACTTTTTTACAACTGCTACAGGTACTCCTTATAGACCAGCTTGGCATTGGCCATGCTGCAAATACTAAAGTCTTTACTACAGGCAAAGCTTGCACATTGATTGGGTAATTATGGCCTTGCCAAAAATCCTGATTATTACAGGTAACCCTTAAGATCTATCGTTTATTTCTCTTAATTCCTGGTTTTACATAGTTGTGTTTTTATGTAATTATTTAACCACAAATGGAGAGCTTCATACTGAGGTATGAATCCTTAATTTTACACACAATTTTGGACCCACATACATGGTCCTGACATTCTTGAATTATGAATCAGTGCAACTTCTTTGGCACCGAACCGATGGGAGTCCGTGTTCTTTCCATAAGTTCTAAGGGAGCACAGTACCCCTGCGCCCTTTGCTCTATGCATGCATTGTACTAAGGCCACTGTAAGTATTCGAGGTTTTTTCTTCCAGAAGTCTAGCATCGTACAAACACAACCCATGGACTTAATATGTATGCTACTGAACAGTACAAACGTACTATATGACCATAATCTGCATCCTTCGGATGTCATCATTTTTTTTTTCTTTTGTAAAAAGGGGGAAGAGGCAATTCTGATAGTTCTCATTAATAAAAATGTGATTAACTAGTTTCCTGAAGTCTTATTCACTATACATTTTAACGTATGCTTGTGTTGATTTTCTTCTACCAATCTTGTGGGACAGGAGGAATATACTTAGGACATTGCAAAGAGAAAAATTGAGCGATACTTGATTTTGAGGAATATGTAATAATTATGCAAATGAGTTTTTTTTATGCAAGAAGCTTCAGCCACACTAAGACTATTGACCATCCAAGTTCATTTTTCAGGCGAAGAAGGCACCATTTCATGTAATATTCAAGTTGTCATCATACTTTCAGAACATCAGCTTTTCCTGGCAAACTGGTCTCTTGGACAACCTGGGCAGTCTTAAGGCATGCTCTTGGTTCTTCTTCTTGTTATTATGTTTCTACAACTTGAGTATATTGTAACTGATAACAATGGTGAAAAGATATATGTAAGGAATATAGCCGATAAAAAAAAATTTAGAATGGAATTATTGATCGTCGCACACTGAACCAAAAGCAATCCAGCAACACCAACTCTATGGGCATGTATTGCTTTTGGTGGATGTATTGACCTGTTCTGGTATTTTAGCAGTGGATCTCAACGTGAGTCCTGATACATGGTAGGCAAGAGGGACCCTTGTTTAATCACTGTCTTCTCTTCAGTTGAGTTATAACAAAATACAATCCTTGTTTTGCAAAGCAAGCAACACCCACTTTGAAATGTTTGTTTGTAGCCATTTTTTGTAGACAATTTCTCAGACTTGGTTCATGTTTTCTTTGTCTAAGATCTTGATGATACATTACAACCCATTAAGTTCACGGCTCACTGTAGCATGCACCCAGAATATTGGAAGCCAATGCCACCAAGCTCTGAAAAACTCATTGGTAACCACATTTTATGATACACGTTTAATAATTTATTATTCCTCTTCAAAGTTGATTGAATTTCTTGCTCTATTTTTTTGCTTTCTTTTCAACGAAATGATGAAGTCTGAATTCTGGGTATGACAGATTATGCGGTTAAGAGAGTCGGAGTAGACAGGAACAAAGTCACAGGGTTTTGTAGACAAGTGTACAAGAAATACGAAACATTTTCCAGAGAGAAGGCTCACATTGCATATAATATTCAAGTTGTTATCATGTTCAGATCATCAGCTTTTCTGGCAGACTGGCCATGCACAAACTTGGGCAGCCTCAAGGCATGTTCTTGTTCTTCTTGTTGTTATTGTTTCTTATATTGTAACTGACAACTATGGAATCCTACTGGTCTCTTTTCTCAGATATGCCATCTGTCAACTATGGACCTCTTATACCAACAAGTATTGCTTGTCTATTGCAACACTGTCATGTTCAAAATACTGCACCAAGTTTTTTCCATATGTTTTTCTTGTTCTTCATAAATTTAACAGAATGGATACTTATTAATCCTTAAAACTATCTACCCTCTTAAATAGACGACCACAAAACTCACTTTTGTAAGCATTGCAACAATTTAAATATTCACTGTAATAGTTATTGCTTTGTGTATCACGTTGTCTATCAGGCATAAATACTGAAATGTATCATCATTTTTTGTATATTAGTAGTTATTCTCTTAGACACGATTTAAGGGTGATTGATTGGTCTTGATTTTGAGACTAACTTCACATTTGTTTGGGCAGTTGCGAGGCCTGGCATGCAACTTGATATTTGTGAAGCTAAGACCACTCACTGTGTCCTAATCTGTAAAAAAACGTTCAAAATCTGTTGTCCTAATCTCTCTCAGAAAATACTATCTTTAAAGAGGTTATGGTAATAGTTCTAGCAAATACATTACGACACTAGACACAGATTTGCATTGTTATAGTTCTATTTTCCAATAACCACTCGAACTAAAAGATAAACAACAGAGAAAAACATGAGAATAAAGAGCTTAAACTGCCTTGCCATGAAAACTCACCTTGCTCTTCAGAGTCCTTCACCTCCTGGCACGCATATGGAAATGAGAAATTACATAGCGTGTAAGAAACAAATAGGCGTTTTCCTCGAGCCACTCAAAACTGTCAAAAGCGACCTAATCTGTACATGACAGTCAATGCATTAATGTCTCATAACTCCCACATTTTTTCAATGAACAGTGCACATAAAGCCAATGACCAATCAAATGTTGCCACAACAAAAAAATCAAAAGCAAAAACTATAGTCCAGCCTCATTTAAATACACATGTCACAATACGATTGGAAACATGCAAATGTTTAATTGCAAAAGTGAAGACAATATACCTGCCTTCGGCAGGATAATAAAAAGTTCGGAGTTAATTTGAATGTCTTTTCAAAGTAGAGGTCTATTTTTTAATATATACCATAAAGTGTCAAGGGTCTTTTGGTATTTCAATGTTTTGTATTTTGTCTAATATGTGAAGTGTCAAATTTTTTTTGCAGGGTCTATTGTCAAAAATAAATAAAAAATGAGTCTAAAGTTGAAATTCATCAAGTCATTTTTCAAGAGTCATATTTTATCGTTGAGTAGTCATTTTTAAAAATTGTAAACAATAAAAATACACATTTTAGGGCAATCCCGACATCTTATGTATTATTTCACGTTGAGGGGGGAAGTACAACAAATGTGGAAACAATTGTGGTTAAAACAAAACCATCATTAAGGTTTGTAGTTATATAAAACCATCATCGACTAAGTGCCTTATTATATTGGAGGATGGAAGCAAATGGATGTTGGAAGTTGAAATTTAGGTTTTCAATGACCTATCGTCAGTCGCCAACGATGGGGTTGTATACATCATTGGTATCATGTGAAAACCACTTGTAAAACTACCTTTTTGGTTGGTTATCCATATGCAAAACCATCATTAAGGTTTGTAGTTATCTTGATAAAACCATCAAATCATGAACGTGTAGGTATGAAATTTAGGTTTTCATGTGTACGTATGAAATTTAGGTTTTCCTTGTGATGTAAAACCATCATCTTTTGGTTTGTAGCAAATCACTTGTAAAACTACCTTTTTGGTTGTTGGTTATCCATATGCAAAACCATCAAATCATGAACATGTGTAGGTATGAAATTTAGGTTTTCCCTATGATGTAAAACCATCATCTTTTGGTTTGTAGCAAATCACTTGTAAAAACCTTTTTGGTTGTTGGTTATCCATATGCAAAACCATCATTACAGTTTGTAGTTATCTTGATAAAACCATCAAATCATGAAAGCATGTGTAGGTATGAAATTTAGGTTTTCACATGTTCACGCTAAGGATGGGAATGTTAGGAAAATTAGTGTTTACATGTAATTAGTAAATTTACTATGGGAAATATTCAATCCAAGAGAAATATTCAATCTAGATTTATCTAAGTAAATTGGTTAGCTGTTTGGTTAAACATGTATATTGTTATAAAAATAATATTACATTAATAATTTGTTAATAATCTACTAGAGATTCTAGGAGATTTTAAATTTAGTGGGATTCGTAGATAGGATATGATATCCTATATAATTGTATTTTGTCATATGTAATATTTGGTATGTGATAATTATTTTTCTTTGCATGAGATAAATCTTGTGTATGTCTCGTCTAATTCCTAGCGCTGGTACTAGAGCAAGCTATTATCACAATAATTATGGAATCTTGAGGATTGGTAACTGCATCGATCACCCCTCATCCATTTCTTCAAATTCAGGTTCAAATATGTTAGACAAGGATTATTCAAGGATGTCACACATACCATTTACAAGATCCCCATCTAAACGAATAATTTGACATTTCAAATTCTTAAACACACACTCATTACACAAATATTTGAACACACGTGGTTTTTTTGATGTAAACCAAAAGGATACACTAAACGAGAAATTATCAAGCCCAAAAATATCATATCGCTTAGAAATCAAAGCAACATAATTCACATTTATTTGTTAGAAATTAAGAGGATTTAGTTGGTTAATTCTCCTAAAAACATGCCATGTCATAGAAAGATAATTAAAAAGAAAAAATAAATGATGCAGCTATGTATGTCACCATGTATTAGAATTTGGAATTTTGAGCATTTCATAAATAGGATTATTATTTGTCTTTAACAAAATTTAATAAATATTTTTTACCTTATAAAGGATATTCTAATATGTGAGAAAATTCTACACAACCAACATGGAATTAAATCTTTTTGAATTATTCATCTACTATGTAATTTGTTTGTTAAATATGGGATATGATAGAACCTACTGTTATTAATGCTTGTAACCAGTGGCGAGTTAAGGGTTAAGAGCGCCATAGGCAATGCTAGAGGTAATGCCTTCTATATAAAAAATGAATCTTATGCTTAGAAAAAATAATTAATTGTAACCAAATATTAGATTACTTGATATTTTATGCCTCTACAATCCAAGAAAAACTTTGCTAATAAATTTAGTTGTAGTTGTTACTACCTAAATTCCTCGGCTAATTTCTAACATATAGTATATCATAATCCTCCTTTATTGATATATGTCCCAACTATTTCTTCTCAATTTTTGTACATACTTACTTTTCTTGATATATCCTTCGAAATTAACTTGGAAGACTTCAAAACATGTATTAAAATATAAATGTATGAGTTAAATTTAATAAAAAGGAACTTGCTTAGGTTTCAGGGCTAGTTAAATGTCATAATCTTAATATAATTATTTAAAACTATTTTTATTTTTAATGGAGAGAATCAAATTGGGTTTGTAAGTTCGGCCACTAAATATAATGACATATATGGTTAATAAATTTATATAGTTTTCATAAAAACCACGATAAAATTAAACAAATCGATGCGCCCTAAATGGTGGCGCTCTAGGCAGTTGCCTAGTCTACCTAGGCCTTAATCCCCCCTCTGCTTGTAACATTATTCAGCGCATAGGTTTTCCTATAAATACCCAAACCAAAATATTTGTAAAGGGTCCTCAAATTTGGAATAGAAAAAACTTATAAGTTTTTTTGCATTTTCCTTGTCACTATTTGCTTTCCTCATTTCTAACCTAAGCTATCACTTGTAAATGCTTTCTTTCATTTTTAAAAAAATGTTGGAGGATTAAATTTGTTTGTCCATCACATTATCCTAGAATTCAGAGACTAGAAAGTAAAATCATTCATCCTACATATACAATGACGTTTGCACTCAAATCTTGTCGATTTAGACCTTTTATTGGATTTACACATGTCAGTGTCTTGATTGAGTACATATTGGCCTGAGTGTGGGCATAGTTTTTATGGATCTTGGCATACAAGTGTGTTGGTTCTTCCCTTACAAATTTTATCCATAATTTATCTTTGTGATCTACTCTACTCATCTTATTTACTTGTTCATATATCTCTTATAAGTAGGACTTAAAGATTTTATTATTCATGTCTACTAGCCTAAGTCCATAAAATCATAAAATCATAAGTCCACTAGCCTACCATGAGCTATTCACAAAAAAATTTATGGCCACCAAGACGTGGTGTAGTTAAACTTTAGCAATATCCATGAATGTGCAATCCACTACAAAACCATTTTCTTTAGCAAGTACACCTTCCTTTCAATAGAGGTAGAGCCCTTCCCATTTACATACAGCTTTATCTAGGTTTTTCATGCTTGTGCACTGTAGACACCCATAATTACGCCCAAGCAATTTAAATACTTAAATTGCGTTAATCATCTCCCTTCTTGCAAATTGCCGACATATTGTCAAAAAGCGCTCATATTCTCTCTTATCGTCATTAATTAATTACAATATGCTAATTAGTTAAGTCGCCTATCCAACAAACACCCTAATTAACGACCTTCCGTTAATTAATCACCCCTTCTATCTAGACTAATTAATTATTATCAATTAATTAGCTTTCCCTTTCATTTAACCAATAAATCAATATTTAATTGATTTAATCCCCTTCTAATAGCCTAAATCGTACTAATATTCCTCTAATTAGCTTCTATAAGCTTACATCTACCTATTAATTAATCACCTTTGATTAATTAAAGCACCCCCCAACTCCCATGACTTGCTAAGTATAAATTAAACCCTTCTAAAGTAAGGTTACCTTTTATAAAGCAACCTTATCCATTCCTAATCTTGTTTTACCTTTTATCCCACATGCAAAGGGATGAAGTGTTTCCTTTATCCATTGGGCTATATAAAGAGCCCTCCTTCTACCTTTATACTTACACCTAAACTTCTTGAGAAGACAAAAGCAAAGCATATAGCAAAATAGACTAAAAGATTTCCTTTGTTTTCTTGAGAGTTCACCACTTGGAGAGTTAAGCCTCTTTTCTAGCCAAAAGTGCTTAGGTCATATGGGAGGTGTCAAAAGGGTCTTGTAGCCCAACTTTGATAAGCCCCCATTCCTAGGTTCTTGGAATATCAAGAACAACCACTTTGATTTTCCATGGAGCCTACATAGGTTCACCCATTTAATTTTGTTGTTAATTAAGAGAATAGAGGATTTAGACAACTAGCATGTTAAGTTTCAAAGTTTTAATATGATAAATGTTAGTGTCTAACCTTGTTTAATTCTTATCTTGATGGTGCTTTGTATTTTGATTAATTTTTTTAATTAAGACTACTAGGTGTTAGTATTTATTTTCATTAGCTTAAATTAACAAATCATGCACACATTTGGCACGCCCGGTGGGACCTAGTCCCTTGGCATTTTAATTTAAATTTCATTGTTTTGGCTAACTTTTGATATGCACATGTAGTAATTAATGTCCATTTTTTGGATTTTTTGCTAATTTTATATGTGTAAGTTCTTGTTCATAGCCATCATTTTAATGGGTTGTTGCCATTTTAAACTAACTTGCTAAAATTTGAAGTATTGTGAGCTTTTTTGTGTTTTTTTCCATGTTTTTGTTGTAGGGGTGGTGCAGGCACACTACCAGGAGTGAAGGTACATTTATGGTGGCACAAGAACCTCTCGGGTGTTGCAGGAACCTTGTCAGAGTTTGAACCTCTGTCTATTGACTTTGGCACAAGTGCACTAACCCTAGCACACATACCCTAACCAGAGCGCAGGCACGTTAACCCGGGTGCAGGCGCTATTTCGTATTGTACCTTCACTGCAACGTAAAACCTATCAGACCAGCACATACACCCTAACCCGAGCGCACACACTGTTTTGGTGGCACAGACACATTTCTGGTGGTGCAAGCATTCTGTTGGAATCTAGGACTGTTTTACCAAGCAGTGGCACACACACTTTTTCGGTAGCACACATGCTTTCCCAGTGGTGCACACGATTTTCTGGTAGCGAGAGTGTTCTGTGTAAAACTAAGCATGTTTTTATCAAAGGTAGTGCATACATCCTTCTAGTGGCACACACGCCTCTCAGATGGCACATGTACATGAAAAGCTAGAAACACACAGAGTAGCGCATATGTCCTTCTGGTGGCGCACACACCTCTCAGGTGGCGTAGGTACATGAAAATCCAGAAACACACAGAGTAGTGCATACGCCCTAACCCATGCGTAGACTGCCAAAACAGGGGCGCAGGTGTCTTTTTGTTTTCTTGAGATTAATGTGTTGAGGTGCTAACATTCTTGCAGGTTTTATCTAATTAAATACTCATCTTTGTAGGGTGTTTTTACATGCTTTTACTTGATTAGATAAACTTTGCATGTTTACTTATAGGAATAAGATCATGTATGCTCTTTCCTCGTGTCCCTTGGGGCTGATCTTGGGAATCAGAAACAATTCTTAGGTCCTTTTGATGCTTTGAGGTTGTTAGGAATATTTGAATTGGAATTGGTTAACTTGGTGTGTTTGAATTAAAGTGTTTTTCCATTTGATATCTTCTTGGATTTTGGAAACATCACGTATGCTCTTCTCTTGTGTCCTTGGACGATCTGGAGAATCAAAAATGATGTTTACTCTTTTGATGGAAAACTACTAAAATCATCATACAGGACCAAAACACCACGCTTGTCAAAGAAAGGAGGAATCAAAACGAAGTCAAAAACTACTAATACAGTTGTTATACAGGTTGCCAAAAGGTGTTCAAGCAAACCACACCTAATTAAGCAAGATAAAAAGAACAACATATTCAAAACACTGTATTGCAGGTTTCAGAAAAGGGTACGTCCCTATCCACTCAACTGGAACATAACCCCTTTGGCATAACGCCTTAAGCTACAACAATGGGGGTGGTTCCAGGAACCCCAAAGTAGTCCACACAAGAGGGAACCTTGTGGACGAAATGGGAAGTGCTTTGCACTACCTACTTGACTAGTGATTCCTTTGTGAGATAGTGTTACCGTTTTTTCATATGGTGACCCCAGTGATAGCACACGTAGATGCACTCATTGCCTATTGTGCTTGAAGGGGGTAAAGTAAAGCCGACATACTCCCAAACTAGTCAGCGTGACTTTTTGGGAAAATCATGCTCACTTAAGATAACTTTGTAACACCTAGGGCGAGAGAACCACCTAGGAAAATATTCTTTGACCAGGAGCCCACTTTGACCACTTCAAAACAATGTTGAGTTGTGAGCCATCTTTTCATCATGAAACATGTGACGCGTTACTTTCGCTTAGTTTTTACTTGCCCTAGGGTAAGGTGAAACTCTGCCAAAGTGAAGCTAGCATTTTTCATCCCCATTTTTGATCTACTTCCTTCACATTCTTTTGACACTTTGTTGATCAAAAGAAGGGTGATTACCTTTGTGTTACCAATCGATTGTTTCTGCCACTTTTTTGTCCGTTTACACCCATCCATGTTTGCGGCTGGGTAAGTTAAACATCTAAAGTGTGTGGAGGCATATTCATATCATTGGTGGCCTTTGTGATCTTGATACCCATGTCAAGATCATCATTGTAGTTAGGTGTGATTCATCATCTTGAGCTTCCTTAGAAAGGTTACCTTGTTTGTATCGTATCACTACAATTCTGGTATTTACGTCTTGTTTCTTGCAAACTTGACCTAAATATCTCTATTGTAAGGTTACGCTACACACATTTTAACAATTCCTAGTTATACTCTAAGCCTTTAGTTTGATTCTATTATTACCTCGATTTTGAAGAGTGCTACGTGTTACCACTTGTGCGTGTTATATCAATATCATCTTGATATCAATACCTTACTTTCTCGCAAAGTTTGGTTAACATATCTTGGTGACATTGTTGTGTCATTCACAAATTGTAACTGGCACTTTTTGGGATATAGGTCTTAATCAAATTTGAGCTCACTTTTAGTATACCTTGTTAGGAGGTCACATTAACTTCTTGTATTTACTTACGTCTTGTTCATTCTTTTGAACTTGGCATAAGTGAGAACATCTTGTTAATTATCTTGCGACACCAAACTACTTTGTTGGAACACAGTCTAGGAAGTACTTCATTCATTTGATAGGCTTAGATACCAAACATTTGTGTCACTGTTGATTTATCACTCTATCACATTGGTATTCTCACATTATTATTCATTCATATTCTTGGCATTCATCTTGCATTTCACTTAGGGGTGAATATAAATTTGTTAAACACATTTACAACTTACCTTAGTGAAACTACTACAAATCATGGCTCCCAAAACATGATTAGGACTCAAGAAACAAACATACGAGGAACAACAAGCGCAAGCTTGGGAAGCCTCAAACAGACAAGGGTCAAACCCTTTCATTGGACATGATCTAGGGCCTCTGTTTTCTGTGGAAAAAGAGATAGAAGATATGGTCGATCATAGTGGTGATGAATTGGAATCCCCACACGCAGAGTTTGACTTTGACCCTACTTTATTAGACGAGTTTCTTTTTAGAAATAAGGATAGAGTGCTAGCACGGGTCATAGAATTAGGGGCCAAAATGCCCACTGAAAATGAAACAATCCCACCTCTGAATAACGCTAATGAGGAAGAACAACCCCTTATCAACATGGAGGATATTTTGATGCATGGACATGCTTCTACCTCTAACACAGGAAATGATAAGATAGTGGGACATAGAATACCCTTTATCAAAGTGCCACGTAAAAACAGGTCAGGACATGAGAATGTCGAAGAACCTCCACAATACGAGGAAGAGGAGGAACCTCTAGAAGAAGAAACTACCATTCAACAATAGATTAGTAACCTAAGCCAACAATTAGCTTTGCTAACCTCTCATGTACAAAAGGAAGCAAGCAAAAATGTTCAAAAGTCAAGGCCTAAGGTTAAAATTAGTGAACTCCATAGAGAAAACCAAAGAGAAGACGATACAGATTATCATCGAGTATATATCCCCGCTTCTCCCACTAAAGAACAATTACTCACACAAGAGGTACAGTCTATGAAAGCAACACTCACAAGCCTTCAAGAGAGAAATATAGGGAGCATTAGAAAGTATCAATATGAAGAATTATGTCCCTATCCTTTTGACAAGACTATGACCCTTCAACCCTTTCCTAAGAAATTTGACATGCCAAAATTTGACAAATATAAAGGGAAGGGAGATCCATGGGATCATGTCAAATATTTCTATATGGCATGTCAAGAAGGTGTCCTATAGTGATAATTATCTCATACGACTATTTCCCAAGAGTCTAGGAGGTCAAGCCTTGGAGTGGTTTACACGTTTACCTCGGGGATCAATTTTCACTTGGCCAGAATTGGCAAGAAAGGTTTGTGCGTCACTTCTCATACAATATAGAGAGTGATGTCACCATGGCAGATTTATGTGGCACCAAACAATGCCCTAATGAGACTTTTTCCAGCTTCCTACAACGGTGGAGAGGGATAGCTAGCCACTTCCCTTGCGCTTTCCCTGAAAAATAGCTGGTAAGTATTTTTGTCCCCAACCTAAACCCGAACATAGCCTTCCACCTCCAAATGCATTGTGTTCACACTTTTGAGGAGGTCATTGAAAAAGGGGTTCAAATAGAGAAAGCTCTCATTGCTAAAGGAACTCTCAAGTCCCAATCTAGAGATAATCAAAATGTTAAACCCACGGAGAAACCAAAGATATTTAACAAAAACAAAAATGTGGTAGGAGATGGGATCACTGATTCCAAACGTGTACAAGTGGTTCAAACTGGTCAACCTTTTAAACTGACCAAAGGACCCATTCAACCACCACCCAAGTGGAGAATGTTCACCCCCCTCAATGAACCCTTGTTGGTTATATTAAAATAGTTGGATGTGGCTCACATGGTGACATATCCTACGACACAACCATTTGATGACAATGCTCCAAAACCTTCATGGTACAAGGAGCATGAATATTGTGAAATGCATCGTGTCAAGGGACATAAGATAGAAAAATGTCTGCGACTTCATCATTATATCCAAGATCTCATCGAAAATGGGGAGATAGAGGTGGACAACCCTGAGAAAACCCAGACACCCAACGAAAAGATGGGGATATATAAAGAGCCATTCCCCAAACATGATAAATCAGAAAAGTCAAAGCCGGATCGGGGAGAGTCATCCCAAGGTTATAAAGTAGTGAATTACTTATACACCAAGAAAGACAACAATCATTATGATTCACTTATTGGATGTATTCACTCTCCTACTGACCATGTCAACACCATCCGAATCAAGGGAAAGGATTACACTGCGGTAACAAGGCATGCCCACCTCGTGATTCTAGAACCTTCTCCATCAACCCCACAAACTGGTAAATACAACCTCTTAGAGAAACTTGAGAAGACGTCTGCTAAGATTTCGATCTTAGATCTTCTTAAGATATCCAATGTACACAAAGACATTCTATACCAAACTCTTCAGGGGTCAGGAGTGCCATTAGAGGTAGATCCTACACATCTTCAAGCCGCAGTAGCAAACATCGTACCAAATGAACACATTGCCTTCAATCATAGGGAGATCCCTACTGAAAATCCAACGCATAATCTTCCTTTGTATATTGAGGTAGTTGTTACCCACAGGAAGATCAAACGAGTGCTTGTGGACAACGGATCAGGGTTGAACATATGCACGCTAAAGCTGGTTAAGTAGCTAGGACATACTGAAGCAGATCTTGAGTCAAATATCATCACTATCACCGCTTACGACAATGTGGAAAGGGAGTCAGCGGGCACAATCACGTTGCCCATGGAGGTGGGTCCCACTTGCCATCAAACAAAGTTTCATGTCCTGGACTTGGAACTTCCGTATAATATGCTTCTAGGCCGACCATGGATTCATGCCATGCAGGTCGTGCCATCGACGTTCCATCAGTGCATTAAATTGAAGCATGAGGGACACACCATTACAATACAAGGAGATTCAGAGCCCTTCGCTCACTGCAGAGCTCTCAATAGTTTTACACGTAAGGGCACATATGCGTGTCCCTCTGCCGATATAGTTGTCCCTCTCCAATCTGAAGCCATAGAATCATGAATAGATTCAGATTCTCTCAGTTCTTGCACCCATGGTGCATCTACATCAACCTCTCCTTTTGATTCATGGGAGATGAAAATCCTTGAATATGGTTGTAGAGAATATAATGTGCAGCAAGCCCTCTTGGTTTCAGACCTCTCATTGTCACCCAAGACTAGAGGTCGACCCAACTATCACTTCAGAAGACCTAGAAATGAACACACTATTGGGTCATTCTTACCTAGAGGCTTGTTGGCTGAAGAAAAATTGTTAGATCCACCTACAACTTGGGTCCCAGAGGATACTCAGCCAACCTGTTATCAAACCCCTGAATACAAGAAATCTAGTAAAATGATGTACTCCATGGGCTACAAGGGCCTAGGATGTGGAAGAAATGAACAAGGACAGAGAGAACCAGTGCCTCTTCCACATTTTAAAATAGAAAGATACGACATTGGAATTCACCCTTATGGAGCACACCCCAATGATCAAGACGCTACTTGTTCTGAACGTGAGGATAGCTTTGACTATCTAGACAGTGATACAGATTCCCATTGTAGCCAATATGAGGATCTTTCCTCCACAAACCTATTCATGAACAATGTTGTCCTAACCATAACCCCTACAGAACCTACCCTTGACCTTGTTTACCCTTCCCTTGTTGAATGGGACCAACAACATCATATGTCACTAGATCTATTTGAGAATGATGAAGCTATCACAGAGTTCATGGGCATAAGGGATACAATTCCCATTGGAGACCACAAAAAGGGTTTCTCTATTGACTTGGATACCTACGCTATTTCGGGGAGGAGGATGAGCTTCTTGGTTAGCAAAACTTAAGAAAAAGTGAGGGAAAAAGTTCCAAGTAAAGCCTCGGCAAAAATCAAAGTCCAAGTCGCACAGTGAAAACCTCTTTGAGGCACTGGCTGACAAACAAGTAAAAAATCAAAGGACAATGAAAGTGACCACGCCATAGATGAAAATCTCATGGAGACATCCTTGGACGAAGATCTCAACCTTCCTCCCAATCCTACGCGTATGGAGGACTTGTCAAAATTACTAGTTGAGGAGACTATTGATGTGAATATTGGTACAGAAGAGGACCCAAAGATAGTAAAATTGGGAGCTTCACTCTCGGCTAGAGAATAGAAAACGTTCACCATGCTGCTACGAGAGTTTATAGATGTGTTTGCATGGTCCTATAAAGACATGCCATGTTTAGATCCAACTTTGGTCATGCACAACTTGGTTATGCATGCAGACACCAAGCCTATCAAGAAGAAGCTCCGGAAGATGCACCCAAGGGTGGCCCTACTAGTTAAAGAGGAATTAGAAAGATTGCTTGCAGCAGGATTCATTCGGCCTATTGATTACTCTGAATGGATATCCAACATCGTCCCTATCCAGAAAAATCCTGTCGGTATCAGAATTTGCACGGATTTTAGAGACATTAATAAAGCTTTCCCTAAGGATGATTTTCCACTGCCAAATATTGATATGATTGTGGATTCAACAACAGGATACGAGATGCTATCTCTTATGGATGGATTTTTCAGGATATAACCAAATCAAGATTGCTGATGAAGATCAACACAAAATGGCTTTCACGACTCCTTGGGGTACCTTCTGTTACCAAGTAATGTCATTCGGCCTTAAAAATGCAGGAGCTACTTATCAACGGGTAATGACAGTAATTTTTCATGATATGATTCATGATATCATGGAGGACTATGTGGATGACATCCTTAGAAAATCTAAGACAAGAGAAGATCACCCTATCATTTTGTGGCATATCTTTGAGTGCCTACGAGAGTACAAGGTCCGGCTGAATCCGAAGAAGTGTGTATTCGGCGTGCTATCAGGAAAATTTCTAGGTTTCATAGTATCAAGAAGGGGAATTGAAGTAGACCCTGCTAAAGTGTCTGCCATTACTGAAATGCCTCCCCCTAAGAACATTAAGCAATTGCGTAGCTTGTAGGGAAAAATACAAGCTATTCGCCGCTTCATCTCCCAGCTTGTCGATAAGTGCCATTTGTTCACCCACCTGCTTAAGAAGGACGTCACCTTCATCTGGGACTAGAGCAATAGCAAGCCTTTTATTTTCTTAAGAAATACCTGGCCAATCCACCTGTCCTCATGCCTCCAACTCCAGGTGAACCACTATTGCTTTATATCTCTGCTACACAATTTGCTATTGGTGCGCTACTCGCCCAATACGACCTTGGTCACAAAGAAAAAGTGGTGTATTATCTCAGTCGCACTCTCATCGCTTATGAGCTCAACTATCCCCAAATTGAAAAATCTTGTTTGGCTGTAGTTTTTACTTTTCAAAAACTTCACCATTATCTATTGAATACCAAAACCAAGCTTATATCCAAAGTTGACCCACTCAAGTACTTGTTGTCTAAACCTACCCTCATAGGTAGAATGGCTAATTGGATCATTCTACTAAGTGAATTTGACATAGAATTTGTGCATCAGAAGTCAGTTAAGGGACAAGTACTCGTAGATCAATTAGCAGAAGCACCTTTGCAAGGCACTGAACCTTTGAATCTAGATCTTCCAGATGCCTCATTGTTATACATTGAAGAATCTGTCATGTGGCAGATACATTTTGACGGGTCCTTTACTTTTCATGGTTCAGGTGCAGGGGTGGTCCTCATTACTCCTTTTGGAAACCCTATACCACAGGCTTTTCACCTGGGTTTTCCTTGCACAAACAATATCACAGAGTATGAGGCACTTATCGTAGGGATGAAGCTCACTATCAAATGGGACATCCACCATGTCAAGGTTGTGGGTGATTCTTAGTTAATTATTAAGTAGGTTAATGATGAATACAAGGTTAAAGATGAAAAGCTTATACCTTACAAAAAGTTGGTAGAAACTCTGAAAGAGTACTTTATGCGCATTACATTTGAACAAATTCCAAGAGTGTAAAATAGATCTACAGATGCTATGGCAATAGTGGGTTCTATGCTCCGTATTCCACCAGGAAATAATGACATGCCATTCTTTGTGGAAAATTTACGCCAACCTGCATATGACATGCCAGAGTCTTGTCTGGCTTGTGATGTTGTTGGTCCCAATTCCCCATGGTATGAGCCCATCTTTACCTATCTCAAAGACAACACATTCCCTCCCAACATTTCCCATTCCAAGAAACAAAGCCTAATTCACCAAATAGCCCGTTACACCCTTTTAGGAGGTACGCTTTATCGTCATGGCTACGATGGGAATCTGTTACGTTGTCTCGATATGATGGAGTCGATCCAAGCGATCAAAGAAGTACATGAAGGGGTGTGTGGAGCACATACTAATGGAATGGTTTTGGCCAAGAAATTATTAAGAGTAGGCTACTATTGGCCTACCATGGAAACCGATTGTTGCAATTATGTCAGGAAGTGTGTACTTTGCCAGAAGTATGGAAACTTCATCCATGCTCCATCGCAACCATTGCAACCTATCACTACCCCATGGCCATTTTCTAAATGGGGACTTGACTTGATAGGGAAACTAACCCCCACTTCATCTGATGGCCATACCCACATCATCATGGCTACTGAATACTTTACAAAGTGGGTGGAGGCCGTTCCTCTAACCTATGTAACAGGAGCTCAGATTTCCAAATTTATTATGAATCATATCATTTGTCGGTATGGCATTCCTGCAGCCATTGTTACTGATAATGGAAATTCATTCAAGAATAAAATGGTGAAAGGTCTTTGTCAACTGTTCCAAATATGGTTAAAATGGTCTACACCATATTACCCCTAAGGTAATGGACATGCCGAAGCCACAAACAAGACATTGGTGCAAATAATGGAGAAAATGGTCAGTAAAATAGGTCGTAATTGGCACTTGCAAATCCACCTAGCTCTTTGGGCTTACAGGACCTCCATTCACACTCCTACAGGTGTAACACTATATTCTCTAGTATTTGGGATGGAATCTATCATCCCACTAGAAATTGAACTTCCTTCCCTAAGAATCTCTCTTAGGGACTATCTGGATAAAGATGAAGATTACCGGGTGGCTAGACTGGCTGAATTAGAGCTCCTAGATGAGAAGCACATTCATGCCCTTAATCACCTCAAAGTGTATCAGAATAGAGTCTCTAGAAACTACAACAAGAGAATCATACCTCATCAGTTTGAGGTTGGTGATTTGGTCATGAAGGAGAATCAGTTCAATACGAGGGTAGAACGAGAAAAGAAAGGAAAGTTTGAACCACATTGGTTAGGACCTTATGTTATAGTAGCCAAGTACGGCACAGGGGCATAAAAACTCACTCATCCCAATGGTGATGAGCTTCGTGAGCCCATGAATGCCATGCACCTTAAGCGGTTCTATGCTTAAGCATGGCGCACAATCAGAAAAGCAAAAAAATCAAAAACATGGTAAAATGATCAAAAATACAAAAAAAAAAAAAAAGAGAAAAAGAAAAAGAGAAAACAGGTCGTCCACAAGTGAAAACCACACAATTGTGGCACTTTGGATAGGTCCTTGGGTGAAAACCGGTTTCCGACACCTTGGGAGGATTCGTTGTTCACAAGCATCTTGCATTTGGAGGGTACTTTTACTTAGCCTAGCCCTAGTTCTACCTTCGAGATTCCCTGTGAGCCCAATCCTGTCAAGCCTTGATCTAAATTTGTCTTCTTTTATTCGTCTGTGAGGGGCATGGTCTTTCGCTATTCCCCATCTTACGCTGGGGGAAATTCAACGACTTCACCTTCTTGTTCATAAGCACGTGGCCTCTGCCCTTGTATATTCCCCATCTAACACTGGGGGCATCCACGCTTTCTTGGTTACCTGTGCATAACTCTAGAAAACTGTTAGAAAACAACACAAAAATAGAAAATTGTTTCTCAAAAATTAAACAAAAACAAAAGAAAATTATTTCGCAAAAACAACCAAAAACAATAGAAAATTGTTTCCCGAAAATCACAAAAAAAATAATAGAAAATTGTTCCAAACAACACAAAAACAATAGAACATTGTTTCACATAAATAAAAAACAATAGAAAATTGTTGCATGAAAACAAATCTTACAAAAACATTTACTTAAGTTTACTTGCATTGTCTTGTTTCTTGCTTTGCTTGTTTGCTTGTATAGTTGCTTCATGTTTGTGCTTTTAGGTTGTTTGTTTCTTGGGCATACTTTGTTAGAATTCATCTTTTCTTGCTTAGATTAGATTTATTCTTGCTTGTGCATACTGAAGTGTGTTTTTACATGCTAGTGAATCATGGTGCATTATTATGTTCATTCATTATGTTCTTTGTTAGCATTTGATTGTGTTTATTGCATGTGCATTGTTTTGTTATCACATCATCACATTACCATCATTATCATCACATCTAACATCATCTATACATCATATATCAAGAAAAAGCTAAGTATACATCATACATGAATGCTAAGCTAATCATCACATATCGTATCATCAAATGGGGGAAAGAGGGATCGCAAATATAAAAATCTATCCCCCCCACACCCATATCATCATATCATCCCATCCACTAAGTATGACACATCACATAAGCAAAAAAATTTGATATATTCCATAAGATCATTAATCTAGAAATCAAAACACATGCGATACGTCAAGAAGATCATGATACATATACATGTCAAATCAAATCATCTAACATCATAAACTACATCCATCTATCCATGAGAAATAATAAACAAATGTCCATCTCATATACACATATGTCATGTCAAAAATGTCCATATACATGTGTACATATATCTGTATCAAAAATGGATATACATAACTGAAGTACATCAAAAAAGGGAATATACATCATGGTCAGTACATCAAAAATGCCTTCATCTGAGGCGTACAAAGGAATGATACATCTATATCATTGAATACAAAATCCTTCATCAGAGGCATGTGTCAAAACTGCTATACAAATACAAACTGATATACATAGAGCACAATCTGCTCATAGCCTTCATCAAGAGGCGTATGTGGAAATACAAAACATCAGGGCTGACTCAAGCCCTCTGAAGGAGTAGTCTGGCCTATCTCGTGGTGGCGGCATGGCAATGAGCATTAGTGGCTCTCCTAGGTCTGTGGTTACTCCACTGAGGCCTGAGGCCTCTCAGATCTAGTGCCCCTGCTCGACTGCTGGTTGTAGGAAGGTGCTCGCTGCTCAGTCAGAAACTTCCTCAAAGTATAAGGACCTGTAATACGAGGCTCTGCCCTCTGTTGTGGCCAGATCTCTATGAGTCTGAGGAAGTCACCGTTGTACCAATATGTGCATTAGTAGGATGTTATCTCTCCTTGAAACTCGGGCTCAACTCATCTTGGCCCACTACGTCACTCTAGCCATGAGCCTGTCTTGCTCTAAGTATCATAGGATGCAAGCTAGGCTTGTTGATCCAAAAATGCTAGTATAAACCTATCCACCTTTAAACATCTGGGAAGCCATATGTCAATTTTTAATCTACTTAAAATGATTTTAGACTTCCATAGCACTGATCAGAATCCTGAGCTAGGATTGAGCCTGAGCCTGATCTTAAGTTTTGAATTTTCTCAATAAGGTCACTGATCTGGGTCCGAAAGCCCCAAAATGATCATTGCTTCAGATTTAATTGATGTCCTACACTTTATACCTCGGGCCTCATCTCTAGTCTGCATCCATAGCCATGATCTCTCTCAGCTTAGATTACTTGCAAATATCAGAAACTAAAAATAAAAATAAAAAAGAAACACCAGATGGTTTACGGGGTCTGGAATGTCACTGACTGTGCCTCGAGTTCGTAGTGAACTGGTCCATTAATAATGTTAAAAATATAAATATACTGGCCCATTTACATCTAGGACCAATAATGAATCAAAAACCTGGAAAACTATGTTTCAGTACCTGTGAAGGACATTAATGGAGCTCAGCCCCTGGCCTTCAGTCCTTCTTGATACACTGTGCAACGGTGTCACCCTACTCGTTCTACACCTTCGTGTGACTCCATCAAAATAGATCTCTCTCACAGAATCAGGACCTTGGATAAATGATCTCACCATTATCCATCGTCTGCAAAATTCTGAGCAACTCTCATATATAACTCGAGATCTGGAAGCGAGCAGAAGTGCTACCTAAACTGCACTCCTCCGGGACTAGCCTGCTTATTGCCGGGATATAGACAGTGGCACTACCCCAGTACGAATACAAGTGCGCTTTATGTGGTAAACCACTGGGTCCAAAAGACCTGTCGGGTTGCTAAGATCCGCTTATGCCTGTGGATGACCTGTTAGGGGTATCATATCTCCCTTCAATAGGAAATATGTCAGAGAGGTCCAAATTTAGCCATTGACACAAAGGATTTCAGGTTTTGGAGTCGAGAAAGCATGGGGCAAAAACCTGTTGAATAGCTTTTTCTCCACAAAATCCTCCTTATGCAGATGTAAAGGAGAAACCTTGAACCCAACTGGAATACAGACCCTATTACTTGGAGAATTATTTTAAATCCAAAGCCACTAAAAAAGTGTCACAGGGTCATGCTCGGATTCTATGCAAGGTTGGATTTTTCGGAACAGCTCTGCGGCGTCCTCTACTCAACTACAACTAGACTATGCATTTATTTGGGCATACGAACTCAGATTTGGTTCGTTCAAAAAATGCATTAGAATAGCAATTCGCGACAAGCTTTTTGGGTTTGGAACTAATTTTCTAAAAAATTACAAGACCATCAATTTTTCCTGAGTTAAGTGCAATTCTGGAGGTGTCACCTTGGGGCAGATTGGTCAAATTCCTGACTCTGTCTGACCAAAGTTGACTAAACTTTTTCCAGACTATAAATTGAGCTAAGGAGTGTCTGTGCTTCACGTTCTTACAAGGTGTCAGACATTTTTTTTTTGCCCCTCCCTTCTTCTGGCATGGTATAGGCAGGTTTTGGGAACATTGTAACAGTAAAAACCTCCCATTTGATCACCTGTGTCTGCTAGTACTAGATCTGTCACTCTAGGCCATTTGTGCAGTGTGTCTGTATCAATCTGATGGAGAAGTGCACCATTCTATCACCTGCATGGCCTACCTGGGCCTGCGCCTAATCCTGCTCAACCCTCTCTGTGTTACATTCTGAGCATTGGGCCTGATCTTTCACTGTGTCATGACTAGGTCTATTCTATGCTATGATCTTGCTGTTGCTGTTTTTGTAATGTGACTATCTATGTTTATTGGCTAAGACACTGGGACTTGTTCCTGTACTATTCCTGGAGGACATGCACCTGCTCTAAAATGTGAGGCCTAGAAGGCTGTTTAGGTTCCTGTCTTGCACCTTGTGGCTTCAGTCCTTGTCTCCTGTGGGGCACCCTGCTCATCATTAGGTTTTTAGTCAAATGGATCGTCTAGATCACGATTTGCTGCACCCTCTGAATACTCCAGGAATAGTGAACCAAATCTCTCATCCGGAGAGCTTAGATCCGTTACTGCGCCAGGTCCCATCACTCTGGGATAGTCAGACGCTCCATGGTTATGACAATCGCGTACTGAGAGTCTAATAACCTGATCGTAGTACCTGGATCCATGAATTTTCAGGGGTGCTGCGATTCGCATGCCAACAGGACCACCTGATGAGAAACTCACCTTGGCTTGGGCCACCAATATGCGAGTGTACCGATGGTATGCCTCTCCGAGTCTCGGTGCGCGCATACCATATATCAGGCTGTGGAACCACCTGTACTATGCCAAGATACCACTGGCACCTGTCAACTCATGTACAACTCTATGATGTAGTTACAGTTACCAAGGATAAAGTGCTCTACTGAGCACACACTGAGCTCTATGGCATCCTCTAGCCACTCGATATGTGCCTATATGGTGTCCATATAATGTCTATCTCCGAGTAGCTCATCGAACTCTCACTGGTATCCTATATAAGTTACCTAGGTGGCCTCGTCACATCGCCACCTACTGATACCCACACCATGTAATATGGCTCCTTTGGGTCTCAAACGTGCAAAGTGCCCACAAGGTGTCTGATCGCAATGTGGTCCCATGACCAAATCTATAACTAAGGAGGCTGGCCCCACGGTCTTTTGACCGTGGTAAGTAATCAAATGTAGATCCCAATACAAGTGCGCTAGTATGCACTGGCCCCAGAAATAGTCGGTCACCACTAAAAATTCCATGAACTAATGGTAGTATCACTCTCGGGAAGGATATCCTAGTCTTATCAGTGAGAAAAAAACCCACTAATAATTGACACGATGTATAGGGGCCCCCGATACTAATGTTCGGGTCAAAAATATACTCGTGTAATGCAATGGTCATACCATCATGCAGTATGTCATCTATGTCGAATAGGTCGCTGCCATCTACTCTAATCTGCCCTATATCATAGTTGTACTCAATCAAAGTACCGATGATCAGCATGCAGAGAATCCACCATACGTCATATAGGGTCATAGTCATCTCCCTAGTAGGCAGTCTAAAACAATGGCTCTCGTTATGCCACCGCTCAGCCAGTGTAGTAAGTAATCCATGATCCAAAGTGATGGATGGCATCTGAGGTACGATGGCCTGGCCCCACTGCCTCGAAAAGTATGTCCATAGCTCGCCGGTCTTGATCGACACATGCTCCCCTCTAACTCAGGCAATCCGGGAGTGACGCTCCCGCATCTGCAAGCATCGGCAATCGTCTCTGTAAAATTTCAATCCACCCGTCAATTACTAACATTTCTTTCTAAAAAATTATGTCTATCATATTTCTTTTAGGGTTAACCCAAAAATCCTAAAAAAAATTCTAAGTGTCATCTTTTTGGCATTTTTCCTGGTCTATCCTCTGATTGGCCTAGGATGCCTGCACACCCTTTCGGGCATGTGTACGCGACCCTTTTGGTGCGTACACATGTGTGCGAGTTTTTTAGGGTGCTGTACGCCACTCATTCATGCACATGTGCACCCTTTTGGGTGCATGTGCGCCATTCATTTTGGTGTTTACGCCATCATTTGTGTGCTTGCACTTACGCGCGTGTATTCCCCCAGTGTGTGTGCCCTAGTTTTACATGTGTGCGCTTCCCTGCATGGTGTGTGCATGTGTGTGCGCACATGTGTAGTGTGTGCACGTGTGCGTAGGTGTGTGGAGTGTGTTCCTACACATGTGCGTGCGCACATGTGTTTTAGGACGTCTGCGCCCCCAGTAAGAGATGCCTGCGCCCCCCGATGTGACACCTGCACCTGCCTGCGCACACGCGCCACACTGATGCGACTCCCTAGCCCTAATTACTAATTTTAGGTCATTAATGACAAAATTTTACAAGCAAAGGTTTGAGTACTCACAAAGGAGCGTCGTCATCGGCGTGCCGCTAGTACCCCCAGACTGCGTCCGCTCGCCCTCAATTGGTCCCGTGCGATCACCATCATCCTCGTCGCTAATCATAGCATCATAGTAAAATCTCAATGGTGCTCAGTTAAAAGTGAATTGGTCGCAGTGATTTACCCCCCTAAGGTGGAGTATATCAACTTGTTTTTCACTGCCGTGAAGGTCTGGAGGCTCGTTTCGACCGTCGTTTTCTTCTCTGTTCACCATGCGGAATAATTGCTTTTATTAAATAATTATTTTTCTCTTATTTTTCACTGTATTCGGGTATTTTTTGTTGTCCGATACCCCTTTCTTCCCCCTTGGGAAATTTTTTATTGTCTCCTAAGTGATTTTTTCTTCTTACATCACACTCTTGTCATATAATTATTTTTCAAAAATAATTATTTTATTAATTTTTCCACTGCACAAGGACATTATTTGTCATTTGTTTCTTCTTTCTTCCACCTAGGGCATATTTATGTTACGCCTAGGCCCTTCATCCTATTTCTTCTATTGTCTTCTACCGTCCACCGCATTTTGGAAAAAAGAAAACAAAAACAATATAATATATCACGTCAAAAATCCAAAAACACAGACAATTTTTTTCACAAAATCCTAAAAAGTAAAAAAATCTACAAAAATAGGTAACTTGTACTTATTATGGCTAAAACTTGTGTCTTGCGCATGGTATTTTCTCCATATCCTACTGGTTTTTTTAACATCTTCCCTGATTAATATGACTTGCAGAATCACTGGATTAACAACCATTCACAAAGCTAGTTGCTTTCTTCATCTATACTCTGGGGCATGTCTTGTTGCCAAGTGTTGTTTTGTAGTGCACAACGCTTTCTACTTGGACCTCATGTCCATCATCATTTCCCCTTGCATGTATCCTTGCTCGGGGCATCATTTTCAAGCCTTGTCGTCAATCACGAACATGTGGATCTCTTCAGCTTGATAAGAAAACATTTGTACAATTGTCTTGACCGTTTTTGGGTTAGATATGTGCAGTTCGTACTTGTTTTCCCTATTAAATGAGCTTGTTTCCTTCTCGTATTGCATTACATTGTTGTATGTTGCATAGGGTTGGTATTTGCAGTAATGGACAATTGTTCGTAGTATGGCTTTTCATGTCATTCTACCTTTGTTCGTATGCTTAAATTGTTCATAAGGACCAATGATGTAGCTCTCTATGGCAATATGATGACATCAAAATTGTTCCAATACACAACGGCCAGAGGCTAAGCTCTTCTCTCCCCTTCTCCATATATTTCTTCTGCATCACTTTCCTCTCACCCCCAATCTTCCATCTTATTGGGGGCATCATGCCCCTTCCCATTCTTCTATCTATCTCTCACCTTTTTTGATCGTCGATCGTCTTCCTTCATCACCCTATCGACACTCAAGGGGGCATCTGTCCCTTCCTACTAATTTCTCTTCTATCCCTTTCAAAATTTCTTCTGTCTACTATCTTTGAAGTGGCGTCACTTACGCCACGCCAAAGAGGGGAAAATGTAGACACCCATAATTACGCTCCGAGCAATTTAAATACTTAAATTGTGCTAAATTATCCCCCTTCTTGCAAATTGGCGACATATCGTCAATAACAATGCTCGTTTTCCCTCCTATCGTCATTAATTAATTACACTACGCTAATTAATTAAGTCGCCTATCCAACAAATACCCTAATTAATGACCTTCCGTTAATAAATAAGCTCCTTCTATCCAAACTAATTAATTATTATTAACTAATTATTTTTCCCTTTCATTTAACCAATAAGTCAATATTTAATTGATTTAGTCCCCTTCTAATAGCCTAAATTGTACTAATATTCCTCTAATTAGCTTCTATAAGCTTATACCTACCTATTAGTTAATCACCTTTGATTAATTAAAGCACCCCCCAACTCCCAGGACTTGCTAAGCATAAATTAAACCCTTCTAAAGTAAGGTTACCTTTTATAAAGCAACCTTATCCATTCCTAATCTTGTTTTACCTTTTATCCCACATGCAAAGGGATGAAATGTTTCCTTTATCCATTGGGCTATATAAGGAGCCCTCCTTCTACCTTTATACCTACACCTAAACTTCTTAAGAAGACAAATGCAAAGCATATAGCAAAATAGACTAAAAGCGTTCCTTTGTTTTCTTGAGAGCTCATCATCTTAGAGAGTTAATCCTCTTTCCTAGCCAAAAGTGCTTAGGTCATATGGGAGGTGTCAAAAGGGTCTTGTAGCCCAACTTTGACAAGCCCTCATTCCTAGGTTCTTGGAATACCAAAGATAAACCATTTTGATATTGCCATGGAGCCTATATAGGTCCATTCATTGAATTTTGTTTTTAATTAAGAGAATAGACGATTTAGATAACTTAACATTGTTCAGTTTCAAATTTTTGAATATGATGAATGTTAGCATCTAACCTTGTTTAATTCTTATCTTGATGGTGCTTTATATTTTTCTTAATTTTTTTAATTAAGACTACTAGGCGTTAGTCTTTATCTTCATTAGCTTAAATTATCAAATCATGCACACATGCACATCCATGTTTCTCATATAGTATCAACATCTTTCGTGTTAAAAAGGAGAAATGGGTATGTGTAATTCATGGGGATCTTTTATGCAACAAAAAATATTTTTTAATTCGTAAGTAAATAGATTGCTTTTTCATCATCAACACACTACCTTTTTCTCATCCCATTTTTATTGACATTGTGCAAATGCTATTATTTGATAGTGGTGAGTGTATCAATGTTGTCCTTCTTCTTCCATGGTTGTTCATCAAAAAAGGGTCCCAAGCCATTTCTTCAAGTGATGTAGACTCATTTTCTAAATTGTTGGTGGTAGTGGACCTCCTTCCATCATATGAGGTCATTATGACATCCATACCTTCATATTGAGTCCTCAGGAAAGCTAGTAGCAAGCCCATCCCTTGGTCACACTTTTTTGGTTTTTGAGTTCTCTTTCATCCTCTTCCTACATCTCATAGATTTTACAGTACCCCTTTAAACTATCTTCCATTCTACACTCTCTCCACCCACAATCCACAACCAACACAAAGCTGATTAATTAACATAGGTTGAGTCTTAACACCCCAATCTATAAATAACATATGTATTTAGAGTGGAAACAAATGAATTTATGTTCCCCTTGGCTAACACATGAATTGATACTATGCATCTTTAAGGAATGAACATGTTGATGTTGCAAACTCAAATAAATATATCAGTATGGTTCCTTCAAACCACACATCGACACCATGGGTCCATATTTCATTTATTTTTTTAAGCATTGTGACGTTCTCCTCCTTCCAAGTATACTTGCTTCCAAGGTTTTTTTGATTTTTTAACAACAATCCCTAATTATAGGTATACATGTGATGTAGATATTCACATAAAAATGATTGAGTACAGAAGATTGTCAATCTTATCATCCACCAATTTCTTGGTTTTTATCCTCTTCACCTTGGATGGTCGTGTACGAGTCTTCTTATTTTTCATTTAGCCACTTTTCGATGCACTCAAGTGATATTATATTTGAAATTTTCATTTCCCATAATGAGAAATGTCCTCGAAACAAAACAAAAATATGGGAATTTCATTCCTACGTTCTCGTTTATCCTAGAGGTGATTAAACTAAATGAAAACCCCTCTTTAAAACATTTTATGTCCTGGCTTATCATGTGGGAGTTATTTACCCATGCTAAGTGATCCAGGTCCCTTGTTAGTTTGGGGAATGGGGCATGTGATATCATACTTGGTGGTAATTTTTTTGATAGATAGTAAAATAGGGTATATAGGGGGTCCTAACTTGTAAAAAGTACCAATGACGATAAAGATTTAGGAATGAGGATCACATAAGGTTTCCTCTTCCAGTGGCAAAGGACAACAAAAACATAACCATTCCAATAACAAAACAAAAACAAAGGTATACAACTGATCAAATTATGACCCCTGATACTCCTTTCCATGGGATCTTAAATGCATCTTAATGGAATCATTAAAAATTTTCCCTTTCTTCATTTTTCTCACAATAGTCCATCTAACAATGGTGTTTAGATTTACATTTTCTTTAGTGTGAATCGGTATGATAATTTCAAAATTCTCCTTATCGACATGATAATGGATCTTCATAGAAATAAAAGGAAGGGAATTATTTCCCACAAACAAATCAGAAGTTACAAGTGAAGCCTTTTCAACAGGAGTAGAGGAAGGCATGACCACCTCATTCTTGAGAACTAAATCTTCCTCATTTGTTTAACCATCTTCTGACGCACTATTTGAGTGCCTATCAACTACTAGGTGATTAGGGTGAAAATTCCTCTACCAAGAAATTCTACTTTTAACTTATTTATTCTCTAGCTTACAATCCAAAGCTAACTAACTGAAAGAAAATCAAGTCCTTCATCTGAAGGGAAAGCATTCATAGACTACATTTTGAGTCCATATTTTGTCCTCGACTTCTAGCTCAACAAAATCCAAAAAATCCACATAAGTATTTATATCTAACAATATGTGTGCATATGTGGTATACTCCTATAAGGATGTATTTGAGTCAATAACCAAGTGAATACTTGGTGGTAATTACTTAAAAAATATTGACATAAATAGAGGGCAAGTGCACGGAGATAGGGAGCCAAAAAGCGGACACATTTTTCAATTTTAAGCGAAACGCGAGTGCGTTTTGGGAAATTGTGAGCTCATTAGGAATTTCTAGGATTGGTAATTACCAAGCCTAAAATGTGAGCACATTGTAATGTTCTCAAACTATAACGCGCTCGTGTTCTTGATTGTTATGTGGTATATATGCTTATGGAAGGGATAATGGTTTAAGTATAAGTTTTTCTTTTATTATTATTTATACTGTATTATTTCTTATACATTAAATTTATTTTAGTAAATATAAGAAGTTAGGGTCATTCGACACCTTACAAAACTAGTTTCACAACTCTATTTGTCAAGGTTTAGAAGATAGTTTTTCATATTCTAATCTGGTCATTACATAGGTATTTTTCAGGATTTCAGCATTCAACGTTCAAGCTTTTAGGGCTTAAATTATACAATGGATATTTGTTTTGTGAAAGAATATAGTCATTTTTTAGGTTTTAGGGCATTTTGGATTGATTATTGACATTTGTAGGAGTGTTAAATGTATCAAAATAAGAATTTACAAGCCTCATAAATCCTAAAAGTAGCAACAATTGCTCGAATATAATGCCTCATGTAATTCCTTATAACACATAATAAATCAAAAACACATAAGTTTTTATTGATTCAAATAATTAAGGGAATGGTCATCATGAGGTTTGTGAAGGATCTGAACTATCATGAGGTGATGCAAAACTTCGACACATTTGCATGCATTCATCAACTCATAACAACCAATTTTAATCATTCACATTAGTATCTTATTTTTAGAAGTCTTTTCATCAAGCTCTATAGGCTGAAATATGCAAAAATGACATGATCAACCTAAAACTTACCCTTCCATCCCCCATATCCTGCTCTCATATTTTGTACACAAGCCCAGTCAACTATTAAAATAACTCATTTTCTTATAAAACCTCATTTTCTCATACTTCCACTCTATTCCTCTCACTGGCTCTAAGTGTCCTAATTCCAAATCAAGCACAAATTTGAACTTTAAATGCTTCCATTTTATCCTTCCAACTATTTATATTGTTTCACCATGCTTAAACTATCATGAAACCATTCAACAAAAGTGATAATTAATCCTCTCAAGTTTAAGCAATCCTTCCCTATTTCAGTTCTCAAGAGCCATTCCCATGTACGATCCATGATTATGCACATCTAGTCATATCCACAACTAATCAAACACATCCTCATATACCCTTTGGGATCATTATAATGCATGAAAAATTTCAAATTTCAACCCTTTAAACTTATCTTGTTATCACCTTTTCTAATTTTTATCCTATTAACTCTCATCTAGCCCTGATCTTGTGCATTTTCTAGTGTACCTTTCAATCTAGGGGGTTTCACACAATACTAATGGGTTTTCAAGATACCCATTTATTCCTTCTCCCCCTATGCAAGATTTCAATATACGTTTCTTTGTAAAATCATCCCTTAAAAGCCTCTGTCTCAGTCTCTGTTTAGATCTTCAAACTGTGATTATAACTGTGCATACTAATTGTTAATGATATCTCTAATTTTGACCAAATAAAACTTAAAATTCCATCATATTCCTTTCAAGGACCTTGTCTTTGTTGATTCTTGAAAATTTTGGGTCTAAATTTCTTGAGTTGGGCTTTAAAATCCTAAGCCTTAGTTTTACCCTGTCTTTAGTGATGGTGGAAATCATCTCAAGCTCATAAACAATGCATATTTTATGAGAGTTTTTCTAAACACTTAATCAATGTTTGGTAATGAGCTCACATCTTGCAAGTTAGGGAAGTGTAATTTGCAGTGTTTTAGTACATTACAGAGGTCAAGAACATGGAATTCATTCTTAGACATTCCTCCAAGTTTCATTCAGAGTTCAATCCTTATATTAGGAGAAGTAAACCTATCTCCATGAGGAGAAATTGAGAAAGAGGGAGTCTAAACATCATAAGAATGCTTCCACTCAGGGGGCATCTTGGGTAAGGAGGTGAATTTGGAGATGAATAAAAGATCATCATGTTAAAAGATAAAAGGTGAGGATCAAGGAGTGAATTTATGATCATCATATCTTAACTCTTCCATTGTGTCTAAATATATTTGAGAATAAAATAAAAAATGAGCTATTCAAGCGACCAAGGAATCTATGACCATCATGTCTTAAGGATTAAGAAGTCACATATTCTCATGAGAGGGATATAAGAAACGAGTGTATGAGCATCTTAACTATGATTCCATTCAATGATGATTTTTAATCCTGGAAGGGTAAGTGGATGATATTCATATGGATGTGTTGTCATGTGAATTGACAGACCCAAAAATGCAAAACTTAAACCATGAAAACCAAGCCACAATGTGAAATCTTGCTCCCAAATCTTATTGAATCCCTCTCTGGGCTAACTGTCTTCTGTGTCATGATTACTGATAAGGCCAAAATATGTCTCGTTAATGCAAAATTAATGATCTTATTTTACTCTCCTTTTTATCACGTTTGACTACATTTTGTGACTTTTGATTGATCTAATGTAAGTTACGATACATAGTTGTCCATCTTTTGTTGAATTTAGTTCTAAAGTTTACAAGCTCTGTAATTCCTAAAAAAGTGTGTAGAAATTCATTTTTTATAATAAAACAGGTCATAATAAGTCAGAGAACGAAGTATGAAGTGATCAACATGTTTTTGGGAGCATTGGCTTAAAAACAACTTAGTTCTGGAACTTCCAGACTTAGTTCCGAAGCTCTATCACACATTTTATGAGCTCTATCACTTAGTTCGGGAACTTTTGGAATTAGTTCCAGAACCCCAGCACTTAGTTCCAGAACTACTACGTTTAGCTCTAGAACTTTCACAGTTAGATCAACAATAGTCCCCTTCAGTTCCGAAACTCCCCAAAGTTCTGGAACCAATGGGAATCTATTATTTTGACGAAATCCAATGATATTGAAATCAATGAAGCCTTTCAATCAGGAGTAGATCAGAAGATTTATGATTCTTCCTACTCAAATATCCATGGATAACTTATCAAACAGCTATATGTCCTGCAAGGTTCCAAATTCAACATCTATTTTGGGCATAATTCGGTTCCATCGGAATAGGTAGAACAACTATGGTTGTAAATTCATCTTTGAAAGAAATACATATATAAAGACCTGTAGATGGATTAAAAAGAGAGGAATATATAGATACATACACATAGAGATAGATATATAGAAATATTCAGTATGTTTTTGTAAGACTAAATATTTCAGTAATAAAATAGCCACTTCGTTTTGAGAGAATATCACTTTGTCAAATCCTAATTCAAGGTGGAGCAAGGGCCCACTCCTCCAAGAACCATGATTCTCGTTTATTGGTATTTATATTTCTAAAGCAAATAGTGTAGATATGTTAATTTTGTAAATGTCTTTGATTCTTTAAATTACACTCTATTTTATACTTGTCCCTGCAGGTGTTATAGACTAGATTTTCTTTTCCTTATAAGATTTCTACAACATTTTTACACGTGTGTTTACTTCTGCATTATGTGTTTATTTCCAACAATCTATTTATTCCTGTATGAGTGTTTATTTCCAAGAAATTAATTCCAGCAATGAGTGTTTATTTTAGCAAGTTTCTTACATCATAGAGATAATAAGGATTTGGCCATGGAATCTTAAAGACACTACAAAAACCCCCATAAAATAAAATAACAAATACCTATAGTCAATTAATAGATTACTAAGATTTCTTGTTGCATATAGCTTCAGACACCCCCTAGTTTGAATATGACATCAACAAAGAGTTGATTAATTAAAGGGAATAATGACACCCATCATTTTTGGTGTTGTTGTCAGGGACCCAATAGTTAGAATTGTCTAATTAGGTGTCAACAAGAGAAACAATCATATATCTAGTAATTGAATAATCTTCCCTACGTCATCATAAAATTTATGAGTAGACCAAGAGACTCCAAGGGTTGATTCCTCCCAAAAATATCTGAACAAGAATCATCATCATATTCTCGATCAAATAAGGAAGTTGACCAAGAATTAGAAGCACCATTGTCCCTTGTTAGACAAGAAGTAGAATTGCCACCTTTGGAATTCTTGGATCAGTCACTAGAAAGAAGTGGAACCTTTAGAAAGAGGATTATATCCCAATACCCGTTTAGAAAAAGTTTTGATTCAAAATTGAGTAGTCAACCTCCTACTCTTGACTTTTCACCTTCCCCAGAATAGATCACATACCATATTGATTGGGAGAAAAGTCTATAAGGTACTGTGGAAATGACACAAGAAGCTGAAAGAGAACTTGATAGGACCTTTACTTATCCAATTTAGTTGTACGATGATGATACACCTATGAATAATATTTCACCTGCACATTTACCCACATTTAGAGGAATGTCATCTGAATATCCTGACCAATTTCTATTTGAATTTAAAGTACTGTGTCAAACTTATGATTAAAAAATAGAAAATTAGAAACTCAAGTTGTTTCCATCTACCCTGAAGGATACAACGATGAGGTGGTTTATGGGATTAACATCTAATTCTATTACCACTTGGGCACACATGGAAGTTGTCTTCTTAGACAAGTATCAAGATTACTATAGAGGGAGGAATAGGAAGGAAGAATTTTTCAAAATCAAGTAGGAGGAGGATGAGAATATGGAAGATTATTTAGATAGATTCCTCTTTGTGATTAAAAGATGTGGATTTGTACTACAAGAGGAGTTAAGAAAAAAAAATTTTCTTAAAGGTCTGGATGATGAATCTCGGGAGGCCATTGATTTGATGGGAGGTGGAAACATTGATCAATTAATAATGAATTATATTAAAGACATTTGTAGAATCTATTCAAGTACAAGGGGTGAACCTAGAAAAGGAAAAAATAGTTAAAAGTTTGAACCTAGATATGAACAAACTGATGGATGAACCAGAAAACTTTAAAACAGTCATTTTAGTTCAATTAACCTCGACCATGGATGGATTACAAACTAAAGAAAATGTTAAAAATGAACCATTAGCTATGTATTGTCCTAGATATAGGAAGAAGCATGAAATAAGAGATTGTCCCCAAGATAAAATAGAAATGTGCCTTATCTGTGAATCTAGGGACCATGAGAGTAATGCATGTTCTCTTCTTCCATTTATTAAAAATAAACTTAAACAAACTAGCACTTCATCCAAATCAGAAGAAGTAAATTTTGTTCAAAGACAACCTAGCCAAGGGCAGTTCATGCCTATGTCAGTTCCAAACCCCTGGATGATGTCATGGGCATCTCAGACAGTACCAAAAAGTTGGGGACAACCACCTTGGGTCCCTCAACCAACATGGAATCCTCAGGATTGGTTAGGAAAATCCTGGTATGCTCAAGGACACCAATGGCCATGGTTTGGTCAAGGTAACCCAAATGCTTGGTCACAACCTAGGTGGAGCCCTAATAATTATACTAAAGGGAGGAAATATCCCAATCAGAATCAATAATCCATAATGGGTTCCCTAGCACAAAAGTCAAAAAATGAAAATTAGGTACAAACACAAATGCCAGCACAACCAATTGTTAATCCGAAAAACAAACAAACAACTCCTGTCTATGGGTTAGAACAAGAAAAACCAGTGGACCTAAATGCCATGGATTGTAAAGATATTCAAAATAGATTGCAAAAATAATGGGAGGATGAGCGTTAGGTTGCCAAAGAAGGCGAGAATGCTCAAAGACGTCTAGAATCAAGTATGGGGAGCTAGGAGGTTGGAGGTTGTTAGGTGGATGAATTGACAGGAAGGTGGGAAATGATGGGATACAAAGGAGACTAGGAGCCTCAAACAAAGATAAAGAAACTGATCCAAATAAATATGGAAATATGCAGATCCAAATACACTTACTTTTATTTACAGACCTAGTGTTTAGATGGAGGTGATGGTTGATTTGTGCAACTGGTGGTCAATGTCTTGGTAGTGCTTCCCAGAACATTACCGCAAATGCTTAACCTTCAGATCAGTCTTGGTGTTGATTCAGGATTTCTACATGTGCGAGAGGGCTTTGGTTCGTTCTTGCATGTAGATATCTCTCTTCTCAGACTCGAATAATTCTTTCTAACCCTTGGAACAAGGTTACCAAAGTGAATATATGGTAACCGATGACGGTTTAGGTTAACCGACATCGGTTTAGGGTTAACCGGCATCGCTTAAGGTGGGAAATCCTAGGTTTCCAAAACAATAGATCTTGGCTATCTTTTGACTAGTTCTGCCCATTTGTTTGGGTTTAAATGATGTTTTATGCATAAGTAAGTGGGCATGTTGTTAGAGAAAGAATAGACATGTAGTGTTAGGGTTAGACCAAGTCCCTGTTAGTTATGGTAAGTAGAGATTGAGTCCTAGTTAGAATGAACATGCTAAAAATAGGTCCATGATGAGGTGTTTAGGTGATGCAGTGGGGTGAGGTGGAAATTAATTTAATTAAGATAATTAAATAATGAATATTGTGAGAATGGGCATTAATTTAATTGTAGGTAATTAAATTAATATATATGTGGGGTAAAGGGGGAGTCTGACCCAAATTTGGTGACTACATTTGGCCCCTTTTTGTTGCGTAGCTTTTATTGGTAAGTGATGCTAACAAAAACAGGAAGCAATTGCCCCATGTGTAGGTGAAGGTGATCCCCCTTAAACCAGGAACTGATGAGGTGTTATATGGAATCAATGAGTGGTTTGATAAATGTGTAGTTGGTGGAAGTGAAGGTAGGTGGGGAAGGTATGAGTACTATGGGAGAGGGTGATGGTCTACTCAGGAAATAAGTAATAGGCTAGGGTAAAATTGGGAATGGGTAATGGTAAAATCGGGTAATAGGTAATGGGCCAGGGTCAAATTGGGTAATGGGTAATGACAATCAAATACATGCACATGTATATACTGCAACATGATACCATGTTGAAGAGCTTACAAACTCTATATCATTCAAGGTCGATAGGTTTATCCAAACAAGGATGAAGTGATTAAGGTATCTAAGGCATAGGATATGGTCCAGAAACACAATGTAGGTCAGGTGTAAGAACATTTGGGTATGTTCCAGTACACCAAAGGTTGGGTTGGGATAAACGACATGAAAATAGGCAAGGCAAGGCCATCAGGCCAAACAACATAGGTAACAACATCGCAAGGTATAACAAGCACACAAGTTCAAAGGTCCCAAAAATTGGTTCAAGTCCAGGTAAATAGGTCATGTCATAGGTAAGGCCAAGGTATAGGTAAAATAACAAATCCGTAGGCGCAACTAAGGAAATGTAGGGGTAGTGTGGGTTTGTAGTTAGGTTGTAATAAGTGTGGGTGAGGGAAAAGGGTATCAGGCAATGATGAGTTGAGGCCAAAATGGGGTAAAAAATGATAGTAACAGGTAACCAATGTCGGTTATAAAGTAACTGACGTCATTTTATTATGAATTATGTTGGTCATGTCAGATAGGGTTAATAAAAACAAAAATCCATATTTTATGGATTCATTTTAACGTGTTGCTATTTGGGAAAATGACAGAGTGGTGGGGTAAGAGTAGAAAGTGATGGTACAAGGTGTTTGAGCTAAGCTGGTGAGTGACTAGTGCATGATTGGCATTTGATAGGTGGGTCCATGAGAGTGATTGGAGCCATTTGATTAGTTTCAAGGTGAGGAGTGGATTTGGTGATGGCGGAGGTGGGAGAGGGTTCGGGTGGACCATCAGCACAATGACTAGATGTACCACCACATTGACGACACCAAGATGATGTAGGATTCAATCTCCACTGTTGTGTTTGGGTTAAAAAAAATGTTTTAAATTGGTTTGGGTAAAAGGGGGTTTGTGGGAAAATGAATTTGGCACTTGTAGGTAAAAATGAATTAAAGGAGGGGGTGAGGGCTCTAATATAGTGTAAATAGGGGTGGGAATGAAGTTAGGGTAGGTTTGGGTAGGGTAAAGTAGGTTTTTTAGGGTGTTTTTGAGAAAATTTTGATAGGTTGGGGGCGGGGGTTTTGGTTTTTATTGCACGACAGAGACTGACGTCGGTCAGGGGTTGGCCGATGCTGGTTGGCCTTGGCCGGCATCAGTCAAGTTTGAGATGAATGACACCGGTGAAATTGAACCGACGTCGGTCAAGGAAAACTGATGACAGTTAAGGTGACCGACACCATTTAGGGATGAGGAGAAATAGGGTTAAGTAATGGGTAGGGGGAAGGAAAAATAGGAAAGGAAGGGATAAGGGAAGTTGGATGTAGAGAAAATATGGTAAAAGGGGTATTTGGGCGATGGTGGGGGGGTAAGTAGAATAAGGGAGAATAGGTGTAATAGTACACTAGGAAAAAAGGGGTAGTCAGTAGGATTGTGGTTTGGGTAGGTTATGGTGGGAAATAGTTATGTCATGTAATAGGTGTGTTGGGTAAAAGGTATGTTGGGTATGGTCAAGGCTGAACAATGTTGTGGTTTGTTGGATGCAGGCTAGGGACCAACTATGGATGAGGGATAGAGTACCGCCTTTGTTGCTAGTGGTACAGTTGAGCGCGACCATAGATGAGTGGAGGCACGTGACAAACATTGGCCTGATTAGGATATGATGCTACAAACATATAGCTCGATATCTGATTTTTATGGTCACACTCATCGATAGATGGGATTCACTGACCAATACATCCTACCTAGTAATGGGTGAGATCACTGTCACCCTGGAGGATGTATACAGGATCCTGTGGCTACCTATAGTGGGAGAACATGTGTATTCTATTTCATCAGAGGCATCAGAGGGGCTAATAGTGGTGGTGTTTGGAGAGGCGATGACAGAGTTGAGATACCATAGTGTGAGCTTGAGCTATGGAGACATGTACGCGGCCCATCCTCAGGAGATGAGGTTGGTTGTCCTTATTATGGAGGTGGTGTGTTGTTTTCTATTGCCAGATGTGGAGGGTGGGAGATTCCCATGAACACTGATGGGAGTTCTCTAAGACATGATGGAGGATAGGACCTATTTTTCCTGGGCACCAACATTCTTGGTGTAGTTATACAGAGAGATGTGGGCCTATGGGAGGCTATGAAGGTTTAGTTTGTGTTGTACCTTTCTTCTTCACTGCTAGCTATACGAGCAGATCGTATGTGTGTGTCTAGTTGGTTTCCCCCAACCTGATGCATTCGATGCAGGATTGGTCCAAGTTGGTTATAGGCATTGGGTACCTATTAGGGTAGAGCATAAGGCTGCTAGGGCTACACATGATGTGGCATATTACAGGAGCATGCTAGAGGGATTTTCAGGGGTTGACATCATTTGGAGGCCATATGTTTTCTTCCCTTCCTATAGACACATGGTAGTGGACTTGGATGAGCTACTTATACTCAGGTGAATAAAGGGATGCCATGCCGGCGAGCACGAGATGATACTTGTTGACATGGTCAGACGACAGTTTGGGCTGCCCCAAGATTTTCCTCCGCCATTCCCACATTATAAGAGAGATGACGTGGAGAGGCCTATACCTCTACCACAACCAACTGTGCTGATATGGCAGGAGAAGTAGGTGGTGGGCATGTGGATTGATGATGTTGGGGTTACTGACAGATACATGCAGTGGTGGGCAGTGCAACTATGAGCAACACCACCGAGGCCAGGGTAGCCTAACCTAGCCACTATTACAGTTCAGAGGGACACATTACAGGGGCAGATGGCTACCCTTTTGACACAACTTGGAGTAGTGCAGAGGAAGCTGACAGGATTAGAGGCACATGTTGCCACTTTATAGGCACAGGTGGTAGCCAGGCCCAAGTGCATAGGCATGTACTAGGTGGTGCATAGGCATAGGTTTACAAGGTAGTTGGCCCGCACAGGCACCCTACACCTAGGTCATAGCACAGGCAGGGATAGGGTCCCATATTATAGAAAGCAGTGGGATAGGGTCCCACAGTACAGGGAGGAGGTCAGGTTTCAGAGGTACAGGGGCCGAGGCCATCATTAGCTGAACAGAGCTCACAAGTTATTGTGAGACCTATGGCACCACCACAGACAATGCCGATAACGAGATTTAAGGATGCCCTGAATGAGGAAAAATATTACCAGGATCAGCTGACAACTTCAGGGATGGATTTCCCTTCCTATGAAGAGTACAAGGCGCATCAAGCCTTGAGTGAGAGGACGAGATCCCACACTCATAATGCAGAGAGTACAGGGGGTTGGCAAGCCTAGAGATAGGGTCAGGGTGAGGCTACTAGTTCACAGAGGCCAAACTCAGTTATAGGTCAGGCGGAGGCTAGACCAAGACCCATGAAGGGTGGAGAGATGTTGGAAGGGTGTTAGACAGGAAGAGAGGAGGAGACAGATGAGACTGGACCTAAGGGTCTCAGGTGGGGTGACGATTAGTCACCTGGTATGGTTATTTATTTTTTGAGATTTTGATATATATACCAACCTGCATGTCAATGATAGTGAGGTTGTACATGAGGGTTTTGGATATTTTTGATCATATACCGTCCTGCATGCCAAAGATGGTGACATTGTATGTGAGAGTTTTTGTGAGAGACTTGTTTGTATTTGTATCTATGTATATGTGTACTGATACACATACTTTTTCCTAGTGATATATATGATGATATTTATGGTATGGATGATGTACTTATGTTTTGAAATTTCTATTAGTATTTGGGTATGATGGAGACTAGGTGGATTAGGCATGGTGGAATCAGGCTAGTTTAGGCATGATGGAGTCAGGTCAGTTTAGGTGGTGGAGTCAAGTCAATTTAGGCATTAGGCATTTAGGCATGGTGCAGTTAGGTTAGTTTAAGCATGGTGGAATTAGGTCAGTTAGGCATGGTTGAGTAAGGTCAGTTTAGGAATGGTGGAGTTAGGTCAGTTAGGCATGGTTGAGTTAGGTCGGTTCAGGCATGGTGGAGTTAGGTTAGTTAGGTATGGTTGAGTTAGGTCGGTTTAGGCATGATGGAGTCAAGCCAGTTAGGCATGGTTGAGTTAGGTCAGTTTATGCATGATGGAGTCAGGTCAGTTAGGCATGATTGATCATGTTTTTGGTTTTGATTTAATTTCTTAGTTATCGGTTAGATGGGAAATAAATTATGAATTTTATGTATGTGATGGTGTAAATTTCCAAAAAAAATGTTATTATAGAAATGTGGATTGATTGATTAGATTTTTTGATGGTGTGGTAAAATGGTAGATATGTTTGAATGAGAAATTTCCAAATGTTTTGAAAAATGGAAACTAATTAAGGGTGAATGCTAATAGAAAAACATGTTGGAAAATGGGTTAGGGTAAAGAATGGCAGAGATAACCTCCAAGAGCCCCATTCCCTCAAAGTTCTTCCTATATATCCCTGACGAAAAGGTACCTTAGGTCGATGTAGTTCTCCCATAAGCTAGGGAAGAATATGATGAGGTAGAGGAATGGGTTGGTAAGTTTCAATAATGATTTAATCTGGTTCATAGGCATGGTTGAGTCTAGGTCACAGGCATGGTTGAGTCTAGGTGATAGGCATGGTTGAGTCTAGATCATAGGTGTGGTTGAGTCATACGTGAAAGTGGAAATCTTTACAATTCAGATATTGATGGTCTGGTCCTGTATAGGGTAATCAATAATAAATGTAGAAGGTGAATGGTAAGAAGTGAAAAAATGAGCCATCTAATTGATAAGAACCATAACGCGTATATCATACCAAATATAGGCTTATGAACACAAGACCATAAATGCATTGCATGATTGAATATGCTAAGGATTAAGAAATTCACATGATCACGAAATGTCATTTTTGTGGCAAGTCCCTTGAGAAGATAGGAAATTAGGGTGAAAAGGAAATGAGGTGAAAATGGTTAAATTTTTAGTGTAACTTGGTGTAAGACATCATGCCTACTTGGCAAGATACCCGAGATCAAAATAGGAAAGTCCATGAAGAAAATGTTATCATTTTCACTTTCTATTTTTGTTTTTGATAGACTTATTGATGCAGGAAGTCTATGTGGGATGAGTATATTAGCTCCTTGAGGTCTTCATGAAGTTGATCAATGTGAGAAGCTTCTGATTTATTTTTTTTTGCAAGAATAGTTCTCTTTTGATGAGTGACTAAGTAAAATATGGCTAGATTTGAATTGTTGTCCTTCGAGGGAGTAGTTAATTTGTAGCAGCAGAGATAGAAAGAAAATATGTCCCTTTTGAGGGAGTCATATTTTTGCTAGAAGTTTGACTCAAGGAGTTGCATCCTAGTTTAATTTTGAAATTTTTTTCTTTTTGGATGTTTTAAGTCATGGATAAGACTATAGAGGAAGATTAGGTTCTTATTTAGAAGGAAAAACCATAACACATAGAGGTTAACTATGAAAGAGATGGTTTCAAATGATGAATGACCATGGGATTCCATCTTGAAAAAGATGAAAAGTATCCATGATAATCATGCCATGAGTAGAGCCATGGTACTCATGTTGAAGATAAGGCTGAAAGGTGATAGTGAATCACATGACTCTGGTTTATTCAGTGACCCCAAGAATAGGTAACATGAAAAGTGAAGGGTGCTCAAGGGACAAGCCAAAAATAGATAGAAGGTGATATAGGAATTGATTCAACAATAGATGGTCAAAGATGCAAGGAGTTCATGGGTTCAAGTTTAGGTTTACCTTCGAGTGAAGAAAAATGATAAGCACTTGTTCCATAGGTATGAGTAATGATTTAGGCTCCAAGCTAATTATGAGAAAATTTTCTCCGTTTAATTTTTTCTTCTTTGGTTACATGTTGATTTTACTTTAGGATGAGGTCACTGACATGGAAGGTTCATTCGTGGACACGTTTTTCATAGGCATGTCTGATACGTTTTTGGTAGATTTGGAGATGATCAATAACATTGAGATAACATTCATCCAACAACTCAATTTGTGCTAAATGGTTCTGGAAAAAGTCATCATCGTTGAGAATATCTTTTAGTGAGATGTAGAGAGATGGAATCTATACTTTAAGAGGCAAGACAACCTTGGTACCGTAGAGTAGAGAGAAAGGCATGGTAGTAGTTGAAGTGCGAATACTAGTGTGGTAATCCCATAAGGTGAAAGGAATGTGCATATGCCAATCCTTCCAAGTATCATCAAATAATTTCATAATAATTTTGTTCAAGGTTTCATCCATTCATTCTGCTTGGCCATTTGTTTGTGGGTAGCAAGGTGAAGAGAAATTGAGTTGAATGCCAAAAGCATCGCAATGCTTTCGTAGGGTTTTGTTTTTTAATTTCTTTCTGTTATCAATGATGAGATGATTAGGGACACCAAAGTGACAAATAATGTGATGGTTGATGAATTCACAAATTTTCTCAGCTTTGGTAGAAATAAGGGGGATAAGTTCTACCCATTTAGTGTAGTATTCAGTTACAGTATTAATCCATTGATGGCATTGTGAAGAATGAGGATTGATCTCTCTGACAAGGTCCAAACCCCATTGAGACAAATCCCAAAAGTCTCATGTGACCTGTAAGGCATGACTGGGTGTGTGATGAAGATTAGCATGATACTGGAATTTCACACAATGTTTGACATAGTCACAACAGTCATGGTTTAGGGTTGGCCAATAATAACCTATGCCAAGTATGCGTTTAGCGAAAACTAAGCCACTAAAGTAACCTCCACAAATTCCATCATGAATTTCCTTGATGGTTCAAGGAATTTCAAAAATTGTAAGGCATCGTGAGAGAATACCTTTGAAGCCATGTTTATAAATAAGACCACCAATGATAACATACTGAGAGACACCTTTAGGAAAAGTGTGTTGTCCATTACGAGTGAGATCGGGAGGTGGAATGGAAAGGGAAAGGTATTCTACAAACTTCTAATGCCAAAGGTCACATGGGTCAGGTGCAAAAGTTCCGATGGAGTTGATATCTCGAGATATATAAGAAGGTGATTGAAACCTTTGTATTGTGACAAAGATTTTTGATTTTGCAGACAAATCAGATATCTAAGAATCTAGGTAGGCCATGGTATATGTAAATTTATTAGTAGAATGTGGGGTGGTTTGAAGTTTGTAATGGTCAAAGGTAGTCAAAAGTATGTCTGACATAGATGTTTGTAATTTTTGAAGTATTTCATTATGACACTAGTATATACCATTGAGGTAGTTTACAACTAGTTGGGAATCACCAAAGATATTAATGGATTTAACATCTACGAGCAATAGCGTAGTTTGAAGGCCTAATACGAGTACTTTGTATTCAGACGATGTTGTTAGTACAATCAAAATCTAGTTTGAAAGATAAAGGAATAGTTTCAACATCAAGAGGAATTAGGATAACACCTACACCACCTCCATGCAATGAAATTTGGAACCATCAAAGAATAAGGTCATCTGGTAAATGGTATCATCTAAAGAGAGGGCATCAATGGATTCATCTTGAAAATTGAAGTTAGAGGGTTGATCTCCAGAAAGGGGTGCATCTGCTAGTTGCTCAGTGATGGTTTGGCCCTTGATAGATTTTTGGTGGATGAATTCAAGGTCAAGGTTTGTAAGAAGCATGAGCCAATGTGCAACAAGTTGATGCTGGTAAGGTTTGGAGTACATGTAATGTAAGGGGTCAGTGTTAGTTATGACAGAGGTCTTTGTGGTTGAGTAAGTAATGACAAAGTTTAGTGGAGAAAACAAACTAAGGCTAAGAAAAGTTTTTTCAACATCGGTGTACCTAGTATTCATAGTTTAAAAGGGTATGGCTTATGTAGTAAACTATCTTGTTTACTGGTGTTTCTCATCACGATCGAGAAATCATGGCACCTAAGGAATGATCAGTTAGCATAAATGTATAGGTAAAATGGGATGTTCATCTTTAGGGAGGAATGAGCACTGGTGGTTGGAGAAGGTATTTTTTTAAGGTGTTAAAGGATTTGTGGCATTCATTATCCCATTTTAAGGAGATGTCTTTATGGAGGAGATGATGAAATGGTTGGCAGCGGTGGAAAAGCTGTAAAATAAACTGATAAATAGATTGCAACTTTCCTTGACAAACTTCAAAGTTGACAGGAGATTAGTAGGTAGCAAGCATTTCAAGAATAGCCTTTACTTTAGTCAGGATTGAATTATATTCCACACAAAAAAATGATGAAACCAAGTAGCTTACCTAAAAGCACTGCAAAGACACATTTCTTAGGTTGAAGGAAAACAAAATACTTGATGAGGCTGTCAAAGATGACCTTAACGACTATAAGGTGTTCGGCCTGATTTTTGGATTTGGCATAGAAGGTCATCCACCTAATCTTCCAATATGTGATGCATTATGTCATGGAAGATATAATTCATAGCCCCCTGATATATAACACCAATGTTTTTAAGGACAAAAGGCATGACTCGTGAGCAGAAGGTCCCCCAAGGAGTGATGAATGCAGGTTTTTTGTCGGTCTTTTAGAGCAAGTAATATTTTATTATAACCCGAGAAAAACATCTATGAGTGATAGCATCTCATGGCCGGCGGTGAGATCAAGCAGTTTGTCAATTCCTGGCAAAGGAAAGTCATCTTTGGGGAAAGCCTAAGTTTAGGTCAAGGAAATCCATACAAATTTGAAGTCCCCCTATTGATTTTGTAACATAAACAATGTTAGAGATCCATTGGGGATAATCAATAGACATGATGAAGGAAACTGAGAAAAGGCGTTAAAGTTATTATTTGACAAAGAAGAGCAATGCAAGGATGTATTTTCCACGTCTTTTATTTTACTGGGTTTCGCTTCAGGAATGGTTATGATATTGTGGACCATAATGTTTGGGTCAATACCCGGTATATCAGCATAAGACCAAGCAGAAGCGTTGCTATGGTTCCTGGAGTGAAAGAAGTAAAATATTCTTGTTCAACAGTATCTAAAGATTGTGCCTATCTTTAGAACGTACAGAGTTATCTTTAGTGTGAATGTTGATTTTGCAATAGTAGATTCATTCAACATGGTTTGTGTCTCAGAAGTGCAATGACCGGTTAATGTAAGAATCTTCCACACCAAGGTAGGTGAGGATAGACTCATCGTCTTGACATTGACGACATTAATAGAAGGTGTATTACCATCAATCATGTCAGGATATAGGAAGGGAAGAGAAGAGGGAGCCTCACCATCGCGTTGATAAGTCAGAGGTCCCAGGGAAATGGTGTTCATGAATTATTTTTGGGAGGAATAGATTTAGGATCTGTAGACTCGGTGGGTGAAGGTGGTGACGTTAGTGAATGGGGTGGAGAAGGGTTTTCTTCCTCAATGAGGTTGATGTGGCTCTTCTTAGACAATGGTGCATAAAATCAAATGCCACTACAATATTTGTGTTTATGGGTGGTACATGGGATAATGGTATGATGACCTTATTTGTAAAAACTAAAGCCAAAGCCTTTCCATCCACAATGGTGAAGGAAAGTGTGGGAGAAGTAATGGTTAGTGAGAGATTGGAGGTCGGATGAAAAGGGTCATGTTTGGGATGGAGCTTCAGGTGAATAAGTGGCATTATCAAGTCCCCCATATGTTAAATTAGTGTAAAGGTGTGGAGGACCATAAGGGAAAACCTCTCCTATGTGATAGTCATAACAAGGATGTTGGCATAGGTTGCCATACTCTTACAAAGAGAAGGTGTTAATATTGTAGAGGCGGTATTCCCCTAGAGTGAGGCATTGAAAAACACCTTCTAAGGGATCGGTAGTGGATATGTGGGTAGCGGGGATAGATGAATTACTAGGCGATTGGGAAGGAGGGGCATCAATTAGTTTGGAAGTAGATGGGCCACCTGTAGAGGTTGCGACAATAGTAGAAATAGAAGAGTGAGGTGTGGGAGAGGTGGCGGAAACATTGGTTGATGGGGATATGTGTAAAGGAGAAGTGGGGGTAGTGGTATATGCCTTAACTGGTATAAGAACATCGTTAGGTCGGTATAACATGTTACAGGTTTTGAACGATGATGGGTCAGCTAGGATGGTATAGTTATGTCCTTCATGTTCAAATTTTACACACCGGTGTAAATTTGAAGGAAAAAAACCCATGACGTGAATCCAAAGTTGGCCAAGCCACAAGTTATACTGGAACTTCCCCTCTAAGATGTAGAACAATTCCGGGACAGTGCGAGGGCCTATGTGAACGTGAAGAATAATGGTACCAAGGGTGGAAGTGATGGCATAATCTAAGGAGTGCAACATAACTGGGTTATTATGCATGTAATTTGAAGGAATACACATTTGATTAAATGCGTGGGAGGAGATGATGTTGATGATAGCACTGCCATTGATCATAATGCACCATACGCGTATATTATTGATATAGACAAAGATAAAAAGAGTGGGATCAGGGTCATCTGATTGGAGAGGTAAGATGTCCTCATCAGAAAAATTTAGGGCAGCCACCTGATGAGTGGGCAAGGGGGTAGAAGAAAGAGATTATTTGGTAAGAGAGGCCACGTGATGAGGGGTAAGAATAAATTCTATTGGTGTGGGGTTGTTAGGTAAAACTTCAATGCATTGTAAAACCTCCATAAGGGCTTGTCGATGACATTCAAAGGTTTGGACGAGATCGTAGAAAGACATTTTTAGAGGGGATTGATGTAATTATTTTATCATTTTACGATGGGTGAACCCATCATAAATAGGGTATGTAGGTCCTCGAATGGTGATTTTGGGTGTGGGTGCAGATGGTATATTGGGCACGAGATTGGTTGATGGGCTAGTTGTTTTTTCCTTTCCTTTGTCTTTTTAGGCGTGGGTGGCAACTTCGACCATGTTAATTTGAGGGAAAGAGGTAGATGGCAGAGGTATGTCATGAGTAGTGTAATGACATGATTAGAAAAAACCTGATGTGGGGTAAGAGCCTTACAAAATGAGTAGGGCACACTGACATTTACGTGGTGGTTTAGCCAACTCTCTGATATAGACCATGTTGATCTTGAATTTTAGAGGTGGATAAAAGGGTTGTGGGGGTGCAGATGTAGGTCATTGAAGAAACAAGGGATGATGGTGTGTGGTGACAGGTGAAGGTGGAATAGGGTCCTCATTAAGAAGATCATCATCGTAGAAATTTGCTTTAGGAGGACATAACTGGAGGATAACGGTTTTGAGAGCCTTACAACCTTCTACATCATGTCCTGACACACGATGGTAGGCACAAATTTTAATTTGATTAAAACCTTTTGGTTTGGGTTTGAGGGGATCATAAGGCCAAAGCAACGGTAATGTGATGATTGAGTTCTATAAGAGATTGGCTAGAATGTTGGTGTATGACCCTTCTAATGGATCACAATGGGAAGTGAGTGTGGGTTTGGGTAAAGGTGTAGATGATTGTGAGGGAAGAGGCGTTATAGGAGAGGGAATGGGTTGGACCACTGGTTTGGTAGGTTGTACTATCTTAGGTTTTGATGGTATATACTTGGGTAAAGGTGTGGTAGAATAACTAGCAATTTGACATGTGTTGTTGGTTTAACTACCCTTTTGGAGGGTAGTGGATTCTTATCTTTGGATTGCATCTTCTTGGGTAAAGGTGAGATAGGATTATGCGGTGTAGAAGGGAAAACAGATGGTGTAAGAGGACAAGTTACCCATGGGGATAATAGAGTTACAATGGAAGTGGTTAGGAGAGGCCAGGTAGACAGTATGGGTTGAAGTCGTATAGGAAAATTTGGGGTTATAGTAACTGGTGGAGGTATAGGTGGTAAGAAGTGTACGGGTGAGGGAGAGGGTGTTTATTGTACAAGTAAATGAGGTGTAATGAAGGATCGTGATGAAGCAGTAGGTTGCTTAGCTTTTGATTTGCCTTGGGTAGGAATTTGTCTAGCCAAGGTTGATGGGTGAGGTCCTACGATAAACGGAAGGGGTGAAGGTGAAAAAGGTGTGATAGGTGAGACTGGTGTATGTGGCCTAGAAGGTTGGGTATTCCTTTTAGGCAAAGGAAAAATTTTGGTGTGGGTTTTGAAAGATGTGGCTAAATCCAACTTGACGGGTGGATGGGTAAGGCTTGACGTTGGCATGACACCCAAGGTAATGATGGGTCTAGATATGGGTGAAGATGTAGGTGTGGGTGGGATCTTAAGCATAGGAAATGGCTTTAGTCATGGGTAAAACTTTGGGATGTAGGTAAAGGTGATGAAGAAGAAGCCATGTTTCAAAAGGTATGCTTAGGGTCATTCTGGCTGCTTGAAATACCTTAGGATAGATCATGGAGGTATATGCAGGGCAACATTTGTCATTTTGAGTCGAAAAGGGGAGCCAAAGGAGTCCCTAAAGCATGGGAATTATCCATGTAATCCAAACGATCGGCCAGTCTAAAAAACAATGGGACTGACTATAAGAGGAGATGTAGTTGGTTTTGGTGACAATCCCTGTAAAATATGTCTATGAGACAAGGAATTTTCTAACCTCAGACTCTGTGGGTAACAAAGATTCAAGATTAAGTCAACGGGATCCTAGAGATGCTGAGGGAGAATTGTCCCCAATAGGTAGTGGCATGTCTAAAGAGTATCCCATGGGTAAGAGAAATGGTAGGTGGGGGTGAGGTACATTTCTCTTTTTGTGGATAAGAAGGCGATGATGATTATCTTATGGATGGGAGAGTTAATACTATTGATTATTTGGTAGGTTGCAAGGTAGTCGATTGAAATGGCATAAATAGAAATAATGGATACTCCTCTATGAATCTAGGGGGAGATTAAGGGGACTCCTATGAGGGTGAAGGATTGGAAATGGTATTGATCCTCTATGGGTAAATGGAGATGGTGCCAATAATTTTCTCGATAGAATAAATATGTGTAAACTAAGGAACGACTGGTATGATATTGAAAAAAGCGTGGACTTCATGGAAATTGTTGTCATTGGCTGAAGGCTCACTATTTTTATTAGATGATGGTGTATGGTTAGCGAATGATTTCTTAAAGATATAGCAAGTTTTGATTTGCTGGTGCGTATTCGGGTTGTCCATGACAAGGTTTCCATTATATAACATTTCTTGTACAATATTATTGAAAGTTATGCAATTACCAGTCACTATGGCCTTTGATGCACGATGATAATTACAATAGTCATGTTTGTTATACCATGCAAATATAGAACAAGCGTGATAAAAAATAGTATGGGGGTTTTATGGGGGGTTAGTGCAATGGCTCTAACTTTAAGAAGCTTTTCCAAGATTTATTAATAAGGATCTCCAATTGGAGTGTACTTTTGTTGTTCCTGTTGGAAATGAAAATTCTAAACAGGGGAAAGATTGGAGGAAGGTTTGGCTTGATTAGATGGATGAGATAGACCATCTTTGAGAACTACCGTGTTGGAAGATGCTTTGGCTTTTGAACAATTGTTTTTGGGTTTTTGAAGATGAAGAAGAATCATTTGATTTGAACGGGGTGCTGTTGTTTTGTAATTTTATTTTATTTTCTTCAATGACATGAATTTCTAACTTTCATGCCATGGTGAATTGCTTCGTTGAAGGTACAGAAGGTTTGTAACTATAGAGTTGGTGAGATGTGTCTAGCACAAGCTCTACTGAACAACTCTACTAAGTTCAACTTGAGGTAACTAGAACGTTAATTGGTTGATAGGACTTTGCCAGTGACGAGTAATGAAATCTATGATAGATTCATCATCATTCTGGTCGTGTCAAATATAGGTCAGTCATGGTGAATGTTTTTGACTACATTTATTGAGAAGTGGTCTAGGAATGCTTGAGCCACTTGGTTGAACGAGTAGATAGAATATCTAGGTAAACTATTGTACCAATCTAAGGCAGGTCCTATTAGGGACATGGGAAATGTTTGTAGGACTAAAGCATCGTCATGGGTAATTAGATAACACCCATGTTATGAATGACCGCAAGAGTCTATTACGTGGGTATTTTTTACTGTTGAAATAGATTGAACTTGGGAATTTCCCAATGCGCGGGGTATGGGAAAATAGGAATAGATGGATGTATAAGCTCATTATAGATTTCATTCATAAGTTAAGGAGTTAGGACGAGCCTATAAATTGATACTTCTAGTGTCTACATATTTTTCATCATCAGCCTAATGAGTTCATTGGTGGGTTGTGAGGAATGGGTGGGGTGCCTCCTGCAGTAAAGGGAGGTTGATGATGGGTGTATGATGTGGATGGCATCCCAGTACATGGGGGTTCTAAATATGAAAACTGTGAAGGGGGGATAGACACAGGTGGAAGATACCCCGAATAAGCGATAGACAATATTGAGGGTTGCGGGTGATGTGTGTAAACAAGTGGGGTAGTTGTACCAACTCTCGTGGTAATTGGAGGTAGAGACTGAGGGATGGAAAGGACTAGGTTTTAAAATGGGGTGTGAGTTGCCAATACCAAGGGTGGTTGTGATGCAACTGGTATACATGAGGAGAAGGGGACAGATGGGGCCATACTCAATGTGGTTGATGTTATCCAAAATAAGCTCACACTTATTTTTGGCCAACTAACACCATTTTTCCCCCTTTCGTGCTTCAATCTGAATTTTTACATATTTCAAGCACTTAAGGTCCCCTAAAATCATTTCCATCAGATAGGAAATTTCTTCCCCTTTCCATAAATATAAATAAGTCCTTCTAACTCCTCATATTTTGCAAGTTACGGGCCGACGAGCCTTGGAGGGATTTTTTGCGAAAGCGGGCCGGCGGGCCTGGGGAAGACTTTTCGCCCATGGGAATATTGCAGACTGATGGGCCGGAGGGAGATATTAAGACTTTTCAGTAAATTGAAAAATGTGGGCTAGCGGGCCTGAGGATGACTTATGGAAAATGTAGAGTTGCGGGGCTGCAGAGAAAATTTTTCCCAGGTGTAAATTTGGGTCGACGGGTCTGCGGGACATTTTGAAGCTTTTGCACTTTTTGAAAAAAGTGTAATTTACAATTGCGGGCCCGCAAGCCCACAGAGAATGAAGAAAAATTGCTTAAGGCCCATAAACAGACACATGGCCATGTTCCAGGTCAAAGCGGGAAGGCAGGTCATCAGAGGAAACTTTGGAATTTTGGCTCTTGTTTTAAAACGACGCCCAGAGAAGCCATGTGTCAGTTGCGGAGAAGCGGCCCGGTAGGGAAACATTGGAAAATTTGTCACTTTTTTAAAAAAAGCATAATTTCAATTTTGGGCTCGCGGAGATTTTGGGCAAAAGTGGATTTCGGGTCTACGAGACTGTGGGGAATTTTTGGAAATTTGGCAAGTTTTGCAAAAAGGTGCCAAAATGAATTTCAGGCCCGCAGATCCATTTTGCAATTATATTTTCACCATTTTTACATAGTTTCAATGGAGAATCTTGAGACGGCCATATCTTTTTACCGAAAGCTCAGATTTGAGCAAGTGAGGAATTTTTGGAAACATAAAATATTATTTTCAGCAGGATTTGGTGGGTGAAAATCTAAAAAAATGTCTTCCCCCCATTAATACGGGATCTGATTGCTTCAACCACCTAGATTTTTGATTTTGGTCGGGCATCTTCCTTCTCCAACATGCCAAAGACATGGGGAACCAGAATTGGTAGATTGTAGGTGGATTTGTAGGGATTTGATGGTTGGTGGTTGAGCTATTAGAGAAAGATCCGTTTTCTTCTTCCTCTTTGTTTTTCATCGTCTATATATTGTAAACACTTCTCATTTGAGAAGGGGAGGCATTTTGGGCATGGGGAAACTTTTTCAAACTTGTTTCCTGACTCCATTTGAGTTGTAAGCCTTCTCCTATATCTGGAAAACGTATTTGTGCCTCCAAGCAGAAATGTAATGGTCTGTGCACCTTCTAGAGTAATAAACTTGTGTTTTGTGGTGTTCTTCAACCCTTTGCATTGTTTTATTGTTTCCTAGTGCCTCTCCCTTTCAAATCTATTTCCCGTGCATGTATTTCATGTTTTGAGGTGTGAGATGTCATGTTTTATGGAGTGTTAATGGTGGATTTGGATCTGGGTCTGTGTCACTTCTGTTTGACCTCCCTCATCTCCTTTTCCCTTGTTTCATCCTCCCTCAGTAGAGTATCTCACCTATTTCCTTCTCTGGTGTATTACCACTTTACTGTAGGCTCTATTTCACTCTCTCTTTCTCTTTGGTTCCTTGGAATGGTTAGATTAGGATAGTTTAGTGTTTCCTACATTAGAGTAGCTTGTGGAAGGTAGTTTAGGATCAAGAACTAGCTTTCTATTGAGGGCCATCTCAGGTTTGCAAGTCCCATAGCTTGAGAGATGGTCCAATGTTATGCAGATCACACCGAATGCCCCACATAAAACTCAGGCTATTCGGGGTTGCTGTGATTTTGTATCAATAGTTTTGGCATGCCTGGTGAGATAGGTTTGAAGCACCTTACCTCTTCATTTCATCAAGTTGATGTGTTCTTGGTGAGATTCAAACTTTGAAGGCACTTTTTCAAAGGTGTCTCACATCTAAGACGACTCCATCTAGTCAACAACCCATTTCTCAAGTGAGTGTGCAGAATTTCCATTCCATCCATATGGAGAATTCCAATTAATAACCATTTTTCATTTTTCGACATCTTTCATATTCTACCATTCATGAAGTTGTACATTCATGACTTCATTTACATCTTGGAATTCACACTTACATCAGTGCAGTCCACCTCCAATGTGTTTCAAAACTTCTCTAGAGAAACATTATGATCAGATCCAGAATAATCATGGTTACCCATATGAGTAGAGTCAGGACTAAGTTGGCTATGGAGCTCATCAAGAACAAGAGTATTCATGCAATGATATCAACTACATGGAAAATGCTGATCTACCAGATAAGATCCAACCTTTGGAGGATAGCATGGTAAAATTAAGGGCCACAACTCAAATGAATGCATTCAAATATTGGAGCAGGCTTGTCCATGGGTGAAAATAGGAAAACTTTTCCAAGACACTACAACCCTCAAGAATGGATTGACTTCATGACTGAAATGCTACCTCAACTTGCACACTGGATTGAGGAGATTGAGGCTTATGAGTTGGATACAAGACAACCTTGTCAATGGGTAAGTCAGTCACCAACTCCTTGTCCTTCATTTTCTCTTTCACAAACTTTATCATTTCAGCATGGTCAAGATTCAAGACCATGGTTTGCTGCCCCATGTGATTTCCTTTCTCCATCTCCTAGTCTTCCATCTCATCTTAATTCTTCTACCCTTTTCCCTTCCAAGCAGTCATTCCCTCCAAACAAACAAGAAATTCCACTTCCCTCTCCACCACAAACAATAGTAAAACTAGTTGAATCCCAACCTACCCCTCCTCTTGCTTTCCCAAGTCCATGTGGGAAAGAGATTCCAAAGACTAGTCAAGGAGAACACCAAGAAAAGGAGCCCAACAGAGAAGAAATGATAGAAAATATGAAGAGTTGGGCTGCCAAATTTGGGTTTACAAATATTACCTTGATGTTTAAGCCAGCAGAGGAGGTCAAGGTTGAAGAGCCAGTGGTGGCTAAGGCTGATTTTGTAGTAGCACTAAAACAAGAAGATCAGTAGTTCATATGCTCTGAATGTAGTTTCCATGATGGCACTTTATTTGAAGAAAATGTTGATCCAATTCAAGCCACATAATCAGTCCAAACATGGGAAGAAGAAGAAGCTACTCCAAATCTAAAAGAAGATGAGAACATTCAAGCTATGGACGAGAACCATACAGTTCAAGAGGCTTCAAGCACAAAACAAGCCACAGAAAAAGCTTCAGTTCTTCCTCCCACTTCATCCCCTTCGAGATCCAATGTAGAAGAAGAGTTTGAGCTTTCAAACTTCATGTTTGAAGATGAGGGGAACCATGGTGAGCAAGTTTCAAATCAGGAGGACACCATGGATGAGGTTGAGTACATGTAGTAGGACAACAAGGAGGCAGATTATCTGTCTGACTTGGAGGATTGCTTTGATGGAGAAGAGCCAATGGAGATCAAATCAATTTCTTCTCCACCATCCACCTTCCAAGCACATGAGCCTGTTGCCATGGAGGAGAGCATTCAAGGACAACAACCTTGTGGAATCCAAGTTGGAAGATCCAAATCTTCCATGTTCTTCACAGGAGAAGGAAGGAAAAGAGAAAGAGGGTGTCATCATCTCTTCCACACCATCCATCCAGGAAGGTTAGCATGAAGACTCCATTCTTGGAGTTGAAATTCAGAGTAGTGGGCAAATTCAAAGGACCAGACCTTGCCCAATCAAGTACTTGGCTTCATTGGAGCCAAGGGACAAGCCAAAACCAGTCATGCTTACTTCTAAGCATGAGGATGAGTATTAAAGTACCAAGGATTAGTTGTAATTCCCCTTTAATCCAAATACAGAGCATCAAAAAGAGGTATTTGTATTGTTTCTAGTTAACACCTTGATGATTTGGATGGAGGATCAGCTTATAGTTAATTTTTCACTCATACAAGCAACCATATTCAGTGTCAAATCATTTGCATGACTGCTAATTGTAAGGAAGGGCAGTTACTTCTCCCTGCTAGTTGCAAGATTTGTTTGAGTTCCCTTTCTCTCTGGTTAGTCTAGAGTAGGTAGGTTTTCTTTCAGAAGAAGAAGTGCTTGTGCACACTCTACATATCCAACTTTGGGTGTGTATGATTTCCAATTTTATACATAGTATGTTGTGGTGTTTTGTTGGTAGTGCACAATACATTGGAAATGGCATTTAGTGAGGTCAGCTCCCATTTTAGTGGTGTTCCAAGTGGCTCAGGGATCATATTTAAGAGTTAAAGATTAGTAATAAGCTATCATTCATCACTCCATGCCCAATGGATGCTTCAAGGCAACTGATCATTTCACCTAGTAGGTAGGTGATCCCCATGAGTCGCCAAATTGTTATCCAAAATAAGATGACACTTATTTTTGGCCAACTAACACCATTTTTCCCCCTTTCATGCTTCAATCTAAATTTTTACATATTTTAAGCACTTAAGGTCCCCTAAAATCATTTCCATGAGATAGGAAATTTTCTCCCCTTTCCAGAAATATAAAGAAGTCCTTCTAACTCCTTACATTTTGCAAGTTACGGGCCGATGGGCCTCAGAGGGATTTTTTGCCAAAGCAGGCCGACGGGCCTGGGGAATACTTTTTGCCCATGGGAAGATTATGGATTGGCAAGCCAGTGGGAGATATTAAGAATTTTCACCAAAGTGGAAAATGCGGGCCGGCGGGCCCGAGGATGACTTATGGAAAATGTAGAGTTGCAGGGCCGTGAAGGAAATTTTGCCCAAGTGTAAATTCGGGTCGGTGGGTTTGCGGGACATTTTAAAACTTTTGTAGTTTTTGTAAAAAGCAATATTTATAATTACGGGCCCACAAGCCCGTGAAAAATGAAGAAAAATTGCCTAAGGCCTGTAAAGGGACACGTGGCCATGTTCCAGGTCAAAACAGGAAGGCGGGTCGTCAGAGGAAACTTTGGAATTTTGGCTTTTGTTTTAAAAGGCATAAAGTATAAAAGTAAGCCGCACCTCTACTGATGCCTAAAGAAGCCACGTGTCAGGCCCTTGTCAGCTGTGGAGAAGTGGGCTGATGGGGGAAACTTTGGAAAATTTTGCCACTTTCTTAAAAAAAAGCGCAATTTCAATTTTGGGCCCGTGGAGCTTTTAGGAAAAAGTGGTTTTCGGGTCTACGGGGCTGTGGGGATTTTTTTGGCAATTTGGAAAGTTTTGCAAAAAGGCACCAAAATGAATTTTGGGCCCGCGGATCCATTTTGCAATTGCATTTGCACCATTTTTGCACAGTCTCGATGGAGAATCTTCAGACGGCCATATCTTTTTATTGGAAGCTCAGATTCAAGCAAGTGAGGAATTTTTGGAAAGATCTCAACCTCCACTACGCCATGGAAACATAAAATATTATTTTCAGCAGGATTTGGTGGGTGAAAACCTAAAAAATCTCTTTCCCCTCATTAATATAGGATCTGATTGCTTCAACTACCTAGATTTTTGATTTTGGTCAGCCATCTTCCTTCTCCAACACGCCAAAGACATGGGGAACCAGACTTGATAGATTGTAGGTGAATTTGCAACGATTTGATGGTTGGTGGTTGAGATTTTAAAGAAATATCTGTTTTCTTCTTCCTCTCTATTTTTCATCATCTATATATTGTAAAAACTTCTCATTTGAGAAGGGGAGACATTCTGGACGTGGGGAAACTCTGTCAAACTTGTTTCCCAACTCCATTTGAGTTGTAAGCCTTCTCCTAGTGGCAAACATATTTGTGCCTCCAAGTAGAAATGTAATGGTCTGTGCACCTTCTAGAGCAATAAACTTGTGTTTTGTGGTGTTCTTCAACCCTTTGCATTGTTTTATTGTTTCCCAATGCCTCTCCCTTTCAAATATGTTTCCCATGCATGTATTTCACGTTTACAGGTGTGAGATGTCATGTTTCATGGAGTGTTAATGGTGGATTTGGATCTGGGTCTGTGTCACTTCTGTCTAACCTCCCTCATCTCCTTTTCCCTTGTTTCATCCTCCCTCAGCAGAGTATTTCACCTCTTTCCTTCTCTGATGTATCAACATTGTAGTGTAGGCTCTCTTTCACTCTCTCTTTCTCTCTGGTTCCTTGGAATGGTTAGATTAGGATAGTTTGGTATTTCCTACATTAGAGTAGCTTGTGGAAGGTAGTTTAGGATCAAGAACAAACTTTATCTAGAGGTCCATCTCAAGTTTGCAAGTCCCACAGCTTGAGAGATGGTCTAATGTTATGCAAATCACACCGAATGCCCCACACAAAACTCAAGATATTTGGGGGTGCTGTGATTTTGCACCAATAGTTGGTGAAGGAATGATCTATACCACATGTGCAATAGACATTGTTGGTGTAGAATTTATAGTGGATGTGGGGCCCAGTTGAGATACCATAGGGCATAAGGTGGATAAAGGAAACGCTGAGCTAGTGGTAGCTGTCGTGGAAGTGGGGGCGAGGATAGGAGGAATAGAGATGGGCATGTCATATACTAGTAGTCCTCAAGAGTCTCGGGTAGATGAGTGGGAAAGATAGTATTTTAAGGCCGCAAGATTCACGTCAAGGAGTCTTGTGAACTCCTCATTGCCGGTAGAAATGGTGATAGGCTGAGTTGGATCCATATGTGATAGGATGGAAGGTGGTGATGGGCTAAGTGGGAGTGGATGAAGTCTAGCATGAAATATAAGGGCATTGGCTTGGTTGTGATTTAACACCATGTGAATTAGAGTGTATCAGGTTAATTGTATTCTGTAAATGACATAGGAAATAAAAGGAATGGAAAAGAACAGATACTAGTAGGTGGACTTGTTCAATGTTTCAATTAAAAATCAATACATGGAAACTGATGCTGATTAAGGTGACTGATGATGGTTAAAGGGGGCCGATGATGGTTACAGAAACCAATACTAGTTATTGTGGGAAAACACAATTTTGAGAAAGTGAAGCAGAACTGATGAAAATGAAATGGGGGAGACTGTACTTGACAGTGATATCAGAATGTTAGGAATATGATGATGTCCGGGGGACTACAAAAAATAAAAAAGAGAAGGTGATGAAAGCTTTTTTGGGTAAAATAACCAAAAGAGCTAGTAACTGACACCGGTCAGGTAAACCAACAATGATCAGATGAGAACCGATGATGATCGTTGGACCAACTCCGGTTACTTTGAAATCTAAAGAAGTGAAGAAAAATGGATTTTGTAAATTAAATCAGATGAAGAATCAACCCAGAAGATCTGATAATGATAATATAAGGCCCTGACACACTCAAAAATAGTCGGAATACTCCAACTATGATGATCGAGTGTGAAAGGAAGAAGAAAATGAAGAAACATAATCCTCACAACTCAAAACGTAATTCAAGCAAAAAGTTAAGAAAAACACATAATCCTACGAGTGAATTTTATTTTATTTTAGCTTATGCTATTTGAGACTGACTTGTGAATTTAGAACATATTTTTTTGGTTAGGAAGGCATCCTATGAAGAGGTAAACTAAAAGGGAGGTTTCAGGTTATGTTTTGGTAGGCGTGGTCCTTTCTTTAAGGTATGACTAGATGGAGAAACCAACTGGGTGCCCACTGTCAATTCTTTGATCGTGTGATCGTTGACAACTTCTTCTAGCTAAAATGTTATTTAAGAAGATGTATAAATTCATATTTGTGTAGTTTGGCAAAGAGAGAGAAGAGAGAAAGTGTATTCTACTATTTAATTGTGTTAACCATCAGATGGGCATGACTTCCAGTGTATAGGTTGCCTTTAGTTTTAAATGTGAGCTAATAATGCAGCATACACGGATGAAATGCAACAAATTTTAGAGCCCAAATCGATAGTTACATTTGATGTAGCAAATGACAACTAGGAGAGAGGATGATTTTCACTAATGCAGAAAGAAAGAAGAATGATTCTTTTTAAATGAATTGAAATAAATGTTTTGTTTAGAGCAATTAGAAAGAAGGAGTAGATTACCAGAGAAGAAAATTTAGTGAATAAAAATTTAGAAAGGAAACACACAAGATGCAACCTATATGAATAAAAAGAAACCCACAAACGAGGGTCCTACTGGGCATGCCAAAATGTTTCACCGATAAGTTATGTACGTATGAGAAAAATAGATAGGGTAAGGGTGAGGAGGAATGTCTGTGGATGAAGGTGGAAGGTAGAGTGCATGCGTTCTGATTTCCCGATCCAGTGCTGATTACGAGAACTTCCTTTTTTCTAGGAGGAACTACATGTGAATGAAAAACAAGACCATGAGAGGAATATTAAATAATAGGTCAGTGAACTGCCTAATGTGTGCTAGATCTGGGAAGTGTGATACTTCCTAGAGGAATTTCAATCCATTGTTTAATACAATGCAAGAAATAATGTAAGAAAATAACATCCTACTGTAGTTGATATGATTTAGGTATCTCATTCAAATACAATAAGCAAATCTAATCTAACAGGTAAGGTTATGATTAGATCTGGAGGTTGGAAAGGTAGCCAAGGTAACTGGAACAGGTCAGGATCAGGTTTTGGACTGTTTGGGCTATTTGGTGAAGTTTATTAGGTTGTTGTTACGTGTAGAAATACCAGATACAAAGATCGATGTTACGATGATCCTATCATATCTTTTTTGACAGTTGTGATGATTCTAGTAATTAAATTTATGCTCGCTAGTTTTCTTCCTAGGTAAACTGCTACATACATAAGCCTAATTAGACCCTTTAAAGGTGTGATTTGACTAATTTTCACAAAAGAAAATTATCCTAAAAAATTTCCAGAATAAAAAAGGACAAATGTGTATCTTTAATGGTGATTGGTTTGTAAGTTGAACCATTGAGTCAAAAGTTATCTTAGAAAAACAATCGAGACAGGGCTAAAAGGAGACTAAACTAGTGTAAAGGGAGTAAGAGTGGAAAAGTGATCTAGCTAAGGAGTTGAGACATGAAATTTGACACACACACACCTCGGGGAGGAAATAAGGTACTTGGAAATTTGTTTAGTCTGTTCTGGGTGTGCCAAGATTTCTCTAATGATGAACTCACATGGGGGATGCCTTTATGAAGCCTTGAGAAGGTAGTTTTGCAAAAAGGTGAGAAAATTAAGAATTTTGATTGATTTTCTCCATTTTGATGGTTGAATTGACTTTTTCTAAGGCCAATTAACATGGCGTAATGATTGGTTAATTATAAAAAGGGTGAAAATCAATAAAAAATGCATGATTAAGAGGTTCTTGCATTCAAAGAGTTGGCTAGTTTGAAGGTCTAAGAGTCAATTTTGAATTTTTGTGATCATTCTAACCTTGGTGATCGCTTATAAGTAGTTGTAGCTCTACATCATTTTAGAATCAGAGCATGGTTCCAAATGGAAGAGATAGGGAAACTGACGAAAGATATGAGAGTGAAGAGAATAAAATAAGAGGGAAAGATGAAAAAGGAATAAGGAAAGAAAATAAGATGGATGCAAGTAGATAATAAAGAACTAAAAAGAGATGTGGAGCAATTGATATAAATGTTAGGAATCATGAGAAGAACAGAGAACCAAGTGAGAATATTTTTTTTGGCTAATAAGTTGCATACGTATGAGAAAAATAGATAAGGTAAGGGTGAGTAGGAATACATGTGGATGAAGGTGGAAGGTAGAGTGTGCGCGTCCTGATTTCCTGATCCAATGCAAATTGCGAGAACATCCTTTTTGCTAGGAGGAACTACCTATGAATGTAAAACAAGAACACAATAGGAATATTAAACAATATATGTCAGTGGACTGCTTAGCATGTGCTAGATCTAAGAAGTATGATACTTCCTAGAGGGCTATCAATCCACTGTTTAATATAATTTAATGCAAGAAATAACATAAGAAAATAACATCCTACTGAAGTTGATATGATTTAGGTATCTCATTCAAATATAATAACCAAACCTAATCTAATAGGTAAGGTTATGATCAGATCTTGAGGTTGGACAGGTAGCCAAGGTGACTGGAATAGGTCAAGATCAAGTTTTGGACTGTTTGGGCTATTTGGGTGAAGGTTATTAGGTTGTTGTTATAGGAACAAATATCAGATACAAATATCGACGCCAGTTTGATATGAATGATTCTGATCGAGAGAAAACTGACAACGGTTTAGGTTAATCGGAGTCGGTAGGGGTGAACTGATAGAAACTCAATAAAACTTGGTTTTGGATATTCTTTGTGATTGCACAAAGAATGGGAGAATGAGGGTTAGGTTGCCAAAGAAGTTGAGAAGGCTCAGAGACTTCTAGAGTTAGGTATGGGGAGCTGGGAGGTTATAGGTTGTTAGGTGGATGAATTGACAGGAAGGTGGGAAATGATGGGATACAAAGGAGACTAGGAGCCTCAAATAGAGATAAAGAAACTGATCTAAATAAGTATGGAAAGATGCAAATCCAAATGCACTTACTTGTATTTGCAGACCCGGTGGTTGGATGGTGATGGTTGATATGTGCATCTGGTGGTCAGTGTCATGGAAGTGCTTCCCGAAACATTAACATGAATGGTTAACCTTCAGATCAGTCTTGGTGTTGATTCAGGATGTGTGAGAGGGCTCTGGTTTGTACTTGCATGTAGATATGTCTCTTCTCATACTCAAATAATTCTTTCCAACCCTTGGAAAAAGGTTACCAAAGTGAATATATGATAACCAATGACAGTTTAGGTTAAATGGCGTAGGTTTAGGGTTAACCGGTGTCAGTTAAGGTGGGAAATCCTAGGTTGCCAAAATAACATATCTTGGCTATCTTTTCACCAGTTCTACACGTTGGTTTGGGTCTAAAATTTTATTTTCCACGTAAGTAACTGGGCATGTTGTTAGAGAAAGAATAGGCATGTAGTGTTACAGTTAGACCAAGTCTCAGTTAGTTATGGTAAGTATAGATTGAGTCCTAGTTAGAATGAACATGCTAAACATAGGTCCATGATGAGGTGTCTAGGTGAGGTGGAAATTAATTTAATTAAAGTAATTAAATAATGAATATTGTGAGAATGGGCATTAATTTAATTATAGGTAATTAAATTAATATACATGTGGGGTAAAGGGGGAGTGTTACCCAAATTTGGTGTCTATAATAGTGATTGAAATGAAGGTAAAGTGACATGTAGAGCTACTTGGGAAGAAAGAACAAAATAAAATTGAAAGAAATGATTAAGAAGGAAGAAAAGAGACTAAGGAAAATGAAGAAGAAGATAAGAAAACAAGAGAACGAAGTAGTCAAAGAATTTATGTATGAAGGCATATTAAAATTGAATAAAGACAAAGTCGGTGCAACATCAACATATTTGCTTGTCAATATGGTACATTTAAACAAACTCATGAGAAAAATGAAGGATTCTTATTTGTAAATACCCAAGAAGGAGAAGAAAGAAGATTTGATACTATTGTGTATGATGAATAATTGTTTAAACACCATGTTGAAGAGAAGGAAATCAATCCAAGAAAGATAATTACAGGTGGACAAGAACAACAAGCATGGCTAGTTATGATGATGACATCTAAGAACATCTTGATGAGAACTAGAGAAGCATGCCAAAAGACATTACTAATGGATTTTTAGCCTTATATTTTTTATTTAATAGTTGACTTAGATGATAATGGTGGATATAATAAGGTGGAATAATTTTTTTCAGTTTTCTTAGAAACCAAGCAATCTTGAGAACAAAGAGGATAAACAAAATGAAATGGTAAGTCAGAGGTTTATAATAAGTAAAGAATAAGATTAATAGTTATTGGAAGAGACCTTAGATATGTTTTTATAACTTAATGACAATAATAAAGGTATGGTGCACAAGAGGGTACTTGAGAAGGAAGATCAAGATACGTTTAAGGAAGAGGAGAGAGGATTGGAACATACAGTAGTAGTAGAGGATGAGGATCAAATTTGTAAAGAGAATGAGAAGCCATCAAGGTCAGAGGAGGTCAAGAAATATGAATTTGGCATAGTGAAACAAGAAAGAAGAGAAAGAGAGAGTGAAGAAGCACATGATGAAGTGTTTGTGGATCAAAAGAAATTTCTATTTAATGATGAATCAGATGATGTAGCTACTGAACATGATGAGAAGAAGAAGAATGATGAAGAGGAATGTCATGAAGGTGATAGTATCATGAAGGAAAAAGGTAAATTATAAGTTTTGAGAGTAAAAAATTCAATAAGAGATGAAAAAAATATGTACATGATGAGGATATAAAGAAATCAAGCCTTGAGAGAAAAGGAAACAATCATGAAGGATGGATAAAAACATCTCAAGAAGTTGAGAGATTACAAGAGTAACAAAGGAATACTTATAATATCATGCAATTTTTTGTATAAGACATTCAATTTATACACAAGGTCAAGAAGGATCATGAAGAAACCATGAGTGAATAAGAAAAGGAGAAGATAATCAAGAAGGTAGAAGAGGCATTCAAGCCTCCTATTTTTCAATCCAACATTGCTTTGGACTATGATTGTGCAGGTACATGTGAGGTGAATGAATATGTGGATATTTTAAGAGTTTTGAAGGAGACAAAAGAGAAAGAAGAGATCAAAGAAAAGTGTAGAGGAAACACACATAAAGATAGAGATAGTTCTAAAGTATATCAAGGAAAAACAATACAAATTTGAAACATGTGCTAAGCCACTCAAGTAATGGAAGATGAGGAAGAAAGCAAGAAATAAATTGAGATGGAAGCTCAAATTTTCTACCCTTCACAGTGTTATTTAGGGGCATCAACTCCAAGAAGTTTGTTTTAGGTTTGTAAATATCATTAGAAGTTGTAGGTAGTAAATAGGGCCCATAGGAGGTCAAAATTCCCTTCATAAGAATAAGAAATAATTTTCCCTCCAAAACTAATAATTCAAAATTTTAATTTTGCAAGAGAGCCTATAAGCCATGTAAGGGAAATGGAACCTTTTTGGTTAGTGTTGACATTTTTTACACCTGTGTAAAAAAGGGAAACTCGAAACTTCATTTCAGATGGAAGGGATTGATGTGATGGACCTAACTAAGGGAAAGAAGGAAGTTTTCTTTATGTTTTGAGTTACAACAGATTGAAAAGTAATGCAATATGCAGCTATGTGTGTTGTTATAGAATGCAAAACCTTAGATATGCTACCATTCCACGATTGTCTTTATTAAAGTTATGCAAAATCCTTGAAGAAATAAAGCACAACCTTGACAAAGGCGGGAACAGTTACAGGCCTGAGGAGTTGGATTCCAAAACAACAAACAAAGTTGTTGATTGCATGCAGAATGATGCATTATTGAGTTACATGTACATCAAAATTATTATTTTTTATGATAAGTTCTATTAATTATGTATTTAGTTGTTCAATTCATTACACAATCAATGTTTATCATAAAGCTAAATGCAAAAAGAAATAGGAAACTCAATTACATAAATTAATTCCATTTATTCATGAAGAAATTTAGTGTTTCCTACATAAGACGTGGGATGCAACTTATATTAACTTGAATTAAAATATGCATGTACACAAAGCTAAAAGTAAAACAATATAGAGAAAACCCATCATTTCCTTTGGGTATTCTCTTTTTCTTCATCCAGTTGTAACTTCTTCATCACCCATTTGTACCATTGTACTTGAGGAAAAGAAGGAAAAATATTATCAGAATTGAGCTCTGGGTATAATGTATATTTTTATGCTATTAGTTTCATGCAAATGAATCAATTGAAGTCAAAAGGCATAAGGTACATCAAATGAGCTAGAAACAGAAAAAGGAAGTATTCTTCAATGTAAGAGTTCAAACACAACTCAGCTCAAGGCACATTCAAAGGAAGCTTCATCAATTTCACATTATGATGCTGATAAGAATACATATTCAGATTCAAGGATCAAAAATTGTAGAATGACTAATGTTGAGAGAAGTAATCATAACATAGTCAAAGGTGATCATGCATGAGAATAACGGCTATAGCTAGGTCCCACACCTCTTTATCATGGGTACCATGATTACATTACTGAATATGCAAGCATAAAAATTGAGGAGTTACAAATTGCAAAGATTTTATTTAAAAATAGCAAGTACAACTTTCCATGAACAAAATTGCATAAATGAAACAAGTACATAATGGTTTGATTTCCATTTCATAATAATCAAGATACAAGTGAGTCTCATTGAAATTTAGGTTCTAGATTTCATGTCAAGAGTACCAAGGGAGTGTTGATTTCAAGTACAATTGCTACTAAGATAATGATGAAATTTTCATGAACTAGCCACCAGTTTATCATCAAGTTTTCCATACAGATCATGCCTTTACAAATACATGAGACAAATTGAAAGTAAAAAGTTACATCTACAATGTGAAATCTAGAAGTGTTTACAAAGTTTCAAATTTGAAAAGTTACATATTCAATTTCTTAAAATCATTTTTATCATACATGCTCAATAAAAAATGAATGAAGAACAACACAGACCATTTCTTATTCATTTAGAAGAATCATCAAGAAAGAATGAGCAGAGTATTTGAGCTTGTAGCATCAAAAGTATTTTGAAAAAATACATAAGCAATTAAAGGTTCCAATTTTTAGAAGCAAACCAACTTAAAATCATGGCAGCCATGCCTTTTCAAAAGAAATGATCAAAGAGAGTATAATTCTATAGACTGTAAATACATGAGCTATAAATGAAGATAGAAAGCATGTTTTGAGGTATTATACAACTCTTCATACACCAGGACATTAAAAGAAAGGAAACGTTTACATATTTCCATCTTAGAAAATACAACAATATCCATATCAATAGATTCAATGTAATACAAAACATGTCTGGGTTGAATTCATCAACATAGGCTCCAAATAATTGATAATGGTGGCTCAAGTAAATGGAAATAAGGGCATTTACACAAGAAATATCATACAACACAACCCACAAATTCACAGTTTCCTTGACAAATAAAGATGTAGAACAAGTGTATACCATACTCGAAATGACTCTAGGTTATCAAAGTGATGAATCTCTTACTAGACAATAATAGCAATTGAGGAACGTTTTGAACACAACGTATAATACACAGAAACATGAACTCATTTTCATGAAATAAAGCAACCCAAAAAGGTAAACCCAGAATGCACAGTCAAAAGCAGAGCTCTTCTTTCTAAAAATGACAATACAATTCACATAGCTATCTCACTTTTAAAATAGATTCATAAAATTTGAAACCCCATCAGAAAAGAGACACCCAAATGGAGATTCACACAGATCAAAATTTAACTTGCATGAATCGAATCTCAGAAAGAATGAACCATGGTGAACTCACAATGAAAAACAAAAATCATAGTTTTCCAAGGCTGAACACCCATGGTTTAGCAGAATTAGAATAATAAAATGGGCAAAACGAGTGCACTGGAGTCAATGCCCACAAATTAACAAAGCAAATAAATATGTAGGAAACTATAACTATGACAAGCAAATGTCATTTACAGAGAAACAACATGAAATCACAACAACCCCAGATTCGAGGTCAAGCTCCTCACAAAGATAATATAGAGTGCATAGGAACCATTCATGAATTTTAGCAAAAATTTCCTGATTCAGAAAAGGAAAAACATTATTTTCTAAATGGTCGTAAAATACTTTCACAAATTTTTGTAAAGATATTCTAAATGGAGCATAAACTCACCAGTTATAACTAAATGGAAGAAACCCTTCAAAAAGGTTTAAATGTAGAGATAAATGAAGAGGACCTAAAACCATTTACTAGCTTGAAAGCATATGTTGTGCATAGAAATGAAGAAAAACAATAGATTTTCAGTTTATTAGCACCCAAACATTATCTTAATACAAAGAATGCAAAAATGACAGTGCTCGCAAACCATAGACTTACCTTATCCATCAATGACGGCCATTAAGATCTACAACTCTCTTTTCAGTGTAAATTGAAGGAAAAGAAAAAGTTTTAGAGCTCAAACTCGTCAGACTTAGAATGACCATACTAAAATCTCAAAGAATAACAAATATACATGCACAAAAAACCTTCAGAATGAGCTCAGAAACTACAAAAGTGGCGGTCAAGGGAAAATTTACTTTAAGGCTTCGCCCTCTCCTAGGTCAAAATGAATAATGCAAATGATTAGGGATCTAAACAATTTAGTTTAGTCCAACTCTGGGTGGTTACGTAACTTGCCCATGATCAAAGAAAGGTACAAATGTGTCGCAGAATCAAGAAACCCTAACTCATCACGAGTTAGTAAAAATTCCACTGACCTTACAAAGGGGTGAATCATCGTGGAGGGGGACATGATATCTTGCTCAATGCTTTTTCTTTTGAGTAAGGTTTTAACCTTAATACTTACCAATGATCAAAAGGGCCACATGATTATTTAAATCACAAGTATATGCCAAGATACGAAGGGAGAAAAATATTCAAACAATGATCATTACCTTTACCATAGTCTATGCATGGAAAATAGAAGTGGTCGAGCCATTAGAAGAGCATTTTTCATAAGTGTGGATGCCAATGACTAAAGGTTTTGAATTATACAACACCATGGTGGCACCTCCATATTAGAATCAACTATGCCAATCATCCACAGATAGCAAAAGAACATGGTCAATACTATTGACCTCTGATTATTACTACTACCTTTTGCATGGAGGAAGGAGTGTTGCATTTTTCATGTGATCACAAGAGGACAAAATATAAGTGTCAAATAATTCAGAGAAGATAAAGAAATACAAGTATCATATAAATGAAAGAGGAATAAACGATCCCAAGTGAGACAAGTGTCACATCATCAACTACACGAAAAATTACGTTTGCACTCAATTAAGGTAACTTGCACACGAAGGAAGTGACTCAAATAGATGCAGATTATTCAACCCAAATACCTCAACCTTTCTAAGTGACCATACCATCATGCAGTTAATTAAAAGAGTCAAATTTATTTGACTAATTGTATTTTTGGAAAAACGGCTATTTTTGCCTCATGTAACGACATGTGTATTTTAGGCATCATCTATTATTTATTCATCCAAAAGGCTAAAATTACTATGCAAGTGTAGTTATACTTAGTATATTTTTAGAGGGTTGGGTGAATAATTTTTGCTATATATTGTGTGCATTGGTAAAGTACAGGGGGGATTTTTTTGGAGAGATGAAGCAATTGTGCCAAATTTTCCGTTATATTAGAATTGGTTGTTTCCTTTCCATTTTTTGTAGTAGTGTGTATGTATGCAGTTTATTCTTGTGAATTTTACTCCCCAAATTTCATTAAGCGTGCATAGGTTGTTTTACCTTGCTATAATATGGTGTTTTTTGCTAGTTTTAGTGTGCAGTAATCTGCACTATTGTTGTGAGCAGTCCCTCAATAGTAAATTGTTTGCCTTATAATTAGCTAAAACCCATTGGTTCGTGATTGTGCAACTTATTCATAACTTATTGTGCATGTATCTCTGTAAAGTTTCCCAATACTTTTGGTGTATCAACCCATTTACTTTTGTGTTTTAGCCATCGTTTACCCTTAAACCCCATAGTTAATCAAATTTAGGATACATCAATAAGGAATTGGCCTTGTAATCTAGAGATTCACCTCAAAATAGAGATAACCACAACCCTGAGGTGTTTCCATTGTATCTTCAGAAGCGAGGGAAATGCAAGCTTACAACACTTGTTATCCCTCAATCACATGGTGCACTTATGATAGATTACCATTTTTGGCATGCCCGATGGGATAAAAATAAGTATTGATGTGTTATGAAGATTGAAGAACCAAATAATAACTCATCTGGAAACTCTGTGAATTTGATTTTAGACCAGTGCAATGTTTTTCATAATCAAATTCTTCAACTGCAACTTTTTAAGGTATTTTTCAAGAAAATACAGATTTGTTATTTTGTTGTTATTAAATTTTTCCATGAGCAACAAACTTATTTTGTATATTTCTATATTTTATGAGGTCTTGTAGCCATGAATCCCCATTTTCAGCAACATTACCAGTCAGATCAACAACCTTTTTATCCACTTTCCCCTTCAGATCAGTATTATGACCCCTATCAGAATGAATATCCCTATAACCTGAACCTTGCAAATCAATATGATTATTATGTTGATCAAAATCAAGCTTATGAATATGGTTATGTTGATTGTGCAATGTGAAAAGATCTTGAGCTTCAGTTACATAAACTTGAGCAAGCACATTTAACTATCAAGGAACAAGTTGGAAATTTACAACCAATGGAGAATGATAGGCATCAGGTTGAGGAACCCTATCAATGGGATGTTCCCAGTTACCTTTCCTATCAAAATCCAGTGCCCACATACCTTCTTTTCCACCCAATGCAGCCGATTCAACATTTTCCAAATTTTTAGGCTATTGTAAATTCTGCTCCCTCTATTCCACAATAACATACTAATAAGAAACATTCATTTCCAAAATTTCATTTTGCTATTGTTCTAAATACAGACCTTGTACCCCAGTCCTTTTCTTAAAAATTGCATGATTAGCCTTAAATCCAGCCCACCCCTAGTCCTTCATTTGTAGTATCAGTTCATGAAGGAGAAAATAAGAATATCATCCATGAGGGGAAGCCAACTGAAAAGAACAACATGCTGGAATTTTTGCAGAACTTGCAGGGATGGGTGTCAAAGTTTCAGTTTGATCATATTCTAGAGTTAGAGAAAGAACCTGTGAAAAAGTTATAGTGTGATTTTAGAGAAGATAAAAAATAGGTGGAAGATGATCAACAATCTACATATTTTGAGTGTAGTGTGCACGAAGGTACCATACTCATTGTTGATTAGTTAGACCCAAGCACTTAGTAAAGAAAATATAAAAGGTTCATGTGAGAGAGCAGAGTGCATTCAAAGGCATGGAAATATCGGCAAGGCTCGCGCGTGGGGAATAGAAACAGGTTTGGGAAATAACCATTTTCATGTCAAGGATCTATCTTTGGAGATGGTGTGTGGAGCACTGAAACTGATTGGAGACTTACGCGTCACACATTGGCTATTTTTGGAGGATTAGCTACAAAGTGATTTGCATAAACACATGCCAGAAATAGATCTACTACAGTCAGTTAACTACCAGTAGTCTATTATTAGCGCACTTGCATGTGTGGCTATTTTTGTAACAACATGTGGCTAGTAAAAGCATGTGACCTATTTTGGATATAGATAAGTGGTGAAGGGAAAGTCCCCTCCCTTATAAGTATGTAGTAAACTGTATAGATATATATAGATGTGTGTGCATACATAGAGAGATTATGTTGCTAAATTTGTTACGCACATACTACTGTTATTGTAATAAAGCTTTTATATACTTATTGCACTGAATTTAATGGAGGATATTGGCTGAATCCAAGTGTTAGTTCCGCATGTATCTGAATACAGTATGTTTTTGATCTCATCATGGTTAATATTTAATTCTATTCTCCCTTAGAGATAGATATGACATGCTTTGTAGAATGATGTGTTAGTAATGGAGCTGCATGTGTTAAGTCTGCATCATGTTACATCGTGCAACAGTAACCCTAAAGAGGGTCTTGGTACCTTTACATGCTTCAGGGGAGCACTCAGTCTAGGCTGAGTGATGTGTCAGTACATCTAGAGTGTTATTGGTAATTTTTAGGCTACATCATTGGTTCCGTTACCGGGACCTCTTTTTCAGTTGTTTTCAAGATGGTTTGCGATGAAGACATACTGGTTGACCTTAGCAAGTGTTGAAGAATGGATACATGATCTAGAAGAAGAATACACACGAAGCTTCAACACTGGATCTGAGTTTAACGCATGTGTGTGGGTGGAATAGATTATGTATGACAATTTATATGATATCTTTTTCACTATCTTTCCAGTAGAATTGTACGAGTGGCTGATTGCTTATGCATATAAGTAGAATTGGAGGTATCGCACACTTATCTGGATGTAGGAAGAATTCTAGGCCCTTTATGATGCTGATCTGATTTGGACTTGAGTTGTGGATATGTGGTTCTATGGTGTCTTGAATAGTTATATCTTGGTATACTCAATTTCCACTTATTCGTGTCTAGAGGTAAATGAAATCCAGTTGTTACGACATCTAAGGGGAGCTTACCTACAAGGTATTCCACTGGCGATCAAGATCTTGATGGTAACTTTAAATTTGGAGAGTAAACTGATGGCTAATTAAACATCACCATGCGTGGGGGTAGGAGTAGGTTTGGTGTAAGATGGCAGACCTAGTGGAAAAAAGGTAGAGAGAGGAAAGGCGGCTTAAGTATAATGGGGCACGCGAGAGGGAGATAGAGAAGTAACGTAACATTACAGAAAGTATGGATTTGAGGAGAGAGATGGCTTGTGAATGATTTGAAGCTCACGTAGAAGACATGGAGCCAGAGCATTAGGAGCTCCCATATCTTAGAAAGCATGACATGGATCCTTCAATGGCCTCACGCAGAAGCGCACTAGGAGAGACTACCTGGGTCGTGGGCGCACATTTGAATCCACCTGGTAACCTTACCCTTACGTTTTCTTTTTCAGCATCTAGTATAACAAGAAGTCAACAAGCTAGTTCAAGTAGTGGGAGGGTAGGATCGAGTCTTATAAGAAGTACAACAATGGTAGAACAAAAGGCTTCATTGTTATATGGGAGTACCTTTTTGGGTGTATCATCAACACAAAATACAAGCACACTGATTTTTAAATTAACTTCTTGGAGTAGTAATGCTTTCCAAAGTGTCGGTGTATAGTCCAGTTATACTATTGGGACATAGGGAAGTACATCTTCTAGTTTGACCCTAGCTATAGGTTTAGGATCAAGAGGTATAGGTAGCTCTGGTTTAGGCGGATCTAGAGGTAGGGGAAACATAAGAGGTTCTTGATCAGGTGGGTAAGGTCTGCACCAACCCCATAATATTTACATGGAAATGTCTCTTCATCTTCCAGAGTATAGGGGCATAGAAGATGTTGTTGAACATGTGCATATGTGTGAAATATTGTGGTGCATAAAAGGAATCATGGCTTCTGAGCGTAGGGCAAGCCAATTTTCTACTATGTTACAAGGGCACGCACATAGCTGGTACATAAATTTTGACCCTGATCAGACTTGAGTAGATTATACAACTTTAAAGGATGCATTCCTTAAAGAGTTTCATATCCCCGAGTTTGAGAAAAAGAGTATAAGTGTGGTCAAGGATATTAAGCAAGGCACTATTGAAAGTGTTAGAGAGTATGATGCATGGTTTAAAATGTTGTTATCAAATATTTCTTATGACATACATGCAAGCCAACATGCACAATGGTTTGTTGGGGGCTTGATTACCCCTTTTAGGAGGGAATTATCACATAAGACATACATTGATCCACATGAAGCACTTGAAGAATCCTTGCGCGTTGAGGTAGTTAGAAGCATAGATACTAGGGTGAGCCCATTTTTAGAAGCACAAATAGCAGTCATGGAAAAATAGTTGGAGAAACTATCAACAAATTCAGCACATGAGACACGCACAGGGATTTGGTGCACATATTGTGAAGTAGAAGGTCACACAAAGGATAGTTGTCCTCATAGAATGGTACGCTTGTTGCTGATGGATTGTGAAATATGCCATTTAAACCATGATGCTAGCCACTACCCATTATTACAACGCATGATAAGGAAGAACGTTTCAAGCTACTATAAAATCTACAGGTCCATGACTCATGACACAGAAGACTGATGAATGATTGGATAGATCCATGATGCTATAGATATTGGTGTACAACAGATAAGAGTTTCAGATTAGGGCAAGAATGAGCATCAAGACTAGGATCACAATCATGTGTGCTATGATCGGAATGAAGGGCATTTTAAAGGCGGTCATGGCAGAGGTCGAGGATACCATAGTGGATTCGGAGGATGAGGCCGTGGTGGTGGAAGAAGTGAGTTTCCTCACGGAACGTGTTATACATGTGGATCTCCTAATCACTATAGGTGCGAATGTCCTCAGAATATTACATGTTCTTTCTATGGAAAGAACCATAGCTATGAGGAGTACCTGGACTTATATGAGCATTTGAGTAAGAAACATAAACAAGAAAACAAAGGCACAGGGATGGTTAGGATACAACATGTTGTTGAAAATCAATGGATTCCTAAGTTGGAGGAGGAATCAGAGGAACTACAAGTGAAGATCATGACCTGCACTGAGGCACATGTCCAGAGAAGCATTGCAGTAGAAACCTACCATCACTAAAGAAGAAGTTCTTCATGCATGGTACCCAAATCCTACCTATCAGAAGGAGGTTTATCAGGAAACCATGGAAGTTCTAAGGAATCTTCAGGGTGAGATACAATACTTAAAGGAGAAAAAGAAAGCATCAGAGATGGTCCAAACTGATATAGATGACTTGAGGGAAGTGTGTAAAATGTTGCGCCAGGAAAACATCATTCCACTATTAGGGAGTTGGTTAAAAGGAAACACTCCATGCATAAGTACTGAGACTGGACGGAAGATCCTGCATGTGAATCTTCCCCCTCATAGCCTAGATTATGACAAGGAAATCACTCTGAATGTTGTTGTGGATGGATGGCTATTGAGTAATATAATGATTGATACAAATGCAGAAGTCAATGTACTTACCTTGGATGCATGGGTACAAATGGGAAGACCCCCATTGCAGCCATCCTCTAATGTATTATTCATGGCTAATCAGACTAAGGCCACTCCTATCTTAGTTTTGAAGGATGTGTCCATTACCATACAAGGAGCCAAATTCACTAGGGACTTTGAAGTTTTAGCGCTGGAAGAGTCAGATAGCTTCCCATCTCTATTTGGGGCATCTTTGGTGCTATGCAAATAATGCTGATCTTTGGTTCAACAAGGGCTATATCAGTTTCAAAAACAAAGAGGAAAGATTTATTATCCCTTTAACAGATGAAAAATATGTGCCCTATGTTGAGCCCTTAAGTGAAGAATATCTGAATAGGATTTATGTACGCACCATCCGAGATCCAGAGATGATTGAACCAACCAAAGAAGGACTAATTCAGTGGGAGGATGCATAGTCTATTAGCAATACTACAAGTGTTGCTTGTGATAATTGGGCTCACAACACTTATGAGTTGGTAGGGCGCGAAGTAAAGAGCATATTCCCTCAAGGCACAAAACTGCATTATGTCAGGAGGATAGGTAATAACTTGGTACCTTGTTACACAGGAGAAGGAGATCCCATGGTATTCCTGTGCTCCATGGAAGAAAAGTGGATAGACCCACTGGAAAGAAGAAATATGCTAGCATATACACTACGTGGGACAACAGCACGCTGGTGGGTGGTCCACAGGGATAATCTTGTCAGATGGAATGAAATTGGGATTTCTCTTACTACTAGGTTCTTCAGGAGCAATGCACCTACTCAAATAAGTACTTATCACAGTAATCATCTTGTTCAACACCACGTTCAGAAGTGTGAGAGACTCTAAATAGAAGGGAAGGAAGCTTTACCACCTTCACTATGGGTGCACCTGCTTGGTATGTATATGCATAACTCCATAGAGAAACTAGAAATTGGCATAATTTAATTGCAAGAATGGCCTTGACATTTGACTTCTTCTCTACAAAGCATCTAGTAGAAGAATCATTGAAATTTATCAAGTGCTTAATTATGGGGAATAGTGCCAAGGCTAAAGAACTCCTTCAGGATTTATTAGATAAAGAAGACTCAGGAGTGCATCTTGATGAAGAACTAGAGGCCGATGCAACATTACTTCAACGTGCTTGCCTTGAGAAAGAGAAAGGAAAAATGGTCTACTTAGTGGATGATGAAGAAGTAGATAACCTAGATGTAAACCATTCAACAGGGAGGCATGAGGTACTAGACAATGTGGATAAGACCATGCATGCCTATCATGAACCGATGAAGACAAAGTGGGTGAATATTGGAATAGATACTGAGCCTAAGGAAGCCATAATTGGAGACTATTGGTCAGACTCTGAAGTGGAAAAAATCATAGAGTTACTAAGGGATTACCAGGACTTGTTTCCTAGGGGGTACCATGAACTTAAAGGCATGCATGAATCGTTAGGGGAGATGAAGATAAAACTTAAAGAGGGAGCATGCCCAGTTAGAAAGAGACCTTACATAATGAACCCCAATTTGCAAGAAAAGGTCAAAGAAGAGATTGATAACATGTTGAAGTCTGGGATTATCAAGCCCCTTGATGAGTCAAAATGGGTTAGTCCAATGGTGATCAGTATCAAGAAGGATGGACGGATTAGGATATGCATGGACTATAGGGAGCTGAATGTTGCATGTGTAACTGATCCATTTCCTATGCCATTCACTGAGGAAATACTAGAAGGAGTTGTAGGGCGCGAAATTTATTCATTTACAGATGGGTTCTTTGGGTATCATCAGGTTCGGATTTCCCAGGAGGATCAAGAAAAGACTACGTTTACTACTGAATGGGGTATCTTAGCCTATACTGTAATGCCTTTCGGTCTAAAAAATGTGCCTGTTGTATTTTTGTGCATAGTTGTCCAAAAGTTCAAGGAATTTATTCACAACTTCTTACAGGTATATTTAGACATTTGGACGGTGTATGGATTAGTTAAGGATCACTGTGACAATTTGTACTTAATGTTTGAACGGTGTAGACAGTTGAGTATCTCTTTAAACATCAAGAAGTGCATATTTTCTACACCATTTGGGATACTTTTAGGACACATAATCTGCAAGGAGGGTTTGTTGGTTGATCCAGCAAAGGTTGCAGTCATTATAGGCCTAAGGGAGCCTACTAGTAAAAGTGAGGTGCGCGGATTTTTGGGTCATACAAGATATTACAGAAATTTTATCAAAGGATATGCCAAAGTTTCTGCACCATTAGAAGAGTTACTGAAAGGGAAAGGTATGTTCTACTAGGGAGAAAAACAACAACACACATTCAAGACATTGAAGGAGAAACTTACTACCGCACCTATTCTACATTTTCCTTCATGGGACAAACCATTTCATGTACATGTTGATGCCTCTGGCATGGCCATTAGCATGGTGTTGGCTCAACCTGGAGAAGGTATTGTAGATCATCCTATCTATTTTGCTAGTAGAAATCTGACTCCTGCAGAACAAAATTACACAACTACAAAGCGCAAAGCTTTGTCAATGATCTATGCAGTGCATAAATTCTGCCAGTACCTACTAGCTACACCATTCATCTTTTATAAAAATCACATGGCATTGAAGTATTTGGTAAATAAACCTATTTTACAAGGGCTCATATGTCGATGGGTGCTCTTATTTCAAGAATTTGATTTCACAGTTGTGGTAAAACCAGGAAAAAGTAATTTTGGACCAAACCATCTATCAAGAATATAGTTAGGAGAAGAAGCATAGGCAATTAAGGATACCATGCCAGATGCACAGTTATACAGGTTACAATGCATGCACTATCATAACTAGAGGACATTGTTGTCTTTCTATGAATAGGGATGACACCAGAAGGAATGAAATCCTTGGAGAAGAAATAGCTTGCTATACGTACTACACCTTATATGTTAATCAATGGTGACTTGTACAAATTGGGTCGAGATGAGGTATTGCGCCGTTGTGTATTGGAACACGAGTACATGAATATTATGGAAGAAGCTCATGGTGGTATTGCAGGTGGCCACTATGTCGGTGATGCCACAATGCGCAAGATTCTACTCACTGGATTATGGTGGGAGACCCTATATAAATATTGTAAGGAATTTTGTAAGGCATGTGATCATTGTCAATGTCTTGGAAAACCAGGTCAATGAGATGAAATTCCTCTGAGACCTATTACTAGTGTAGAACCATTTGAGAAATGGGCTATAGATTTTGTGGGTCCTATTTCACTAGCTGCGTGTAGAACTGGATCGCGCTACATCATAACTTACACAGACTATCTGACAAGGTGGGAAGAAGAAGCACCTACAAAGGACTATACAATGGCTACAACAGCCTAATTTCTATGGGAAAATATTATTACAAGGTATGGATGTCCTTTAAGTTTGACCAGTGATAGGGGCACACATTTTCTTAATGAGACAATCAAAATTTTATTGGATGAGTTCATGATTGCACACCATAAGACTACACCCTATCATCCTCATGAAAATGGAACTGCTGAGGCTTTCAACAAAATTTTGAGCCAGACATTGACAAAAATTTGTGATGTTGGAAGAAAGGATTGGGATGATAAAGTGTCTATATAGTACTTTGGGCATATCAGACAACATATAAAAGGTTGAACAAAGCCACACCATTTTAGTTAGTGTTTGGCACCGAAGCAGTTCTTCCTATGGAATTTATGTTACCTTCTTTACGTATTGTGCATGTTGGAGGTCTAGCTGATGAGCAAGCTTTAGAAGAATAGATTGAAAATATAATTAAGCTATGGATGAGTGACGAGCCATAGCACGTTGGAGTCAGAAGCAAGAAAAGGCCAGGCAGAAAGCTTGGCATGACAAAAACATAAGGGACAAGAAGTTTGAGATTGGACAAATGGTGCTTCTCTATGACTCTAAGTTCTTGCACCATCCAACAAAACTTAAGGTACATTGGTTGGGGCCGTATATTATCACTTACATCCTTGAAATAGGCACTTTCTAGTTAGAAGCACTTGATGGAACATGACTACCTGGTTACTTCAACGGGAGTAGGCTGAAGCCCTACTATAAATAAGTCTTCTTGGTGTTTGTAATAAGGTAGTATTGCCATTTAGATTAGGTTTTCAATTTTATATTTCCTTAATGTGTTTCCTTTGCTATGCTTTGTCAATTTAGTTATTGTTCTTGTGTAATAAGTGCGCTTGCGTGCATGAAGCTAATTACTATATGAAGCATGTTTATGCGCAGAGGACTACACATAATTTTAGTGTGGGGTGGTTGTTGATATCCAAGTATAAAATCATGGGAATTGAAAGGTGAAAGGAATAAGTTGCTACGAGGTGCTTTTCAAGTCAAAGGATTTCTTCTAAAAGTGACCAAAGATGGAGATGGATGAAGGGACAGTATAACATGAGGTAAGCAGAGGCCATAACAACTACCAGAAGAAGGTGCAGTGATAAGGTACTCAGGTGCAAGGAAGCACGCTGAAGAGAATTATGTGACCAGAGGGTAGGAAGGCGAGCTAGAAGGTTATAGCTAGGGTGTGAAGATGTACCACGTGGAAAGAATGAATTGGTCAATTAATGAGAGGATATTTGGTATGTGAAGGAGCAATGAATGAATAAAAAAATTAAAAATCTATATAAGGATGTGATGCGAGTTCATTTTTATCATTGTGATTAATACTATTTGAAAAAGAGCTAAGTGAGAAGATCCGAGTGATCGAATTGAGGTGCAAAAGGTGTGTAGCCAGTCGTGACAAAGAGATATGTGTGTAGAAAGAGCTTGCATCCCTGGTGGTGAAGGGTTTGAGCAAAGCAAGGCAACAAAGAGGAGTGAGGTCACATGATTTCACCTAGGGCATGCTGAAGCGAGCTATGGTTTGATTCATACATTATAGAATTTAAGAGGTGAGTATTTACAAAGGATTGCAAGGTAGAAATGGCACCCAAGAAAGTAGTTACAACAGGAGTGAAGGGAAAGAAGAAGGTGGTCGTAGAAGAAGAGGAGATGGCTCCCGAAAGAAATTTTTCTGAAATGCAATATCAAGAGGGGGTCATTGTAGGCCAGGAGTGGGATTCTCACATAAGGAGAAGCAAGGTGAGTGAGTAAAACCACCGTACCATAGAGAATAAGAAGGAGCTTGATGCCTTGCTGAACACAAAGATGAATAAACACACGAAGGAAGACACGTCAGTGTATGACGATGCTGGCGAGAAGCTCTTGAAGAAGATTGGAGTTTACTAGCTATACGAGCTCCCTTACTTTGAGAAATATGAGAACTTGTACCAGTGGATCATGAGTAGAGTGCACGAAGATTTTTTCTACTTTGCAGGACATAGATCCATAATTTCAGCCGCGCTAATCTCCACGATAACAAGATTAAAGGGCACAGGAGAAGATTTGAAGAATGATTTAACAGAAAAGGCCGCAATCTTGGAGACCAGAAAGGAGCTGGGGTACACAAAAGGTCCACATGGCATGGACATAGATAAACTAAAGAAGTATCTAGTTGTGCAAGTAGCCGCACATCTTGTTACGAAGCTAAATGACCAAGAAAGGTGGTCACAAGTGAACACCATGTGGTTACATGTTGCGAGGAGGATGTCTGAAGGGGTAGTCTATAATATTTCAGGCTACATTGTAGAGACGATAGTCAAGGAAGCATGCACAGGAGGAAAGATCAACTTTGGAGCTGTTCTGTTGTCGCTGGTGTTCATGGAGATCAGAGTACCTGATGGACCAAAAGAGAAGATATGGGAGTATCCCATGGAGCATAAGTCACTGGTGGAGTGGTTCAACAAATACCTATGTGAAGGATCCATGACAAAACTAGTCAAGCAAAGGGCTAAGAAGTGGTATGATAGGCTTCGTGGGGCCTTTGAAGAAGAATGGCACATCCCCAAGGAATTGCCTTTGGTGGTTGGAAAGGTAGTTCAGTTCTCTATATACTAGCACTTTTGCATAGCACGGTTCGCCATGAGGGATGGAGCATGTAGCCCTTGGTGTAAGTTACCATATGCCTTCACAACAAGGTACTTCCAGGATTCAGTACACGGGTTCTCAGACGCACGACACCTAACGTTCAATGTGGACAAGGTAGATTGTGACTACCACATGCTAAGGAAGAAATATGTGTATCCAGGACGGGGTGCATATATTGAAAGGCTCATTTAAGATGTATTGAGCATTAAACCAGTAAGTTTGGCTATGGGAGATGTTGGAGTAGCACTAGTGTACCTTCAACTGAAGCCCAAGTTAGAGAATAACAAGTACGTGGAGAATGAGTTCGTGCTCCTGGGGCTGCCGAAGGGTAAACATACCATGGAGAACATTCATGTGCCTAAGACCACATAGGTAATTGAAGTAGAGGATGAGGAGGATGAGGATGAGGATAGTGGTGGTTTGGAACATAGAGGTAGAAGACATCCCACTAATAAGGATGAAGCTGAGCACTTAACTACACCACCTCAACCACAAGAGGGGGATGATGAGGACTTGGATGCAGTCCAAGGTAAGCACCGATTTAAGAGAGTGTTCAGGAGAACAAGGACCCAAGGTGCTACTCCATAAACAGTGCACAGATCACCTAGACTCTCTCCACAGAAGGAGATAACCGCGAAAAGGAGAAGGAAACTAAAATTGAATGAGGAAGTGGAAGAGTCAGAGGAAAGTGCACCTAATTCTCCTACACCTCCAGAGAAGATAGAAGAACAAAAAGATGAAGAAATGAAGGAAGAAGAAGAGGAGGAAAAGGGAACATATGAGACAGCTACCAAGACTGCTCAGGACATGGAAACACAAGTCCCAAATCTAGAAGCTCAAGTTCCTAAGAAGCCTAGGTCAAGAAGAACAAGTGGGGAGCACATTCCACCAGCCATGGGTTATGCTGAGGACACAGGTAAAATTTTCTGTGCCTATTTCCAGAGCACACTGACATAAAAGGATTATATGGCTAGGAATTAATGGATGAAGATATTGCAACAATGCACACAAGGAAGCAATTATCATGGTTGATGCACACACACATAGATGAACTGGATTTTGATGTGTGTGAGGAGTCATGCATGTCGAGGAGGTTGAAAAAGACACCTCCAGATAGACACATAAAAATAAAGCCTACTATTATGTCAGATGAACAGGTGAGCAATGCATTGGTAAAAGTCTCAACAGAGGTGGCAAGGTGGAATATGGACAAGGCTGCCACAATTAGGGCGCTAAGTGATGACACCAAAACTAACAATGAGGAGATAGCATGCCTAATGTAGGAAAGAGGCTTAGCATAGAAAAAGAACTCTGTATTTATCAACATCGTAGAGGAAATTGGTGATAATGTCATATGAGCTAGGCCACACTTAGAGCCAAAGGTACCAAAGACATTTCCTTTGGTAATACACTATGTAGGTACATTGGTGGAATTAGTGCTTGAAGATGAACCTCTGCGCATGCCAGCTCCAAAGGATCCAACACAAGATGCAGAGTGAGAAAAGGCTTCACTGATGTGGAAGATTGCATCATATGAGGTACTGTTGCAAGCGCTGCAGGAAGAATTGAAGAAGGCATACCAAGCCTTGAACATCTGTATAACTCAAGAGGCACTCATCAACATAAAAAACCCTGGAGGAGAACAATGAGGTCCAGAAAGTGATGAAGGATGACACATTGGGCCGCGCAGAAAGATTAGCAATGGTTAAACAAAATCACAAGGCCCTAGCATCAACCCAAGAACCACACAAAAATCAGCTGGAGGATCTTGGGAAACTCATTGCACAGAAGATGGATTTGCCAGAGGGAAGGATGACTACAATGTCTAACATTGTGTTGGTCTTACAGAATGAGAAAGGAGAAATTGCAAAGGATGAACTAAAGTCCATTGTTGTGGACATTCCAAAGAAAGCAGAGGAAGAACTTGTTAAGTGATAGACCTTGGAGGCCGAGATAAAGTAGGAATATCCTAGATTAATTTGTCAGGTTGTAGAAGAAGAAACTATAGGTTGAAAACATTATTTCATTCACCCAAAAATTCTTTCTATTCTTCTATTCTTTGATTTGTTATGGAGATAACCATTACCGGGGCGGAAATGTAACTAGTGTGGGGTAATGTTGATTAGTCAGACCCTAGAACTTAGTAAATAAAATATAGAAGTTTTATGTAGGAGATCAGAGTGCATTCAAATGCGTGGACATATCAGGAAGGCTCGCACGCAGGGAGCATAAATAGGTTCGGGGCTTAGCCATTTTCATGTCAAGGATCTATCTTTGGAGATGTCATGCGGAGCACTAAAAATGATAGGAGACTTACGCGTCACACATTGGCTATTTTTGGAGGATTAGCTATGAAGCGCTTTGCATAGACACAAGCCGAAAATAGATCTACTACTTTTAGTTAACTACCAGTAGTCTATTGTTAGCGTACTTGCATGTGTGGCTATTTTCCTAATGGCACATGGCTAGTAAAATCATGTGACCTATTTTGGGAATAGATAAGCAGTGAAGGGAAACTCCCCACCCTTATAAGTATGTAGTAAATTGTATAGAGATATATAGATGTGTGTGTATACATAGAGAGATTATGCTGCTAAATCTGTTATGCGCATACTACTGTTATTGTAATGAAGATTTTGTATACTTATTGCACTGAATATAATGGAGGATATTAGCTGAATCTAAGTGTTAGTTCCACGTGTATCTGAATATAGTATGTTTTTGATCTCATCATGGTTAATATTTAATTCTATTCTCCCTTAGAGATAGATATGGCATGCTCTGTAGAATGATGTGTTAGTAATGGAGCTGCATGTGTTAAGTCTGCATCATGTTACATCCTACAAAAACAACCCTAAAGAGGGACCTGGTACCTTTGCATGCTTTGGGTGAGCGCTCAGTCTAGGCTAAGTGATGTGCCATCACGTCTAGGGTGTTACTGGTAAATTCTAGGCTGCATCACTCACACCAGTTGTTGATCCATCACATCTTGCAAAGTCAGAAAAGGATGAAGAATCAATTTTGAATGAAGAGGAGTGCAAGGTGGTTGAAATCCAAATAGGATGTGGTACAATTTTTGACAGTGAAGAGGCTGATTTCTTGTCAGATTTGGAAGATTACATTGGTGAGGAACAACCCATAGAACTCACTAGGTTTACAGTTTCATCAATCATCTTCTAAAATGAATAGCCTCTTATATTTAAGAAATCCAAATGGATGCAAATCCTTTATTTCCCCTTTTCAAAATATCAGTTTTAAAGAAGAAAATAACAAAGTAGCCTGTGGTAGAAGGAGATGATTTTCAGTTTCTAGACTGCATGATGGATCTGAATAGTGGAAAATAATTTGACAGTACAGCTGAAAAATAAGTCGTAATAGTCATAGTACAACAATTTGAATAGGTTGAAATGACTCCAAATCAGTCTTAGAAGGTTCTCCAGGATGATAAGGTACAATAATTGTATGAAGCAGATCAATGTCTAAATCAATCTCAGAATGTACTCGATCAAAAACAATAACTTACAGAAGCAAAACAACTTTCAAATAAGCTTTAAAATGTGCTTTGTGATAAAATCGAAGTCAAAGAAACAAATTAGATCAGAACTTTCAGTTTATTTGCATTAAGGAGGCCATGTTATATTTAGTATTTGGTTGGTTTTCAACCAATTACAATAGTACCAAAATTCACGTTGGTTTTTGAACACAAGGAAGAGTATAATGTTCTCCAGAATCAAACCCAAAACCTCTCAGAACAACTTTTATACTACGTAGAGGTGTTTCTTAGCTATTGGAATGATCTTGTGAACAAAATAAAGGTACATGTCTCATTTCTAGCTTATTCATGTTACTTGTTTTCCAAGCTGAATTCATTACCTCCGTTTTTTAGAAAGGGAAGCTATTTTTCGCTTCCTATTTTAGGATTCATTTAGCTTCTATTTGCTGCTAGTTAGAGCATGTTAGATTAGGATTTCCCTTTCAATAATGTGCATTTCATGCACACGTACAATGTTTTTCAATTCAATAAGTGCCTTCATGCACATGATCTGGTTCACCAAATATTTTCCTAGATTTAGTTTTTTTTTTTCTAGAAAGGTCGGTTATTCAGAAAAGGAAACTTTTTGGTTATTAGGTTTTTTAATCCATGCCCAATGGATAAGAGCAAGGCACTAGTATTAAAGCTAGCAATAAAATTTACCCCGTAGGATCACCAGAAATGTTGACATTTTTTACACCTGTGTAAAAAAGGGAAACTTGAAACTTCATTTCAGATGGAAGGGATTGATGTGATGGACCTAACTAAGGAAAAGAAGGAAGGTTTCTTTGTGTTTTGAGTTGCAGTAGATTGAAAAGTAATGCAACAATGTGTGTTGTTGTGGAATGCAAAACCTCAGATATGCTGCCATTCCATGATCATCTTCATCAAAGTTATGCAAAAGTCCCGAAGAACTAAAGCACAAACTTGACAAATCTAGGAATAGTTGCAGGCTTGAGGAGTTGGACTCCAAAACAGATAATAGAGTTATTGATTGCATGCAGAAGGATGCATTATTAAGTTACATGTACATCAAATTTATTATTTCTTTATGATAACTGCTATTAATTATGTATTGAGTTGTTTAGTTCATTATACAATCAATATTTATCATAAAGCTGAATGCAAAAAGAAATAGACAACTCAATTACAGAAATTAATGTCATTTATTCATGAAGAAATTTAATGTTTCCCACACAATCCGTGGGATGTAACTTATGTTTACTTGAAGTAAAAGATGCATGTACACAAAGCTAAAAGAAAAAGAATATAGAGAAAACCCATCATTGCCTTTTGGGTCTTCTCTTGGTCTTCATCATCTCCAGTTGCAGTTTCTTCATCTTCATCTTCTACATCATCCAATTGCACCATTGTACCTGAGGAAAAGAAGGAAAAATGTTGTCAGAATTGAGCTTCAGGTTTAATCTGTATGCTTGTGCTATCAGTTTCATGCAAATGAATAAATTTAAGTCAAAAGGCATAAGATACATCAAATGAGCTAGAAACAAAATCAAGGAAGTACTATCTTTTAGAATCACATGTATGTTCTTAGAATCATGACAGAAGAAGAAGAAAAATTATTACAAGATACAAAAGGGCTGCAATCCTCTATTTTTCTAACTACATATTCTTTAAGGATCAGAACATGTACAGAAAGAAATGATCATTTTAGGATTAATATACATAGTCAAAAGTCGATAAATGACAAAGACAGCTACAAAGGCAAACCTCTATTCAGAGTTTCATGGGTACCATGATTACATTGTTGAATATGCAAGCATCAAAACTGATGAGTTACAAATTGCACAAATTTCTATAAAAATAGCAAGTACAACTTTCCATGAACATAATTGCATAAACAAAAAAAGTACAAAATGGTTTGATTTCCATTTCATAATAGTCAAGCTACAGGTGAGTCTCATTGCAAATTAGGTTCTAGATCATACTGTCAAGAGTAACAAGTTGAGCGTTGTTTTCAAGTTATCAATTGCTACTAAGATAATGATAGGTATTTTCATTGGAGAACTAGCCAACAGTTTATCATCAAGTTTAAACAAATCATATTTAATGTATTTATACAATGAGTCATACATTGAATTTAACAAATTCACTTTCTACAATGTGAAATCAAAGTGTTTAGCAAAGTTTCAAATATGAAAGGTTGCATATTCAATTTCCTGATATCATTTTTATCATACATGCTCAATTATAAATACATGAAGCAACAAAAAGCCAAGTTTTCCAAACATTTGAATCATCATCAAGTAAGTAACAAGAAGACATTTGAGGAATACAGTCACAAGTATTTTGAAAAAATACAAATTCTTTTACAAGTTCAAATTTAAGAAGCAACAAGCTTAAAATCTGATGGCAGTCAAGATTACTTTATCAGAAGAAATTTTCAAATAGAGTATAATTATATAGATTGTAAATACATTAGCTATACATGAAGATATAAATCATGTTTCGAGGTATCAAACAAATCTTCATACACTGGGACATAAAAAGAAAGGCAACGTTTATAGATTTCTAGCTCAGAAAATACAATAATATCCATATTGATAGATTCAACGTAATACAAAACATGACTGGGTTGAAATCATCAACAGCAAATAGGCTCAAAATAATCGATAATGGTGGCTCAAGTAAATGGAATATCAAGGCATGAATACACAAGAAATATCATACAACACAACCCAATGAAATAATCATTTTCAGAAATAGAGATGTAAAACACATTTAAACCCTACTCGAAATGACTCTAGGTTATCAAAGTGATGAAGATCTTACCGGAAAATAATGGTAAATGAGGCACATTTCAAAGAAATCATCCGAGATATTAGAAATAGACAACAAGCTTCATGAATTAAATAGAGCAACCTAGAACGGTAAATGATCTGTAGAATGCACAGTTAAAAGCCAGATGTCTTCTTTAAAAGTTTCAAAAATGACAATATAATTCGAGAGCTCATCTCACTTTTAAAGCATGAATCATACAACATTGAAACCCCATCAGAAAAAAGACACCTAGATGAAGATTCACACAGATCATACTTCAAGTTGCACAAATTGAATCTCATAAATAATGAACCATGGTGAAATCACAATGAAAATGACACTCATAGTTTTTCAAGGCTGAACACCCATGGTTTAGCAGAGTTAGAATAATAAAATGGGAAAAACGAGTGTACTGGAATCAATTCCCACAAATTTACAAAGCAAATAAATATGCAGGTAACTTGAACCATGAGCAAAAAAATTCGTTTATAGAGCAAAAACATGAAGTCACAACTGTCCCATATTTGAGGTCAAGCCCCTCACAAAGATGATACAGAGTGCATAGGTTCCATTCATGAATTCTACATAAAATTTTGAGATTCAGAAAAGGAAAAACATTATTTTCTAAATGGCCATGAAAGACTTTCACAAGTTTTTGCACAAATATTCGAAATGTAACATAAAATCACCAGTTATATCTAAATGGAATAAACCCTTCAAAAAGGTTTGAATACAAAGATAAGTGAAGAGGACCTGGAACCATTTACCAGCTTGAAAGCATATGCCGTGCATAAAAATGAAGAAAAAAAACAGAGTTTCAGTGTATTAGCACCCAAACATCCTCTTAATACAAAGAACACAAAAATGAAAGTGCTCACAAACCATAGACTTACCTTATTGTGCAACGATGGTTTTTTTTCATTGAAAGATTTACAAAACTCAAAGCAAGTGGTAATCTCAAAGAAAAAGTAAAAGTTTCAGAGCTCGAACTCGTCAGACCGATAAAGAATGAGCACACTAAAATCTCAAATAATAACTAAGATACATACACATAAAACCTTTAGAATGAGGTCAAAAACCACAACAATGGCAGTCAAGGGAAAAAAATTTCTAGGGCTTCGCCCTCTCCCAGATCAAAGTGAATGATTAAAATGATTAGGGTTCTAAATGATTTAGTTTCCCCCAACTCTGGGTGGTTACCTAACTCGACCATGATCAAAGAAAGGTACAAACGTGTCGTAGAATCAAGAAACCCTAACTCATCATGAGTTAGTCAAAATTCCACTGACCTTGCGAAAGGGGTGAATCATTGTGGAGGGGGACATGATTTCCTTCTAATATTTTTATTTTGACTATAGGTTTTGTTCATAATGACTTATCAATTATGAAAAGGGCTATCATGATGCTATTTAAATCAAAAGGGGATAAATCCGAGATATGAAGGGAGAAAAATATTCAAACAATGATTATTACCTTTACCATAGTCATATGCATGGATTTACCAATAGAAGGGGCCGAAAAATCATATATGACCATTTTCATAAGTTTGGATGGGCCAATGATTAAATTTCGAATTATAAAACATCAAGGTGGTCACCTCCATATTAGAATCAAACTATGAAAATCATCCAATTTTTTGATAAAAAAGCACATTTCAAACTATTGACCTTTGTTATTAAGTACCACCTTTTGCATGGATGAAGGAGTGTTGCATTTTTCATATGATCACAAGAGGAAAAAATATAAGTGTCACATCATTCAAAGAAGATAAAGAAAGACAAGTGTCACATCAATGAAAGAGGAATAAAGGATCACATGTGAGACAAGTTTCACATCATCAACTTCATGATAAATTAAGCATGCAATCAATAAAGGTAACTTGCACATGAAGACCATTATTCAAATAGATTCATATTATTCACCCCAAATACCTTTGACTTTCCAAGTGACCGTACCATCATGCAATTTATTAAAAGAGTCAAATTTATTTGAGTAATTGTATTTTTGGAAAAAAGGCTATTTTTGCCTCATGTAACAACATGTGTATTCTAGGCCTTATCTGTTATTTATTCATCTAAAAGGTTAAAATTACTATACAAGTGTAGTTAGACTTAGTATAGTTTTGGGGGGTTGGGTGAATAATCTTTTCTATATATTGTGTGCATTGGCAAAGCACAGGGGGGATTTTTTTGGGAAAGTTGAAGCCATTGTGCCATATTTTCCCTTATATGAGAATCAGTTGTTTCTTTTCCAATTTTTGTAGTAGTGTGTATGTATGTAGTTTATTCTTGTGAATTTTATTCCCTGAATTTCATTAAGATTGCTTAGGTTGTTTTACCTTGCTGCAAATTGGTGTTTTCTGCTAGTTTTAGTGTGAAGTAATCTGCATTATTGTTGTGAGAAGTCCCTCAATAGTAAAGTGTTTGCCTTAAAATTAGCTGAAACCCATTGGTTCGTGATTGTGTAACTTATTCACAACTTATTGTGCATGTATCTCTGTAAAGTTTCCCAATACTTTTGGTGTATCACCCCATTTAATTTTCAGTTTTATCCATCTTTTACCCTTAAACCCCACGGTTAATTAGTTTTAGGATACATCAATAAGGAACTAACCTTGTAATCCTGGAGATTCACCTCAACATAGGGATACCCACAACCCTGAGGTGTTTCCAGTGTATCTGCAGAAGTGAGGGAAAATAAAACTTTAGAACACCTGTTATCCCTTACTCTTAAGGGGTATATGAGCATAATGGTGTGGTAAAAATGCAAGAAAAGTGTCTTTCATATGTTTAGAGGTCATAACATGAAGCAAGTTAGTTGGATCTTTGAGTGTATTAGGGAAAGGAAGTAAAAAAATCATAAAAAGGATTTAGTAATTAAGTTTTGTGGATTTTATGATTTTGAGAGAGATTTCTATAGAAGAGAGGAACAAGGAGAATAAAAGAAGAGATGAAGGAACTCTATTTTCTGGGTATGTAGATTGTATTGAAGTATTAAAAAACATGGAATTCTATAAAACTTGTTTGTCCTCCTCCTTGAATTTTTTATTACTGGTTGTATATCAAAGGTGGAAGATTTAGTAGTGACTTAAATTTTATTTGTATAATATATTGTTAATGTTATCCCTTTTCACGTTTTATTCATTGATCAAATACTATGGAAATTATCATAGTATGTGTATTTTCATAAATTCTAGTGTAGTGTGCCTAAAAATATTTTTTGGGGGCATTTAAAAAATGTTGAATAATGTTAGAAGTGGTGAAAATCCTGATAATTAATGCTATATTTGACAGTTTGCTTCCTAGGTAGATTGTTACAGACGTAGGCCTAATTGGAGCCTTGAAAGGTGTGACTTGACCCAGTTTTTCCAAATAAAACCTATCCTGAAACTTTGCAAATAAGAAGAGAGGACAAATAGGTATCTGAATGCGGATTGGTTTGTAATTTTAAACACCGAGTCAAAATTTATTTGATAAAAATAGTCCAGGTAGGACTAAAAGGAGACTAAACTAGTGTAAAGAGAGTAAGAGTGGATAAGTGATCTAGCTAAAGAGTTGAGGCATGATATTTGACGCACCCCTCAAGAAGGAAAAAGGTTACCTAGAAATTTGATTATTTTATTCTAGGTGCACCTATATTTCACTAACCATGAACTCACCTCAGGAATATGCTTAAGAAGCCTTCAGAAGTTAGTTTTGTAAAAAGGTGAGAAAATTGAGACTTTTGATTGATTTCCTCCATTTTGATAGTTAAATTGGTTTGATTTAATTCCTAATAACATGGTGTAATGGTTTTTCAAGTATAAAAATGTTAAAAATCAAGAAATTTTTCATGGTTTAGAGGTTCTTGCATTAGAAGAGTTAGCTAGTTTGAATGTCCAAGAGTCAATTTTGAGTTTTTGTGATCAATCTAACCTTGGTGATTTCTTATAAGTAATTGTATCTTTGAATCACATTTCCCCAATGTGAATATATTTTGGTCCACATAGTAGACCTACATGACCATATAATACAAACATGATGGAAAGACCCCACTTGAGAGATTTTTAGTGAGAACTTGGTTTTAAGCCCCAATTTTCCCCAGAAATCCAACAGTACAACAATACTTTCTTATTTCTATTTATTTTACAACCGGAAAGGGTTTGTAATGGATATTAATGTCTCTATTTCCAACATATATTCTTGTTTACATCCACATATATAATAATTTGGCCTCCATTAATTATTCTTATAACTTTTAAATGATTATCGATTGATCTTTCCTCATATAGAATCATATATATGTCTACATATGATTATTTTTCATTTGAGCCTACTCAATGTTCAACTTCTCATAATTACTGCTCTAATTGGAATATTATTTCTATCTTTCCTCGATCTTATCTACAATCTTTTTTCTTCCTAATCTCTTTCTCACACCATAATCGAAGGTTTACTAGATTTGACTGTGACTTATGGTGTTGTACATCCTATTAATAATTTGATTGTTCATAGACTTACTCTACATTTTTTTTTATCTTACTATATCTTTGGATTGTTCTACAAATCAAAGGAAACAAGTTTTATTGATGATTCTAAAATTTACAACACCGAGTACATATCTTAACTCTCTCTCTATTCTAGTCTATGATGCTTGGAAAAATAGTGGTTATACTTGCTTATTGTGTATTTGTTTGATGACAGGGTACCTTGGCTACAATATGAAATAGTTTTCTTGATCTTAACTTACATATTTTTACTATGTTATTTTTCTTAGTGTTCATGCATATATATTAGCTAGGTTAGTTTCAGAATCTTCTATCAAATTTTATTTTTGGGTTAGTTTTTGAATACTCAATCTTGGTTGTTTCATAAATGTTTTTATTTACATTGCTCAACTCCAACATTTATTAGGTGATTTAAAATTTTTGACTAGAGTAGGTTTAGATTTTAGTAGAACATGAGTTGTTGCACTTATATTTTATCTTCTAAGTTGTTTTTCTTTAGTTAATGTGATCCAAAAAACTAGATAGGTATTATAGGATTGGTTTAGCTTCTTTTATGATCCTCTTTTTTTCTTTCTACCTCTTTAATAATCTTAGTGCATGTATCTGGGAATTTAATATATCTTTTGGCATGTTTTTGGCACCAACAAGTCCTATTTTCTCTATGATCTCTTGCTTTTAAAACATAGTTCACTATTCTATTATTTTGTCTCATACTACACCTTTTTATGATAACCCAAGGACTTCCTTATTAACAATGCAACATTTTCTAAAAACTTACATCCTTGATGTTAGTGTTATTGTGCAATATTTTGTACTCTTTGTTCAGCTATTTTATTTATTAGCTTTCTTTTCAACTTGTTGTAGGTTTATTTGTAGACAATCCTCCACATTTTTTCTTGTTTGCATGTTTTGTTCATTAGAAATTATGTCAATGCCCCCATTTAAGAAGTGTTCTTATTGACCCTAGGAAAAAATCTCTAGATTACCTCAATAACACATTGTAACTCCCATTGAGCAACTAAAGACTCTCCCTCCTCATCACCGACTTGGCCTTGTCATTTCTCTTTTGGTGTTCTTTCATTTGAGGTTGAGATCCCAAATAAACAAAATTGAATCCAAAGGAACCCTTGATCCCTCTCTAATATCTTTGCACATCATATCCCTCAGATTTATTGTAGTGTTAGATGTGTTTCCCCTAGGGATCCACTTTAAAAGTTTGTGGGAATTATATCCCTTGTATTTTTGGTGACATGAGGCATTTTATCCTTAGGAGTCTACCACTCATTCCTTTTGGTGTCATATCCCTTACATTTTTGGTGATGTAAAATGTATTTTCCCTAGGGATCCACAATGTAGTCCTTTAGGCATCATATCCCTCATACTGGGGGTGATATTGGGCATGTTGGCCTTAATTCTAAACCAATCAATGCTTTACGCATCATAACTATCACGTTGGTGGTGGTATGTAATGTAATTCCTATAGAAATCTACTAATAATTGGAGTGCCCACATTTTACGCACCCAAATACAATAGTAAAATACCAGGATAATTTTATTTTTTTTGACAAGAAAACATAGTAAACCACCACATAACACACTTACAGTTAGGGCTAGTCATAGTGAGAAATTATTGGAGGTTATTTATTTTAATAATATATATATATAGAAGTTCTTAACTTATGTTTTCAAGGAGGCTCAGGATATGATTCGTACAATTCATCTTACCAAGCTAATTTTCTTCCTTTTTACATTGAGTAGTTAGCTTTAAGTCTTCTCTATTATAACATTTCTTTGTTTAATTCAATTATTTAATTAAGGAGGTAATTTAATCCCATAAGGTCTTTTATCCACACTTATGCTACTAAAACTCGCTCATACCCTTATTACAATATGGATTCGCTTTCAACATTCTTAAGGGGAAAAATTACAAAGCACCTAGGAAGACATTAGAGGAAGGAGGCATAATTGAATTCATCTTTAAGACCTCATTATTTATTTACCAGGATTTAATTGAAGTTTGAGAATTTATCCAGAATTATTAAAGATTTTACTTAGGCTTCACTGAATGAGTTTAACAAAAGAAAACAATTTTCTTTCCAAATGGCTGAGAGATAGATTGCGTGGTTTCTAAATTGATTTCTCCTACTTATTAAATCTTATTATCTTCCAGAACTAACCATTGATTTCCCTTAAGCTCATTTAAGAATTCACCATATAAGGGTAATGTTCGCTAGCCTAGCTAGGGTTAGCAGGTTATATAATTTTACTTTACAAAGGATAGTTTCATCTTTGATTACTTATGGAATTACTTGCTCTCAAATTGGTCACCTCTACGTTAATTTATCTGAATATAAATTTTAGTTAAACTTCTATAAGGATTAGCCAACCCATTTTATTTTAATTAAAACACATCATTACTAAGTCTTAGAGAACTTTAACTCAACATTTAATCTCAAGGGTAAAGTTTAACAATACTCATTTACGAAAACAAAACAAGGTTACATCGATTCTTTCCAGCATGATACACAAGCCCAAGGGACATGCCAACTCTAAGGAACCATGCATAGGGAACAAGAGAGTAATAACATTGACCAGGGAATGCTAAACTATTCTTATAATACCGATAATCCATTAAGGTCTCTCAACAAGGAGGCAAACCAATTTTCTTATATTTTCCATGATAGTCAAAACAATCCAAGGTTTCCAAAGTTAAGATGACCAAAGCCACAATACCTTATACTAAGACACTAACCCTCTTCTAAAATTTCCACTGGACCTTATGAATAGTTGAACAACATAAAAAGGATTCGAGCAAAAGAACTTCTCAACAGAGGTTGATGCAAAAATATACAAGTCTATCCCTCATCTACTCGCATAAGCCATCTGCAACAAATTTTCCACAAGAGTCAGTTCATGAGAACTGAGCAAGATAAGGCTACACAAAGCCACCATAACTATTATCTAACAATACCATGAAAGGAAAAAATTTATTACAAGAATTGGGTCAATTCTCTCAATACTAAAAAAAAACACCTCAATTTAAAATACAGTCTCAGCCATGTCAATCAAAGAAGAAAGACCTTGTACTTTAGTTATAAACAAAAGCAATGAAAGTATAACAATCTATAAGAAACAATATTCCCATCAAAAAATTAGATAATTACAAGATTGGAGTTTAATATACATGCCATCCATCTAGAATTATCAAAAGATACCAAGAGCATAGGCTTTAATGTTATATTTCTAACAGACAAGAATTGATCAGACCAATGAGGAACACACGGTGTTCAAAGGTCAACATGAAAAGCCAAGCATGCTAACATTTTCAACCCTATAATCATTTAGAGTATATGAGTGAAATTAAATACACGGACATGACACAACCTAAGTTTCGAAGTGAAGGCAAGGTATATTTGACTTGACCCTTAACTCCCAAAGATTCCCCAATCATTCAAGAAGGGTCAATACCCTTATAGGCTAGTAACAACACGCAAGAGAAGAATGAGGGGGGGCGGTTTCTGTCAAACAAGAGTATACAAAACATCATCCAAATTTATATCTCTATGGAATTACAACCTCCACAATAATTCTAAAATTTGGTTAAGGTAAAAGAAAATATCTCTTTTCCATATCAACAATAATTGAAGGCAACCCTTGATAACACAACTAACCGTCACACATAGATACAAACATAAATTACGAAGTGACATTAACAAATCAAAACCTTCTGCTATGAATCCATAAGACTAACAAATGCAAGATGAGTTTTCCCAAAGATTAATAACGTTTAAGGCAAATTCCATCACAAAATATTGAGGTAATTACGTGCATAGAAAACGACCAATATTAATTAATAGCATTAAAATTATAAAAGAGAAAGAATGCAAGTTAGGAAAATAGAAAGAAATGCCATCAACAATAATTCTGAGAGGGGGATTAGACCAAAACTATTCTAGTGTTAACGAGGTACTGGATTCACATGATAGAAACCTCGAGCTTAGCTGATCCGAAAAGCTAGTTACGGTTCAAGTGGATAGGGATGGTCAAGGTACTTCCTGAGGATGGCCTTAAAATCCTAGGAACAAGATGAAAGATAATACAAGAGTCTAAGCACGTGAGATCTGAAACGAATTGCACACAAATTTTTCATTCTAAAAGTTTTAATACTGAAGCTTCAACCCAAATAGCCCAAGCGGTGATCACTCCACTTCTACAACCTGTATTTCTTGATGTCAATAAGATTATCGAAGGGGTAAGAGGAAGAGATTTAATAACATTCGACAAAATACAAAGAAAAAGAAAATAAACTCAGATGATAGGGAGGAGCTGCATAGTTATCGCAAACTTATTTTAACGACAACAGAAATACTAGTTGGGACAACATAATAACTTAAAACTCAATCGTAGAGAAGAAGATATACATAAATGAAAAGATGAAGGTCGAACACTCAAGCAAGGAAAACATAACACCTAGAGATGATGGCACATGTGTGCTTTCCACTAACACACTGATAGCGATAAAAGTGAAAACAAGAATAGAACAAGCAGAAAGGAGAGGTCTCCTAGTAAGGCGTCCAACTGACAAATCAATACAAGGAAATGGTGGTTCGATTTCACGATATATTAAAAAAAATATAGCAACAATAGCAAAGTGTAGAGTTATATTTCTTGCTCCTCCAGCTTCGACGAGGCATCCAAACTCCCCAAGGTCTAGCAACAGCAACCCTCTAGTTGAATCTTCATCCGTAGCATGTGAGGCGCCAACATTCCTCTCAAACCCGAACTCCACTAGACACCTCTTCTTACAATCTGCATTATTCACCCAAAATTGTATGTCGTTTATAACGAGCACTCAACTGGTGGACTGTAAAACCAAAAATCGTATAGAACCCACAAGATAGAAGTGCGTTCATTGCGTTTCAACAAAAATGTGAAGAAAATACAGTATTAGTTTAACCAAGTTTACTAGAGATTTTAAAAACTCACAATAGTTAGTGTTCAGTCGATTCCAAGCGAAATGGATATGAACTTACCAGGGAACATATTGTGTCACGTTAAAACTGCAATCCCTTACCTCACTTAGTAAGAAGGAGCTCTTTGTTGTAGTTATGTCACATACACCAAATGGCCACTGAAAAGCTTATCATTTCACCCTTCAAATGGTAGCGCCTCTGTCTGCAAGCAAAACATGGGAGAAAGAACTGTCTGAAAAACATGCCAGAAGGAATATGGTTTTGAAACGGCACAACTGTAGACTGTGCACTTGGAGGCCAGCAAAACAAATGACCCAGACAACCATGAGCGACCAACAACTTCTCCACAAGATTCACATAGCTACTGCAAGAGTATATACCCACTGAATCAAACAAGACTCCACACCCAGAGATCTCCACGTTGTCTAGCAGGGAAAGGCATTTAGCAAGTTACAGAAAAGGAACAGAAATCAGACTCCATGAACATGCACTTCCTTCCCCCAGACATGGGAAAAAACAAAAGAAAACAAGGCGTGAATAACACATTAAATGCAGCATGGGCCAGTAAAGGCAGCAGGTTCGATTTAATTGGAGGATAACTAGAAAGGGGAGACAAAAAACAAAAAGGTGGCCACCTCCCAATTGGAATTAAGACCAAGCAAGGGTCAGCACACCTTATCCTAACAAAATTTAAAGGAAATGCAGGTTCCATCCTCCAACACACTTCCATAACTGACAGAATTAAATAAAATTGAATTGTATAGCTCGCAAGGAAGAAAAGATGGTGGGGGGGGGGGTTGCATGGTGCCTCCATATCAAACAAAGTCTAAAAAAAAGAATAATATGAATTTCCACGAAATGGTGGGATGCTAACAAAAGTGGCTAACGTGGGTGGAAACATAAAAAATTATCATTAATTTAGATATATATTAAAAATATGAGTGGAGACTTGGTCGGCTCTGGTGGTAGCAATATCATTTCACCTTCAAAACGACAAACAAAACAAGTATGCAAGCAAACATGGTCGACCAAGGAGGAACTAGAGATAGCAGTTTCGAAAACGAACACAAGACAAGGGCCAACCACAACGTCACAACAGGATACCCCTCCTTTTTGCGTGAATCGAGGATTGATCCGCGAAGCGACCAATCTAAACAATAAAATCGCTTATCGATACTCAACAATAAAATTGATATGGACACATCGATGATCAAATGATGAAGTTATCATCCATTGATAATTAAAATAATAATATTATTACTATATTTTATTACTATTATTATTACAACTTAATACTACTTATTAATCACATTAACAAGGACCAACACACAAGCTTGACCAAAACAGTAATAGCAAGAGTCGACAATTCAAAAGAATAATTTTTATTATGTAGGTGTTCCCTCTAGCTGGTCATGCCCTAACAACATCAAGTCATCATTAAAACCACCTATCGAATTCAAGAAGGAGATTTTTCCAAAAAAAAAAAAGAACGAGGAACGGGGCATTACATTTCTTTTGGTGTCATATCCCTTACATTTTTGGTGACGTAAAATGTATTTCCCCTAGGGATCTCCAATGTAGTCCTTTGGGCATCATATCCCTCATACTGGGGGTGATATTGGGCATGTTGGCCTTAATTCTAAACCACTCAATTCTTTACGCATCATAACCCTCACGTTGGTGGTGGTATGCAGTGTAATTCCTATAGAAATCTACTAATAATTCATTATGGCATCATAACCCTCACATTTATTTTTATGTGAGGAATGTTTCCCCTAGACACAAACCAATCAATCCTTTTTACATATTACCCCACACATTCATCATAAAAATGAGGTTTGATGCCCAAGTGCTCCCCACCAATTCTTTTTTGTCATTTCCCCCATGTTCATGATTATTAAGGTATGTTTTACATAAGCTCCAAAATTTAATTCTTTAGGTGTTATAGCTATCACATTCATGTTGTGTTATACCATGTAAATATACAATGTGTAAGACACTATGATTGATGTGTGTGAATCACCATTATGTTAGTAATGTAGTTATGTGTTATAATGTGAAACCTACACTAACTAACACTAAGGGAAGAAATTATTAAAATTGTATATGTGGAGTGAAGAAATGAGTAACGTTGACTACTCACTCAAGCCAAGTATGAGATATGAAGTGGAGTCATACATAGACTGAAAAATCACTTCTGATCATTTTGTATGCATGACACTTTCTCAACAGGCACCATGTATATTGTGTTTTGCAAACAACTTAGGATCAGTAGATGAAAATCCGTACCTTTTTCTCTCTCCCTATATGGTTGTCGTATCTGATGTCCTATGTGTACCAATGTACATTTGACCAGTCACTTGAGTTGAGTATGAGATAAGAAGTGGAGTCTTGCATAGAATAAAAAGTCACTTCTATTCATTTACTATGCATGGAAATTTCCCAATAGGAACCATATATATTATGTTTCATGAACACCTTAGGCTAAGTAGATGGTTGATTTAACAAAAATGATTTTTTTTAAAAAACCCTAGATATTTTAGACTCGCATGTAATAGATAAAACACTAAGGTACAAATATTACCTAAGCAATATGCTAAATGAATTTTAAACCCTAAGTGTAAAAGAAGGATATAATACTTGGATTTTTTTGTAATTAATCCCGAACTATACTAGTTCATGGAAAGGTGATGAACAAGAGGAGGAAACTATCACAACTATGCTAAAAAAATTGTGTGATTTTAGATATTCCTAGACTTGAGTGCCTAGATTAGGTTAGGGGCACGTAGCTGTTAAATTCCTATGCTAGGCGCCAATGACTACTTAGAACCTCAAAAACTGATTTTTTTAGTGTCACAAGATGTTCATTGTAATGCAAGAAAATATTAGATGAATAGAAATGTGAGAAAACAACTAAATTGCTTCCCTAATCTAATTTTCTCAAACACAACCTCAGAAAGAGCAATGAATCGAAAGAAATGAGAGATTCAATACCTACACTTACCTAAAAGTTGCACAACTCTTTTTTTGATGTGTTGGACTTGATCTTGGATTGATTATGGATGGTTCTTGGATTTCTTTATATTTTTTGATGCACTTGGGAAGCACCTCCCCTTGTAATTTGATAATTTTTATTGAAGAATGTTTGATGATTGCTTGTAGATGAAGGATGGATTGATTGAGTGATAAAAATGGAAGAGATCTGATATGAACTTGTGAATTTTTCCAAGCTATCTCTCGTGGAAAATGAGAGCTTAATTTATAGTTTGAGGAGTGGAGGATTCAATGGCTAGGATGGAGCCATGTTGGATTCGGATCAATGGTAGAGAGTTGATGAGAAGAATGGAGGATTATAGAGTGGAAGGCTATAGAATTTGAGAGAGGTTTCCATTGAATTAAAAATTCAATAGAGGGAGGAATATATTTGAATTTTAAAAAATGAAAGATGGAAATTTAGATAGGATTCTAGAAATAGAAGCCTCTAGATTTAGAGGTGTGAGGATGTGATTAGATTAGGTTAAAGAAGTATGATTAGGGATGTGATTTAATGGAAGTATGATTAGGGAAGTATGGTAGGTGAGGTGTAGGAGAATTAAATTATTAGAAATATTTAATGAAGGATTAAAATGGGATATTATGATATAATAATGGATTAAAAATATTAATGATGAAAATGGGATATTATATGAATTAAAAGGTTTAATGATGAAATGTTGGGATAAATGATAAAGTGGAATTGATAAAGGGATTAATAATAATTAATTAGTATATGGATAACATGGTTTATTTTAAGAAGGTCCCTCTGAAAAATTAGTTTAGAAATTGTTGCGAATCTCAAAAATCAACTTTTGAATCATTGGCGAATTTATGAAAAAAATGTTGTGGAAAAGGTGATTTCATAGAGAACAATTTTCCTTAGTTTCGTAGAGTAGGTTGGTAAGGTTAGCATGCAAGTTGGGAGGGAAGGTTAGTCGAATGATTAAGGGTTAGATGGCTAAGGGTTAGATGGGTGGGTTGGATGGAAGAGGGTTGGATGGGCATGCTGGATGGCTAAGGGTTGTAAGGTTGGGTTGGATGGTTATGAGGGTTGGACGGGTCATGCTGGATGGCTAAGGGTTGTAAGGTTGGGTTGGATGGTTATGAGTTTGGATGGGTCAGTTGGATGGTTTAGGGGTTGGGTGGGTGGGTTGGATGGGTTCGTTGGATAGTGAAGGGTTACACAAGCGTGGGTTTGACGGGTATGGGATTGGACGACCAAGGGTTGGATGGGTGTGGTAGGACGGTTGGGGGGTGGATGGGTGGGTTGGATGGTTAAAGGAGTTGGATAGTTGAGGGGTTGGATGAGTAAGGGTTTGGCGAGTGGGTTTGATGGTTGATGGGTTGGATGGCTGAGGGGTTGGACGACTGAGGGGTTAGATGACTAAGGGTTGGACAGTTGATGGGTTGGACGGTGGATTGGACGGTGGGTTGGTTGGTTGAGGGTTTGGATGGCTAATGGTTGGATGGATAAGTGTTGGATGGGTTTATTAATTATGTGTTGGGTGGATGCCTTGGCTAGCTGATACTTTTCAGCAACGTTTCCTTTGGCCCATTCAAAACCCTATAAATACCCCTACAAGGTTCATTTCTTCACTTTTCTACAAAACTTTTTAGTGCTTTGAGCTCTCCAATTTTCAAATTTCTCCCAAATTACAACAATGGCAGGCAGCACATGTACTCATACACCAAAATTCCAGTACAAAAACCTCATGTTCCCATAGATTGTATCCCTTCTGAAAGAAAAAGACGTAAAAAAGGATTGGCTCGAAAAATCATAATTTACCCAGCATGTGGACATGCCCCAATTCGATACTGATACTTCAATGCTTGATTACCTTCTCACCTCTTACAATGAGAATGATGGAAAATTTTCCATTCTCTTGGTGCATCCGAGACATTGTCAAATTTCATTCACAATTGAGCCCGCAGACGTACATTGGTTAACTGGGTTACCATTCAAAAATAAGCCACTTGTTACTACAAAGGCTATCCTCACAGATGAAGACAATTTTTTTGGAGTCTCATTACAGTGTGCAAGTTGACGGTAAGTTTATTATTTTAAAATTCTTTTTCTCTTAACATTTTTCCACCACCCAAGCCTCTAACATTTTTTCTGTTAATGCAGCTCCTCTTAATCATTCATCACAAGGCCTACTTCTTCAAGTTATTACAAACCAATTCTTTCTTGCAGTTGCACCACTTTTTAAGGCTAGGATTGTACTATAGGGAAGATCTACATACATTTCATATTAGACAATTTAATATTTATTGCGGACACTAGTAGGTCAACAATTCAAACTATGCACATATTTATCCAACCAAATAGAAACAGATGTCTCCCGTGCCTGCAATACTAATCAATCTGATAACTCCAAGATTGTATTCTCTTGTTGTAATTTTATTATTGTTTTCTATCAGGAAGCATTCTACAAATTTCAGAAAGCTAAAATTCCAACTGCAATTAATGATAAAATGATTGGTCTCACTCTTGAAGAATAACAAGTAATTGTTACTTTTATAGTTTTCTTGTTATAACGATTTCAAATTCAATATTTTTCAATAAAATAATAATTGTAATATTTTCTTTTGCAGAGAAGAATTATTGCTGCAACATCTCATAAGGAGGCAATTGCTCGAGGTAAAGCCCCTACGGAGGTCTTTGTTGATTATGACATAGATTCAACAGAATCAACAATAGTAAGAGCTCCTCGTCAAAAGTGACCTAGGGGGTTGCTTTGTGTATCATGTCTACTATCACATTTAACTACATGTATGAAGTTTTATTTTGATATAATTAACTAATTCAAATAACTAATATAGATTATGTAGGTAGTACTATGTTTTAATATTTCTACTATTCTTTTTTACATTTATTGTATTCAAAAACTACTGAAATGGGTGATGATGATCAAACTCATTCTGACACACAAGATTGAAATGTTATGATTGTTTCTCCAAATGTGTAATGTAAGTTGTAATATTTAGCATGTTTTATTACGTTACTACTTTTTAGAATTTACAAGGCCTAACCGTATAATGCCTTCTAACAATTTTTTGTTTGCATCTTGCAGGTAATATATCTTTTGAGGACATTCCACTTGTAGGGAGGCCACTAATACCGCCAACACTTACAGTCCAAACAAAAAGAAGATCTACATGCAAGAATATAAGGTTTCCTACATAATCAACTAGAATAGTTCATCCTGCAACCACAAAATTTCCTAGACTCTTGCTAGGAGGTGTTTTAAGTGTAACGGCCTCACAAATTTTCAACAACATCACCCTTGATGAGTAGTACTTTGGTTTTGATACTAGCGATGATGACAAGGGAAACTATTTTTACACTCATGATATGATTTAATCTATTTTTCCTCAACCACAACAACAACAAAATGTGGATGATGTACAGGACAATGAATCTCCTCCTCCTCTAACAAATGCTCCACAATAGATGATGAAAAGACACATTTTATATTAGAAAATATCATATCAGATAGTATGGGGGAAACAATTCAGGAGGTTGTAATTTGTGATTTGGATTTGCTGTGATCTTGGAAGAGGAGAGAAATTTTTTTGATAAAAGCAATAAATGCAAGATATAATAATCATGCTCAAAGGTAGTCATTATTCACTGCCGTAGAGAGCCAACTGAAAAGGAAGGACTTTTTGCTAAACAAAGCTCAGTTAGGGACAATTTCCTATACTAATAATTACAATGATGAAATTATAGACATAATGTTAAACAGGCTGGAGAATCTAAATGCTGAAGCACAAGCTTACTACAAAAATGGGCTAAAGACAAGACAAATATTTTAATTGCAAATGCTGAAAAAGAAAAAGTTGTGGTGAGTGAGCTTTATGTTCTACATGCAAAATCCTAATATTATAAGCACTGTAATATATTTGTTTAACTTATCTAGTAGACTAAAATTTGTTATTTCTATTTTGCAGGAAAAATATTAAAATTTAAAGAAAGAAGTAGCTGTTTTTGAAGCACATTTAAAGAATGCCCGCAAAAGTCTGAATTCATTTGTACACTTGAAGGAAAAACTAATAGTAATAAATAAACAAAATAATACATGAGAAGGATAATCAAGGAGAATAAGATGGATCCAGAATTATTATTGAAGAAAAAAACAGACGTAGATGCAACACTTTTGTCAGCAGGAGATGTAGCGAGGGAGGAACAAAATATTCTTGAAAATATCAATACCGCTCTAGGAGATTTACAGGCATCAAAAGTTATAGAAGATAGCTCTTTACAGACACAACATATTCCTCCACCTCTAATGCAAGAAAAATATCAAGCTTCTCCTGCTACATAAGAAATTCAATATGTTAGTGAAGTTCACCATGTGACAGGTGTGTTGTCACAATTCTGACACTGGCATAGGAATTAAAAGATAGTGGCCAACCAATTTTTTTGTATTTATTCCGTGTGGTAGACATAAGGACAACTATGATTTAGAATCATAGGAAGAAAATAGGATGACCTCGTAATGTGTCCTTATATGACAGAACTTTTTTGGAAGATTTGAAATGTATTGACAATCCCCTTTTTGTAATTGTATTGGCCGACAATGCTTTATGAATTTGAAATTTTCTTCATAAAGTAATCCACCACATGAGAGAATGATTTAACGAGTACTTTGGGAATTGGAATTGTAACTATATATTTTTATTCAATTTGTACATAATATAAGTGATGTTTCTGTCTCTTTGTTTACGTAAATGTTGCTTAAATTTACTTGATTTTTTTTGTTAAAATATTTACATTTCTGATTTCTTGTAGATGTAAAATAAATCAATTAACAAATATAAAAGACAAATGTGTGTCTTATTTCAGTTTAAAAACCAAATATAAAAAAACAAATGGGATAATTGATAACATATAATGGACATATGTTCATTTATTGAAAGTTGTAATCTCGTATGAAATACATCGATAGTTATAATTTATTACATTAAATTATTGTAATGAAATCTATGTGAATTGAAACAGTCCTAGATCAACGACTTTCATTTTTGTCTTTGAAATCAACTGTAGCGTGAGATGTGGATGTGTCTCGATCCCCTGGTTCAGGTAGAATATTACTAACTCCTCTTCTTTCTACTAGTGAATTCCATAATGGCATTTCTCTATCATAAGGAAAAGAATCCAATGAGTAATGTGATACACACAACCTCAGACAACTTTCTAGATTCCTATCCAATCTGTTTCGAACTTTTGACTTTAAAAAGGATAGTGCACTAAAAAACCCTCTCATCTTCCACAGAACCCAGAATCATAGTTTGATAGAGCCTCATACAACTTAATATACTCGCTCAAATATTCACTTAGAATACTACTAGAACAAATATCCTTCCAAATCCTTTTGATGGCCATAATCCTGTGGGTTTTGTAGAATCTGAACTTATCATATCATAGTATTAGCAAAATCCATTGACTGGGAACTAAGTATTTTTATTGGTAAAATACCTTCTACAGAAACTTCATTCATCTCTTCAATCTTAGAGAAATGGTCAGTTAGATCACTCATGTTTTTGATAAATAAAGGATTGATAGATGTATAAGGTTTGCCACCAGAAAAATTCCAAAACTACGGATTTACAACTCCCATTGCTTCAAGTATTTTATCATTTTTGAATCTTTCCCAGATTTCTTTAGCTAATGATTCAGAGATCTTTCTCAACTTATTCCTAGTTTCCATTAATACTGCATCATATAAATTTTGTGTCACTTATACTTCTTCTATTTTTGAGTTAGCCATATCAACTCTTTTTTGGAACGTATGAAGTGGAATCTCTTTTCCATGTGATGTTATACATAGATGATCATGTATATTGTATTTTAACAAGCACCTGAGATTTTTCAAATTTTTCAATGCATTCCAGTTTTCAAAAGCAACACCCTAAAAACTCCCATCAGAAATATATAAACTTTCGAGACTCCAACACACATGTCTTCTGAGTCTTATGAAGTCTGTAATGTAGAAAGACCGATCTTGTGCATGCTTTGTTAAAATATTAAGCTCCCTCAACATGGGAAAAGTACCACAGAGTGTGAGTAAAGTTTCTATGTAGATCTTTAGCTTTATCTACATCCCTGTGGTATTTAAACTTAAATCCTGTTAGTGAAGGATATTCATCAAATATTCTAAAAGCATGTTCATACATAGATATCCATCTGGTATCTACATCTTTGAGAAGTTTTTTCCCTGTGTAAGTATCCAATTGCAAAATTTTTTGAAATTCTCTCTTTGGACTGCTAGAATAATAAGGCATAAATCAGTATCAATTCCTCCACTCTAGCTACATTTTCAAATGTGCTCACAATTTTGTAAAAATTCATTTTGTGAGCCATACAATGGACAAGAACCATATAAGGAGATAAATTGTCTGAAGTCTAATGTAGAGACCATTTCTGGCTCCCTGCATTATACACCATCAGTTCCAACACAAACTAATTTTTTTTGCAATGGCAATGTCATCCATTCTTGACATCTTTCAGATGTGAAACTCACCAATTTATAAATATTTTCAGGCAATTCTCTATCATTTTATGAATTCAACATCTGTGAGTTTTTGATATCATTACTTGGTGTAAACATGAATACATATCCATGAAGTATTATCACTGCAGTAACCTCATCTAGAAAGGGAAATATATTTTGCCTCATAGTTTCAAATCCTCATTTTCTACCATAGATAGACATTTTGCAATCTCCCAACCATTGGTATCTAACCAATGAGATCGAGGAACATTCTGTAGACCAATAACTTGATACAACATTTTATTTTCTTTGAAATATGACATCGGTCTTCCCCTTTTCATTATATGAAATATGGTAGCAAACTGAATACCCTTTGTTTGCATTTATACCTCCATAGCTTTGCTCAATCTTACTACTATGGTTCCACCTTTTTCATTTACATATTTGATATGTTTTTTTCCTTTTCATACTCTTCTACGTATTTGACATGTAGACAATATTTTACATCTTTCCATTTATGTGTTCTGACTATGATGCCATCATTTTGCTTTTGGGAAATGCATATTTTCCCACAATGCTTTTCAATTGTGACCAGTTTGAGTTGCATCATGTGATCCTTCCCCTGCTTCCAACCACATATTTTTCATCGACATTGTGTTGGAACATTATTACAATTTTTAGTGTACACAGGTTCAATAAAAGGATATTTTACAGCCCATTCGAAGCTGGAATTTCCTTCCAATTGTCTAGTTTTCCCTCTTTCTTCTGACATATTTTTCTTTTATTTCTTGGGATTCAACTTTTGCATCTAATCTATCAACAGGAATATTTTGATTCTCATGTCTCCTTTTTCTAGAAATAGACCTCGGAGTAGAAGCTTCCTCTATTGGTGTATTGGTATTGAGAATTTGATGAATTTTCTTGTACTTCGATGTCATCAAGGGACGATAAATATTTGTCCTCAAAACATAATGGATTATCGATATCTTTAAATTGATTATTCTATGAAGGAATTTCTAAAACATCTGCATATAATTCTATAAAATTATTACTTATATAGTATTAATTTTATCTATAGTTAAATATTTACAGAGTACAAATGTCAGTTCCAAGAATAGTATGATAAACATAATTATTAAATTCGGTAAGATTAAATAACCAGTAAATAATAAGTGCCACATACTGATATTTTTATCTGATGTAGAAATTGACTTCGTTTTTTTCTTCCAAAATAATCAAGCAAAGTATTTTCACCCTTTTTTGAACTGGCTGAATTTGTAATCTTCTTGCCCTGATTTCTAGTATCCATGACTGCTTACTACTTAAGCCCTTAGGGGGGGACTCTTATGTTTTAAGACTCTAAGAATGCAAGGTTTACGGTTTGACGGTATTGGTTGGATGGTAAAGGGTTGGATGGAAAAGGTTTGGATGAATGAGTCACTGAGTGATTTGACGGCTCACAACTGAGGGGTTGACGCCTAAGTTATTAGACATTAATGGGTTGGATGACTAGGGGTTAACCATTCGATAGCTAGGGGTTGGATGGCTAGGTGTTGGATGGCTAAAGGTTGGATGGCTTAGGGTTGGATGGAATAGATTTGGATGACTCAGGGTTGGAGGGATCAGAGTTGGACGTATCAGAGTTGGACAGATCAGTGTTGGACATATCAAGGTTGGGAGGATCAGAGGTTGGATGGCTAAGAGGTTGGAAGGCTCAAATTTCAGAGTTAGGATGGGTCAGGGTTGGATGGCTTGTGGCTTGAGCACTCAGATTTCAATGTTGGCGGTTGAGGATTTTCTTATGTTTTCTTTAAAGAATATGTGCATGATATGATTTGAAATAGTGGTGAATTACATTCATAAGCACTTATATATGTGTAAAATATAGGTGAAAGGAACAATATAAGGGACATTTTGGTTGAATTTTTCGGTGAATAAGTTGGTTGCGAACCACATAATATTCACCAATTTAAATTTCCATAATCCTCAATTTTTGCGAGTTGACGAAAATTTACCACTAAAAATTTCCCTGATCTAACTTGTTGTGCGAGTGATTTTGTGTTGTATGATCTACATCATTTGGTATCATAGTATAGGAAAAGAAGGAAAATTGACAAGAACGAATGACAGGGAAAAGAAACAAGCAGTGAGAAGAGAAGAAAAGTGAAGATTTCCAGGATTCCACCAAGAAGAGTAGTCAGAGGAAGAAATAGAGAGAAACCTAGAGACATTGAGTTTGTTTCCATACTAAGAAATGATACAGGATAGATTGGGATCATTAGAAGTTTCTCATAGAAGAGGAAAACTATTGGATGAAGACAGGGACAAGGAAGAAGAGAAAGAATTTAGAGGATGGTAGCAGAAAGAGAGCCATAGGAAGAAGGACTAGAATGTAAGGATCATAAAGATCAATCATGGATTTTGAAAAGGTAATAAGCCAACCAATGAAGGTACCAAAATAAGGTGGAAGAATACATCTAGAAAAGCTGATAGACTAGATAGAAAAAATGGATAAGTATGTTTGATTTGAGAATATCGCAGATGATAAGAAGCTAAAGTTTGTATGTAAAAAACTTACAGGGCATATTGCTATTTGTTGGGATTTTGGATGCAAGAGGAAAGATGTATGACATAGAGGGAAGGATCTTAATATTAGATCATGGAACAAGATGATGTCAAAACTAAAAGGTAAGTTTAGGATCCTTCATTTTACCATACTAGTTTGTTTAAAAAGTTATAAAATTTAAGGCCAAGGGAAATGAATGAAACTGAGGTTTACTAAAGAATTTAAAAACTAGCAATGAGATCTTCTACATAGAGGATGATGTTGAAGAAGTTGGCTAGATATGTGAATGGTTTGAGGCTAAACATATAGGATGGGATAAAATTATTTAAGTTGAGAACAGATGGAAGAGTCATACCAAGCAGCCTTGAAGGTAAATGATAAATTGGTCTAAAATGATAAGACACAATACTTCAGAGGTAGAATTTTGAAGAGGAATGAGAGGAAGAAGTCAGCAATCAAATATAGGATGAAATTATTAGAAAACTAACGAGGAAGAGGTAAGTACCTCATGAAACATAGTACATCTAGAGGTGGATATGTCAAAGGTGGTTGTTTAGATGTCATCAGTACAGTGGATTAATGTAAGAGGAAGAGGTGATTTCATTGGACTTCACACAACAAGTTTACTGGTCATAGGCCTCATATGAGCATCGAAAATATACTACAAGAAAAAAATAGTGGGTGAGTAATATCATTGGAATCAGATTGCACATGTTGAAGAAAGAAGAGTGTCCTCATCACCATTGGACTAGTGCAAAATAAAAAATAGGTGAAAAGGGGGCATCATGATCATCGGCCAGAAACTTGATAAATGTAGTACAAGGAGTGAAGACACACAAACAAAAACAAAGAATTGAATCTGTTCAGGACCATATGAAAGATTTTGGTAGATGTTGCTAAATCATTTAGATAATGGATTATGGATAATTTAGATTATCTGAAGATGGTTGAGAAATTGGATGTTTAGATAATGAGGCATCACAATCCAGACATTGAAGTCTATTGGGTTTAGAGATGTTTATCATCATTGGATGTTGAAGTTTGGAGTTGCTTCGTGGATTTTCAGATGTTGGATGTTATCAGATTTTGGGATTTTTTCATTCTTTTATTTTGGATTTTTGATGTGTTTCCTATTGGATGCATGTATATTTTATCAGGATGAGGAATGGGAAAAAAATAGATAAAATAATCTCTATTACATGATGGATAAAATCTCTGTTACTCTAATCCTTTGTGTTAAGAATGGAAGTTAGGAATACATTGGGGATATGTAAGATGAAAGGATTTAGTCAAGTGTAACTCATGAAGGGGATGGGAAAGTGATGTAAGGTGGCATGACAACTGTCTCCTATAAGTCCTAAAGTGTGTTTGAATAGGATGAAAGTGAAGGATTGAAACAGTTGGATAATGGTGGATATGATAGGGATTGGTTGAATGGAGAAGAATAAGACATGTCCATAATTAAATGGGATGTGGGAGAGTGAATAAGTTGAGGTCTATATATCACATTGGAAAGATGAAATGATAATCGTCCCTTCAAGCATAAGGTGGCATGGATTGAAGGAAAAATTGGTGTGCACAACATGTTTGTAAACAGGGTGTCTTATGGGGATGGACCTTGTATTGGTTCAATTTTCCCCCAAAGGGTCATGAAAGTGAGGGGTATTTCAAAATAGATTCCCTTAGAAGATGACAGTAACAGTTGCTAAGAGTCAAGATGGTGAAAGCATTGAAAAGGACATGAGAAGAATTGAAGATTACTAATAAAATAGTCTTTCTTTGCCCATGTTGTGTATACAAGTCTAAGGGTTCAAGGATAGTGAACATGAAGGATGGAAGGATAATGACATCCGTTCAACAAAAATGACCACTATTTTCACATGTTGTAAGATGAAATAACCTGAGCTTAGAAAAAATAAGATGTGACCAGTATGGTTTAAACAACTAAATGGCAACATGGAAGACTTATGTCATCTATGCGATTTTAAGATGCATCAGGTGAATGTGATGTCAATTACAAGAAGTGAAAACTTAATGGGTAGCATGTCCTAAGAAAAATCATTTTGCTCAAAAGTATAGGCCAGTGATTCAAGTACTAGTAGGCTTGATGGAAGGTGAATGGAAGGAATTCGTGAAATGCTCCACTGCCAACTCAAGCATCCATAAGTGTTGACATATAAAATGTTAATTCTTGTGACAAAATTTCTCTACTAAACTAGGCATACTATATTAGTACATTATTGGAATCTCCCCTATCACTAAGTCCATGAGGTAGATAATTATTTGACATGATTAAATTATTGATTATGATATATACCTTTATCTTAAATTAATCCATTACCATTCACCATAATATACCATTTTTAGTCCTTCAAATCCACTATTAATAAGAATTTACTATTCGCTAAGCACCATTATCAATTTCTAGGAATTTACAATACCACATCTACTCTACACCTAGCCTTCTCCATCAAATCTCATCCCTAATCATAATTTAATCTAATCTAATCCTAATCATAATCAAATCCTCACACCTCTAAATATAGAGGTTTATATTTCTAGAAACCTCTCCAAACTTCCCTCATTTTTATTTAAAAATTTAAATAAATCTTCTCTCCTTCTGTTGAATTTTTAATTCAATGGAGGCTTCTCTTAATTTCTAGAGCCTTCCATCTATAATCCATCCTTCTTCATGAATTCTCAATTGTTGATCCATATCCAACATGTATCCATTCCCCAAGCTTCATTATTCCACTCCTCACAACTTATAAATTGATCTCATCACCTCTAAGAGATCTAGATTGGAGGTCCAAGTTCATATCAAATATGCAATTACGTGTATGCTCAATCAATATTATTAGAGAGATCTTAATCATCATCAAGACATTCTTCAAGCAAGATTCATCAAATTATAAGGGGAGGTGTTATCTAAGTAAATCAACAAATCTAAAGCAATCCAAAACTCATCCAAATTCAATCTAAGAGAACATTCAAAGCATCAATGAAGGATTTGAATCTTGTAAATAAGTGCAGATATTGACATCCTCTCCCTATTCTTTCCATCCATTTCTGCAATTTGATGTAGATATTTAGGTGTGTCGGATTAGGAATTTAACTAGTTAGTTCTTATCTTGCATTTACAACTCATACAATATTTTCTTCCTATACATTTTGGCACCCACTATGGTGGCTTACCCACCAATATATATCATATTGGAAAAAGTAGTGATTTTCAGTGTTATCACCAGGTTGTCCAAATTTGAGAATTTTGTCTGGCTGATCATTTTCAACACAAAGTGGTGCCTATGTTGTAAGAAGTGGTACCTTCGACTTAAAGACAACAATTTTTATTATATATTGATTTTTTGGTCACAGGGCTAATCACACATGGCACCTTTGTCAAACTTGTGGCACCTTTGTAGCATAATTTAACACCTTTTTTGTACATAGTACTGACTCCTTTGTCTATAGGTGCGAGTGTTTTGAATAAGCTTCAGTGTCTTTTTCACATCCCGCGTGCACATTGCTATGTCAATTAGCACCTAGTGCATTATGTTTATAAATCAACTGAACTTTGTGTGAAAGTAACCTTTACTATGTAGGTTTGGTGCCCTTATTCTGTGTTTGGAATAGCGCCGTTGTTGACTATTTTAATGCACATTTGTCTCATATCTCCAACATATTTTCCTGTCTTTGACCTCTTTGACTGTGCATGTTTGGCACATTTGTCTACTTGAAATAGTACGCATTTGACATACAACTTTGAAGCACATTTGACCCTAAGTAAACAACACATTTGCTCTCAGTAATTAGCGCCTTTGTTGCATCGATAATTTTATTTTAGTAACTAATCAGTCTAACTACATTTGGTGTTCTGGGTGGTGTTTTACAGGGTCTTCACATTCTATTTTTATAGAAATATTATAGTAACAAGGAGAAACTCCACCCATTTTAATACTCATTTTGTTTTTACCTAGCATTTTTTGGTTGCATAGGATTTTGATTAAATAAAGAAAACTACTAACCATCCTTGTCTTGCAGCTCAAGTGTTCCAAGAGTATTGGGGTATGAAACAAAAAACTACTAAATCATTTTTTTTGCAGGGCCCTTTTTGAAAGACCCCCATTATATAAGATTTATCATTAATTTTTAATTATTATTTTGTACATATGATCCTTTTGTGTGTCTTTTTCATGTTGTTGCTTATTTTTATCCCGAAGATGACACCGTGTATACTCTCCTCTTGCATCCTAGGACAATTTTGAGGATCAAAAGTTGGCTAGTCTTCCCTACCTTTTTACTTTTTAAGGGGGTAACATGATGTGAAAGTGACATCCAATCACTTACCATAGTCCTAGGGGTCTTGTGACCATGGGATTCACCTCCATACATATAGACACACCCTGTGTTCTGGTAGGGTATATAAATTCTTGGACCGCTATTGTTATTGGCTAATCACTTGTTTATTTTAAGATTAGTGTGAAGTGAGGGGATTCCACGTCCCAATAATCAGGCCTCAAGACAATATCCCTTGCAATATAGTACTTGGCGAGTCCTACGTACCATAAGGTATATTCTGGACTTCCCTAGAGATCTCATTATCCTAGATTAGGTGGCCATTTTGGATGCATATCGAGTTCTAGTGCAAGGAGGTTGAACTTCGCTAATATCACTCGCTAGCCAACCCCGCATTGGACACATAGGTGGACAGCTAGTTTTGGGCACCACCATCAGTGTGTGGTTTTGAAACCTAGCTATAGTTCGGTTGCAATCATACCGGAATAGCTAGGATTATGCTTGCATTATTGTACTTGTATTATTGTTTTGTTGAAACTAGTTAAAAAACATCACACTAATCTTTCAAATCAAATTATACATACATCACCCTTTCATTTTGACCAAAATTTTGACCATGAAGTTTTGACCAAAATTTTGACCATACATCATTTAGCACATATCGTTAAAAACAAAATGTCGTTATCCATTATCCACTTACTGTTCACTCCTTTTCAATGACCTTTTGACAATAAGAACATACACCCTCAATTACATAATACCTTTGGACCATATTACATACACATTTACCATACAAAAATCACCTTAGACCAAAACTATACACCTTTACCTATGTTATACCTTTGACCATAGTTCATTAAACACTTACTATCACTCACACCTTTCACATACGAATCCAAACAAATAATAAAACCTTTTCCACATAATCAGATAAACGTTAACCAAAATTTTGACCATTCCTCATTTAATCTTTCACCTATCATCATCCCCTTAACCAAAAAATAAAAAATAAACCCTTCCATCCCACTAAAAATAACTCATAAACATCCCTTACCATTATATACACCTTTCACAAATAATAAACAATAAATTTTACCATAACAAAAATCTTGACCATAAATCACCCATGCCACACTTACTATTATTTACGTCTCCCATGCTACCCTAGTCCAAAATTCAAATACATAACCCACCTTTCCACATAACTAATAAGCTTCACCATACATCCTTCATTCACTTATTATTAGTCGCTCTCAACCTTCTCACCTAATAAATTAAACATCAACCAAGTCGTACATCCCATTTCAATTATAAAAACAAATATTAAACATTCCCCATCCTAATATACATAAGCCAAACAATCACCCCTCATCCATTATCACACAAATTTGGTCCTACTCATTCATCTTTTCCATTAATATCTTAATTCTAAAACTAGGTCCATAAGACTCTAGAACTTGACATATCACATAACGCTCTTGATAGCAACAATCGTCATCAACCTTAAACCTTCATTCATATGTATACATGAAACAATTTCATTTGCTACTTACAAATTCTTATAGACAAGGCCATTTAATATTGATAGTTGACATCTTGCGAACACACAAAATATCCTTATCACCTATCCTATTCATCTAAGTCCTTATAACAAGGCTCATCCAAAGCCATCTACTACTGAGACAAATATTTTCTTCTATCCCTTTCTTTCAAATTTCCTCCAGCCTACTTGTAATATCCAACTACTAAGATTAAACATTTAGTCAACTAATAAATTGAACCCCTTTTCATCAACACATCCTTTACTAATTCAACACAATATCATTTTCATCAGTACATCATAATATCACTAGAGTCCAATGACACCTAGGAGAATGAACACTTGATCCAAATCAAGAAATTATGATGAAAATAGCCATCATGACATATGACATGACATATTCAACCATAAATATTACAACGTTAATGTTGAAGAAAATCACACTAGGGGAGAAGACAAGGAGACCATGGTCAATAATAGTAGTGATGACGACTCAAGTACATACTCTATAGGAGGAAAAAGATGTGAAATGTTTAACTGCTTCGTAAAAGCTTCCTCCAGACTACACCCATGACCAACTCCAAAGTCTTATCCATGACGAAAGTGATGACATTGGTCAAAGACCACAATCCACTCACTGCCATAATACAAACAACCGTCATATTATACATGAGTGGGATAGTTCATGTACATTTAGCTCCTCAACTAAAACAAACGAGTAACCAAATTGTTCAGTTACCTTCTCAATTTAGACCACAATCATTTAATGATCATGGATCCCAACATTCCCAACCAAACTTCAAACCACCACCCATTGGCACTCAAGAGCCCACATTGGAGCAAGAAATGAAATCTACGAAAGAAACACTTCAAGGGTGGTAACTTTGCACACAAAAATGATAATATAAATTTGAGGAACTTTGTCATTACCCTTCTGATCATGACATTCTGTGAGTCCCTTTCCTACCAAATTTTGAACCACCCAAATTCAAAAAGTATAAGGGAAAAAGTGATCCTCATAAGCATGTTAAGGAGTTATATATGCTTTGCTAAGAAGTCTCTTACAATGACTCTTACTTGTTAAGACTATCTACAAAAATCCTAGGCAGCCGAGCCCAAGAATGGTTCCTACATCTACCCAAAGGTTCTATCACTACCTTTTCTGACCTATCTGAAAAATTCATTAAGAACTTCTCATATAATGTGGAAAATGATGTAACGATGATTGAATTGTGCAATACTAAACAATGTAACAAAGAAATATTTTCATCCTTCTTACAATGTTGGCGAGATATTGCTAGTAGAATTCCATGGCCCATTCTCGAAAATAGCTAGTCACCATTTTTTATCTCTAATCTCCACCAAGAACTATCTTTCCATTTACAAGTCCATTGTGTCAATACTTTCGATGACATCATTGAGAAATGAGTAAAAATTGAAAAGGATCTTGTTGTAAAAGGCCTTATTAAGTTATATTCCCGTGATAATCATAGTCAATCCAATCAACCCTCCATGTCTAAAAAACAAAAGTAGTTTAATTATAATAAAATTGTTGTCGGCGATGGAATAACAAAATCTAATAATATCTAGTATGTCCACACAATAGCTGCAATATCCATCCCTAAAGGTCAACCTTGGTCCACGCAGGACTCCAAAATAATAACATAAAACCCCCTCGGTGAGTTTATGGAAGTGATCCATGGTAAACTAATTGTTACTAATATGGTTGTTTTCCCTCCAACTCAGCCCATTGATGAGTCTAAACCTAAACCCCTCATGGTTTAAGGAGAAAGAGTATTGTAAAATTCCATACAATCAAGGGTCATTCCACCAATAAGTGTATGAAATTAAAGAATTATACTCAATATCTCATTGACTGAGGTGAAATCAAAATTGAGGATAATGCATCCAATTCCTCTCAAAATAAGAAACTTGGTATCTATCAAAATCCCCTTCCTAATCACAGTTAGACCAATGCTTCTACATAAGGAAAATGGAAGTATGGAACCAAAACCGAATCATCCACTCATCATTCCAACCACATTAATTATCATTATGTAACATTCCAATACGAGTCACTTGTTGGCCACATTCATTATTATCAACATCAAGTAACTACCATTAAAGTCAAAGCTCCCTAAAAAAACCCTTAGTGTGTTGTAACCACTCAAAGGAGCCGTGTGGTGGTTCAAGGATCTACTCCATCCTATTCTAATCCCACACCACAAGCCCAATATAACATCATTGAACAACTTGAGAAGACCCCCATATAAATATCTATTATGGATCTTCTTAAAACATCCTTCGTCCATAAAGATATCCTTTATTGTTCCATTTAAGAAACACTTTCTCCAACTGGCATAGAACCCGCACAATTTTAGGCCCTCATTTCCCATCTCTATCCCTATCTGATGCTTCCAGTCACCTTCAATTAATAGGACTTACCACCACATTGTCCCACAAATAATATTCCTCTCTATATCAAAGTTCATATCAAACAAACCTGTGTTAAGCGTGTGCTAGTAGACAACAGATATGATCTTTATCTTTGTACCTTATCTCTTATCCAATGGTTAGGGTACAATGAATTATATCTCAAGTGAGAAATAATTACCATTAAATATTATAATAATACTAAGCATAAATGGGTTGGCATTATATATTTTCCAATTAATTTAAGGCCTTTCGTTCTCCCTACCCTCGTCCACATTATAGACATCCAGTTCCCACATAATCTATTACTTGGCCAACCATGGATTCATGAAAGGCATGTCATACCATCTGCACCACATCAATTTATTAAATTAAAACATGCTGGGATAGAAATTACCATCCATGTTGATCCTCGGCCTTTCCAATATTGCCAAGCATTTGAATATGAAAGTTATCAGGAATCCTATTGTCCTATCATTGAACCTGTAGAGTCATCACCACCATCATCATCCACCACTTCATATATCTCACTGGCTAGTCTTCCATCCACATAACATAGTGCCTTGTCATCATCCTTCCCCCTTCTACCCACTCCATCCATATACAATCCCCTTTTACCCACTCCACCACTTAAGCTAAAATCAACAGGGTGTGGAGAATATTAGACTTTCAACATCAACAAGCTCCCATTATCACCAAAACAATGTGGAAAGCCTGGTGTATGTCAAAATAAAAGGAAAACATATTTATTTGGATTGTCTACCTTTATCCATTTCATATACCTTTCTGATGTGTAGCTTGAGCCTGCTGACACCACATAGCTTATTGATGATTCTATACCATCCTATTGTTATAACGATAAATATTTGATTCCTAAAAGGATAATGGCCCACATGGGTTATTCTGGACAAGGACTAGGCTACTACAACCAAAGCATCCCTGAACCTCTAGTCATTATCCCCAACTTTGAAGGTTGCAACCTTGGGTACCAACAACCTAGTGAAAGTATCCACGATGAAATTAGTGATACTTCTAAAATAGCTGAGGAGGCCATCGATAATATCAACATAAGTTCCATTTGTAGCTGATATGAAGAGCTCACCTCCACTAACTTTTTCCATGAAACCACCGTTCTCGCCATCAATATCACTCTCACCTATCCCCAACTCATTAAATGGGACCAATAATTAGAGCATGCCCCTCTTGACTCATTTCAAAATGATGAAGCAATTATTGAGTTCATGGGAACTCATGACGATATACATGTTAGGGATCATAAAAAAGGTTTCCTAATATGTTTAAACACTAACACCTACTTTTGAGAACATGTGCCTCTCCTTTCCCTTCAATCCCAATCTAATATCCCTCATCCAAAATTCTCTTCTCACCTTCACGAGGAAGATCCGCTCCCTAAATTATTCAAAGAATCCCCAAATCTTGAACACGATCCGGTTATGGATAAGATTCTTCCAAATCCTGAAATATGACTCAACATCGTTAAATGAAGAAACCATTGACATCAATATCGACATGGAGGAAGATCCCAAGATCCTCAAACTGGGGGAATCCTTGTTTGTAGATGAATGTGCCACCTGTACAACACTTCTAAAATAATTTTCAGATGTATTCACATGGTCCTATGCAGATATGCTTGGTCTGGATCCTCCCCTATTGGTCCATAATATTATAGTGCATAAAGATGCCAAGCTAGTCAAACAAAATCTACAAAAGATACATCCGAAGGTCACTCTACTTATCAAGGATGAATTATAGAAGTTGGTTAATGTTTTTTTATTTGACCCATTGATTATTTTGACTAGATCTCGAATATTGTCTTAGTAGGCAAGAAAATTGGGGGCATACGAATTTGAACTGAATTCTGCGATAGCAACAAGGTTTTCCCTAAAGATGATTTTCCACTACCAAACATTGATATGATCATCGACTCTACTGCAGGGAATGAGATTTTATCTCTCATGGATAGATTCTCTAGCTACAGTCAAATTAAAATTACAGAAGAAGACCGGAATAAAACATCTTTCACTACGCCTTGGGGCATGTTTTAGTATCAAGACATGACTATCATATTATCAACATGTTATGACTATCATATTCAATGATATGATGCATAAAATCATTTAATACTATGTCGATGAAATCCTTAGAAAATCCAAAACTTTTGAAGAAACTCCATGGTTCTTCACCACATCTTCAAAATACTCTGAGAATATAAGGCTAGGTTCATTCCTAAAATATGTGTTTTCGATGTCACATTGGGCAAGCTACTCAGCTCTATTGATTCATGTCGTGGAATCAAGATTGATCTAGATAAATTCAAATCCATGGTTGAAATTCCTCCTCCTAATAATCTCAAACAACTTAAAAGCCTACAGGAAAAAATTCAAGCCATTAGAAGATGTATATCACAACTCGCAGATAAATGCCATCCATTCCATCATCTACTAAAAAAGGCACATAATTTCATTGGAACAAGGAATGTTAGACATATTTTGATAAACTCAAGTAATATTTGATGCATCCTCATGTACTGGTACCTCCTACCTCAGGAATGCCTCTTATTCTCTACATATCAACCATACAACACACCTTGAGAGCTCTCCTATCACAACACAAAGTCCATAGGAAAGAACAAGCAATTTATTACTTGAGAGGAATATTAATTACCTATGATCTTAATTACACTACCATGGAAAAAGTGTGTCTTTTCGTTGTTTTTTCTTCTCAAAAGCTACGACAATACATGCCTAGCAATACAATCAAGCTCATATCTAAAGTTGATCTACTCAAATATCTATTCTCTAAATCAAACTTAATATGACGAATGGCTAAATGGATCATGCTCTTGAGTGAGTTTGACATCTATTATGTTAATCAAAAAGCTATCAAAGGATAAGTTCTAGCCGATAAGTTTTCAGAAGCTCCCATCCCTAATTCTACACCACTCACCACTTGGTTTCTGAATGATTCCATATGTACAGTTGCAGAGTCAGATACATGGACATTAAAATATGATGGATATTTAACACATCATCACTCGGGAGAAGGCATTATGTTTATCACTCCTCAAGGAAAATTTATTCCTAAAGCTTTCTGGCTTGCTTTCCCTTGTACCAACAACACAGCTGAATAAGAAGTACTCATTTCTAGTTTAAAAATGACCATTCAATGGAATATCAAGCATATCAATGTTTTTTGGTGATTCACAGTTAATCATTAAATAGGTTAATGCTGAATATGCCACCAAGGATGAAAAATTAATTCCTTATAAAATAATGATAGAAATTTTCAAGGCTTATTTCCAACATATTCAGTTCGAGTAGGTTCCTCATACAAGAAACAAATCAGCAGATGCCATGACGACCATCACCTCTCTTTTTTATATGCCCTCAAATGTATTTATTACTTTTTTGTTTAACCAACTAATGGTCCCAACCTATGATGTGCCTGAGTTTGAGATGGTATGTGAGATTGTTAGTACAAAAACTCCCTAGTACCATGAAATATATACCTACCTCCATGACCACACTCTTCCACCCGACCTCCCTCATAGCCATCATAATTTGTTCATCCAACATGCCTCTCGTTTCACTATCCTCGTTGACACCTTGTATCGTAGAAGCTTCGACGAAATATTGTTATGATGATAATATTCCCAAAAGGCCCAATCAACATTGTAGGAATTCCACGTGGGAATTTATGGTGCTTAGAGTAGTGGTATGGCCCTAGCCAAAAAGATCCTGCGAACCAGTTACTATTGGCCCAACATAGAAAAATATGTATGTTCATATTCCTCAAATGTGTCCCATGAAAAAAACATGTTGACCTCATCCACGTGCCATCCCAAGATTTACAACCCATCACTACCCCGTGGCCATTTTCTACCTTGGGTTTGTATCTCATGGGAAAATTAAATCCCACTTCATCTGATGGTGACAAATTCATTATCACGGCCATAGAATACTTCACTAAATGGGTCGAAGCAATACCAATCAATTATGTCACTGGGAAATGAATACATAAATTTATCCTTAACCACATCATCTACTAGTATGATATTCCATCTGTCCTTATCACGAAAATGGGAAATCCTTCAAAAGAAAAAACATCTATGAATTTTGTCACCAATTCCATATTAAACTTAAATTTTCCACCACTATTATCCACAAGGAAATGGCCAATCGAAAGCATCTAATAAGACACTAAAGCACATTCTTGGAAAAATCATGAATCAACTAGCACAAGATCAACACACATAAATATATCATGCCTTGTGGGCGTATCTCACCTCCATCCGCACTTCCAAAAACACCACCCTATACTCTCTTGTTTTTAGTACTAAAGCAATTCAACCCGTTGAGATTGAACTCCCACATTTATGTTTTTCCCTACAATACCTCATCGATGACAAAGACAATCATGGCCATCACCTTCAAGAACTCAAATTTCTTGATGCGAAACTCCTTCAAGCCTTGGAGCATCTAAAATCCTGTCAAAACCTCCTCCATAGCCATTATATAAAGCACATAAAATACCACAAGTTTGAAGTTGGTGACTATATGGATGAAAATTGACATGCAACCTTCAACCACACTCAACCCCCTGAGGTCGTGCCGGAGTAACTGATGTTTAATGTGTGTGGATAAATATAGGAGGATCATTGACTAAGATATGGTAGTGTGATCTCCTTGTAGCTGAGTTAGCAAATGGGAGATTTAGAGGATATGAACGGGTAACATAAATTCCCTATGGTTTGCTAACTGAATTGGATCTAAGTGTTGACCTAGTTTGAAATGTCAAAATTAACTAAGTTGAAACTAACGATCTATGTTACTGGTGAAAGGAAACTAATCTAAACAAATCAAAAAACTAAAATATTACAATCACAAAAAACAATTTTCCTCTATTCTAAGTAAACAAATCTACCTCTACACTAAAACTAAATAAGCGAGATAACCCAATGTGGTTATTCACTTGTGTTGAGTGTATTATAACTAATACTAACATAAAACAAGAACTTTTACAATTAATGTATGATTTTTAGGCAACCTCATATAGATATTATTTCCTTCAAATCCACATGGATAGGAAGAATAAGATCTATCACCGGGGGTCGCTATTAAATATTTAAACCCTCTTGGAAATTAAATAATTACTTGCAAATGAAAGGAAATCGATTTCTACTCTATTGGATATGGTGTAACAATGATAAATTGAAAGAATGAAGGAAGTCACACAACAAATCCAACCTGGAATTCATAAAACAGAGGTAAATCTAGTTGCTTAGTAATTTTTCCCCTCAGTTTGTCCCTTTCTTTCTTTGAGTGTTCATGTGAGTCAAAGGGATTGGCAATGCAAGAACAACAGCAGGAGGATGGCACTTGAGCAATTGCATCTTGATGGAAGTTCGGATGCAATGCAAGAACAACAGCAGGAGGATGGCACTTGAGCAATTGCATCTTGATGGAAGTTCGGATGTAATGCAAGTAGGAGAGAGACAACAAAGAGATCTGAGCTTGGCTATGCAATTCCTAGCAATATTGTGGTAGCAATACAATGCAAGATACAAAAAATTTGCAGGCTCCTTTGCTTGAATACACGCATGGAATATATAAGAATTGAGAATGGGAGGTTCCTTCATGCACACGACAAGAATAAGTAGTTCTAACTAATTAAATATATTTAAAAATAGAAGAGGAAAGGCATACCATGCAAATAAGACTAAATTTAGGAAATTTGGTTCACAAACGCACCCTAAAAGTCAAGTTAAGTGAAGCATTGCATGTCAAAAACACACACAAAGAGTTATGGAAATATCATTCAGGACCACCGCCCAAGCCTAGGAGGCAGTCCTGACACTAAAGGCCAAAACATGCACAAAATGAAGCAGGAAGCTACAAGAAAGCATGGAAAAACTAAGGATATATAGGCTACAAATATACATTGCAAATGGGTTTTGGAGCTCGAACACCTTTTGAAAGGACATGAATCATCATTGGGGACTTTTGTAACCATTTTCTGACAATGTAGCACATGTAATTTTGGGTGCATACATGTTGCCCCCTCGGAGAACCATCTTAGCCATGAAACGACATAAAACGTAGAGTCTGAGTATGGTATTCCCAAAATGGGGAGTTAGAAGCTATACCTGACATGCTCGTGTGTCGAATTGTCTCCATACAAACTTCCGCTACCTGCAAGACAAAGAGAAGACTCAAGTGCATATAGATAAAATATCGAAAAATAAACACTAAATCAAAATAACTAGAGGGCTTATGATCTGTGCTGGGATGTAGATATATACCTACGTCAGTGCTCCAATCCTGTGAACACATGCACTCAAAATGAGGTAAAAACAACATATATATATATATATCAAAACAAACTCAGTTTTCAATTAATTTGTGTGTACCAACTTGGTGATTTTTGAGATTTGGGCCCACGTTGACCATTTTTCCTCTTGAGTATGCTTAAATTAGAATGGACTTAGGAATGGTATTTTGCATTAGGCTTGCCCCTTTGTTGTTTGAATGATTTTGAGAATAACTCCTAAGAAATTTGTAACTAGAGTGGTTATAAGGGGCCTCAAAGAGGCGGATAGGCAAAGTGCCTTTATTGCTTAGTCTTCATTTTGTCAGGCATATATGATGCTTTGGTATTTCATGCTCATTGTGAGCATTTTGACCACACCTAGTATGCGATGGCATTGTACAAAACTATGACACACTATGATATGTACAAATATCTCCTTTTGTCTTGGTTATTCCTTGCATAGAGTTGGCTTACATTGATGATTTGATTCACGAGTGTACTCTTAGATGTTTAGAATTTCTGATTTTCTATGATTTTTAGAATGTATGTAGCGGATATCAATGCTAACAAAATGATTTTTTTTTTGTGTTTTGTAATGCTGATATATGATAATGCAAACACATTGCGATGTTGGACTTTAGTTTCTCTAAGAAACTTTTGGTACTTCGTATTGTTTTGGAAAAATGTGGCAAAAGAGTGATATGATAAGTGAATGAACTTGCCCCTCTCCTAACTCCACGTAACCAATAAGATGCAAGGGCTTAACACCAAGAGCCAAAAGGGGCACAAGTTATAGAAATTTGTTGAATGGTAATGATGAGAGGAAGATAAGGATTTGAAAAAACCAAATTGAAACACCAAAACTTCCCTCTACTCAAGTTTGCTTCATAGTTTGGAATGTGAATTGCTTTCCAGTTTATCTAGAATTCGATCCATAGATGGCCATTTGGTTGAAAAAATATGGTTTTGATGTTTTAAGCTCTTTTGGAATTTTTTACATCTAACTCACTTTGTTTTTGACCTATGATTTCACAACATTTATGTGAATTATTTGTAACTTTCAAGTTTATCAAAGAGACCCCCTACTCGTTGCTCCATGCTACCAGAAGGAAGCATGGGCTCATCACCACAGACAAGGAATAGGCAAGTAAGGGCATTTCTCTCCTTTCCTAACCATACATCACTAGTAAAAGATGCAGGCTCAACACCAAAGGTTGGTAGGGTAAAGAAATGAGTAAAATATTTTTTTTGTGTGGATTTGCATTTGACTTACTCATCTAGGTAGTTTTTTTAGTATGTTCTTATTTCCAAAGATATTTTATGGGATATATGTGACACCATGAAGCTTCTAGAATATACTATAGGCAAATCCACCTAATCTAGAAAGAGAAAAAACCAGGTATGCAGGCCTTGGTATGGTTACTATCAAAACTTTTTCTTGTCATATTTGGATTGAAGAAATGATTCAGAAACAATCGATGATACCGTGAAGATTTGAAGAGACATTATTTGAATGTTTTACCAATATTTTAAAAAGTTTTTTAGGAATTTCTATAAGAATAAATCCCTTGATCACAAACTTTTATGAAATGAACTGGTAGATGAAAATGCAATACAGATGCAATAATGTACATATGGAAATATAGGTGAAACTACATGTCATGACGCATAAGGTGAAGAAAGCTAAGAAATATCAAATTCTTCACCCCTAAAAGTACACAGCGGAGAACCGTTATCCTCAAAATTTCTGTTCTCTTGACAAGGGCCTTCCATTCAGGGTTTAAACTTACAACCCTTGCCCAGAAGAGTATACATCCAATCATTAAAGTCATTTTTCTGAAAGAGGAATTCATGTACCTCTTTGTCACATTCTTGAGACATGGTGTGTGTGTGAGCATGACTATGCTGCTCGGCCTTACCTCCTATGTAGAGCATTGTGTTTATTTTTGACTTTTGTTGAATGATGAGGCCTTTCCCCATGGATATGGAAAGCTTAGTTTCAGATGCACATGGGTTGAAACCGAGGTTTAGAATAGAACAAACCTCAGAGATGGTTTTTATGGGCATCATTTTAATCTCAATTTTCCCTTCTTTATTTGTTAGTTCTATCATGTTCACACCTAGACCTAGGTTGTCGGAGGGAAGAGATGTTAAGCTAAGAAGACTACCCATTCCCTATGGTTCAAATGGGAGGAATATCAAATTTTCACTCTCTAAGAGTTTCATAATTCACGTTGTGGTTTTAGTGGACACTGTTTCCATAGATATTGATTTAACCTTATCTATTTTTTCCACCTCAAATGTTTTTAGGTCAATGAATTTAACCTTTGGAACGTCCGGGGTGACCGGGACTAACTCTTTTATTGGAGGTGATTTGTTCAATTGATTTGCAAGAAGTTCATACTTTGGATGGAATCCTTTCTTCTTCTTGAGGTTTTCTAAGTGTATATTAAAGGGCTTAGGATCCCCTTGAGCGATGAATACCTTCCCCAAATGGAGGAATCTAATCTCATGGAACAGGGTAGAAGGGATAGCCTTCATTTGATGAATCCATGGTCTCCTGAGGATCATGTTATAACTTGTTTCCTTGTCGATAATGTAATACTCTGTCAAGATGGTTTTTCAACCAAGTGTGACTAGAAGAACTATGGTTCCAATCAAGGTCACTTTAAGACTATCGTACCCCCGTAACGTGTTTCTTGTAGAGGAATAATTTGTGTCTCCATATCCCAACTTATGCAAGAAAGAGAAGGGAACCACATTTATAGCAGCCTCGTTATCAATCATGTCTCTCTTAATGCAATTGTTATAAACCCATGTAAAAATAAGGCAGGATCACCTCTTTGGCTAATTTCTGTGTCAGATGGCATCTTGTCTATATCAAAGACAAACCCAGTTTCCTTGTCATTCTGTCCCAGAGGATGTATGTCAAAGTCAATATGGTTAATTTGAGTGATAGGAAGTGGCATAACAGGGAATAGATGATCAAGACCTAGTACATTGAGTGATGCGTAGGTGAATTCTTTAGCAAATCTAGAAACAAAATGTGAGAAAAAGTCTTGTTCAAATCCGATATTAAATCATAGGATCCTACTAGTTTTGAGATTATAAGAACGTCATCTTGTGGGAAGGAAAGAGTGGGTAAGGGTTTTGAAATGTACTCCCTTGTCCAAGTTTTTGCATTAATTTCATGTTCAACCTCTATGTCACCTAATCCCAAGATTTTTGTGTTATCATTTAAACTAAGGTTAGGAGCGACCCGAGAATTATTGGAAGTTAAGGCTTCAAGGTCATGATTTCCTATAGGAATGCCTTTGTTTGTGTTTTGTGAATTCACATTGAAATTTTTACGATGTGTAGAGAGCGGATCTCGAAATATGCTCACATTAGTGTTCCAAGGAGCTACATGTCCTATATAGTCAGAGTGCAAGTTTGTTTCAGAATTTTCTAGGAACATGTCTACAAAGAGTTGCCTTTGGTTTTCGGGAAGTCTTTGCAGAAACTTGTTGCAATTGCGGTAATTCCTATCGTCATGACCTCGAACCTTATGGAAACCACAGTATAGGTGAGGGCCGTAATCTCTTGGTCTTTAATAAGCATATTGTTGTTGTTGATTATAACCTTGGTTATAGTTCTGAAATTGGCTGTTATAACCATGATTCATTGCCCCTTGGCCAGATTTTTGATATTGGTTTGTGCCTTGGGTTTGATTTTGTTTTTACGATGGATGATCTACATTGATCGTGTTGACATAAGACACAGTGTTAGAGCCTCTTAGATATCCCGATTTTTTATTGTTAGTGTTTCCATTGTTTGGAAAACCAACGTTCTTGGCTTGATTAGTAGCACTATTCATGGTAACACCATGATTGTGATTCACACCCTTAGGTCCTTGGTTGTTGGCACAATTGTTTTGATAATTTGCATTACTTTGATTTGGAGATACCAATTTCCCATTGGGACCATAGGTCTTACGCCCACTGTCTATAACGGCTTGGTTAATCCAAAGAGCTCATTCCAATACTTCCTCATAACTACATAAAGGAAAATTTTGGACCTCTTCCTTAGTCTATCGATTGAGTGAGTGAAGGAAAATATTACAAAGTTCCATCTGGTCCATGTTGGGCACACTTGCAGAGGAATAGAGAACTTGGCACCATCTCTGGATGAAATGGGCAATAGATTCATTTTTCTCCTATCCAATATGCAGGAACTCCCTAATACCTGTACGCAACAACTTGTTCATATGAAATGCTTTGATGAACTCAAAAACAAGCTGTTTAAAGGAATGTATAGAATATTTTGGAATACGGTAATACCAATCCAATGCAATTCCTTCGAGAGTCTTTGGAAATATCTTAGCAACTACAACATCACAAGGAAGCAATTCCCTGATAGTGGTAGTGTAGGCCTTGATATGAGCATTCAAATCTCCTTCTCCCCTAATTTTTGGAAGATCCGACAATGGGCACAGAAGCATGAAACAATGTATGGTGAATTCAAGAGGCTCCTTTAAGTACTCAACATATGTACCCATTGCGTAAGATTCCACCATTGAAGATCCTTAATGAGGAGGTGGAGGGGGAGGAGTTAGATATTCTATATTATAAGCATTGATAGGAACGTATGGGGTCCCTTGATATGGCATGTAGGGAGCAGGAATGGTATACAAGTCCATATGGGGAGTTTTTGAATATATATGCATGTAAGGTGGGATAGTACCAAGATATGGAATAGCGGGTGTAAAACCAGGGAACGTTGTATTTCTTATTGTGGTGGCATTCAAGAATGCACTTCTAGCCAACCCTTACGTAGGATAAGCTTGAGAAAGATGAGGACCCATCCCTAGTGTGTCTAACCCTGTGAGAAGATCACCTGTATTTGAATGAACCCGATAACCTTGTTGTACTGGATATTGCATTGGTTTCTCATTAGAAGGGATGTATCCTTTGTTGTCAACTAGATACCCCATGTTATTCCCTACTGCATGTGTTGGTTGTGAATTCTGGGAAATTTCTAGTTCTCTAATCCTCCCCACTAAATTAGAAATGAAATCATTGGGAGAGGATTGAGTTCCTTATTAGGGTGCCTGTGGCGTAGGGTTTGATTGAGCAAGCTCATGATACCATGTCATGAATTTTTTAGTGTTATAATTATTGTTTTCCTCAGAAGTAAGAATATTAGGATAGATATTCACAATCTCAGAGGTTGAAGCCTTCATTATATCTAAAGATGCATCTATCTGATGAAGAGGATTAGCTATTCGTGCAAATAGATCATCCTCTATTGATTGCATGGCAATGTGAGGTCTTGACAAGACCCTATGGTAAGAACTTGTTCCATTTGTGATCATAATGTGGTTTACATTGGCTTGAATGTATTACATGTCTAATGGTTGATCAACCTCCTCCATCCTTACATAGCTAATGGGAATCGAAGTGTAACTAGAGGAGGTTTGGACGTTGCTTGTGTAATTGTCACCCCACCTTGAAATAGAAGGGGATTTTTATGGTTGCACATTGGTGTAATATCTATCAAAGTCAAATGGCCCACCAAACTCTCTTCCAGACATATTTTAGAAAGTATAAAATACCTACAAAAATAGGGGAATAAATTTAGATCTGAGATAATAGTAATGAAAGAAAAGGAAACAAAAAGGAATTAATCCTTCACATCAGGATCACCAATTTGTATGGATGAAAATTGACATGCAACCTTTAATCGTACTCGACCCCCTGAGGTTGTGTCAGAGAAGCCAATATTGAATGTGGTGGCTAGCTATAGGAGGATCAATGACTAAGATATGGTAGTGTGATCTACTGGTACCTGAGTTGGCAAAGGGGAGATTTAGAGGCTATGAACGGGTAGTGCAAATTCCCTATGGTTTGCTAACTGAATTGGATCTAAGTGTTGACCTAGTTTGAAGTGTCTAAATTAACTAAGCTGAAACTAACAATCTATGCTACTGCTGAAAGGAAAATAATCTAAAAAAATCACAATACTGAAATATTATAATCACAAAGAATAATTTTCCTCTATTCTAAGTAAATAAATCTACCTCTAGGCTAAAACTAAACAAGCAAGATAACGCAATGTGGTTATTAACTTGTGCTGAGTGTACTATAACTAATGCTAACATAAAACAAGAACTTTTCCAATTAATGTATGATTTGTAGACAACCTCCTACAGATATTATCTCCTTCAAATCCACAGGGATAGGAAGAATAAGATCTGTCACCGGGGGTTGCTATTAGATATTTAAACCCTGTTAGAAATTAAATAATTACTTGCAAATGAAATGAAATCGATTTCTAGTCTATTTGATATGATGTAACAATGATAAATTGTAAGAATGAAGGAAGTCAAACAAAAAATCCAACTTGGAATTCACAAAACAGAGGTAAATCTAGTCGTGTAGTAATTTTTCCCCTTAGTTTGTCCTTTTCTTTCTCTGAGTGTTCATGTGAGTCCAAGGGATTGGGAATGTAAGAACAACAACAGGGGGATGACTCTTGAGCAATGATAGCTTGATGACAACACAAGAGATCTGAGCTTGGCTATGCAATTCCTAGCAAGATTTTGGCAGAAATACAATGCAAGATACACAAAATTCTCATGCCCCTTTTGCTTGAATACAAGCATGGAATATACAGGAATTGAGGATGGGAGGTGCCTTCATACACAAGGTAAGAAGAAAAAGTTCTAACTAATTAAATCTATTTAAAAATAGAAGAGGGAATGTATACCATGTAAATAAGAATATTTGTAGTCAATTCGGTTCACAAACGCACCCTAAAAGTCGAGTTAAGTGAAGCGTTGCATATAAAAAACATGCATACAGAGTTCTAGAAAAATCATTTAGGACCACTACCCTACACAAGGAGGTGATCCTAGGACTGCCACCCAAGCCTGGGAGGTGGTCCTAGCACTAACGGCCAAAACATGCACAGATTAAAGCGAGAAACTAGAAGAAAGCATGGAAAAGCTAAGGATGTATAGGCTACAAATATACACTGCAAATGGGTTTTGGAGCTTGAACACCTTCTGAAAGGAAATGAATCATCATTGGGGACTTTTGTAACCATTTTTCGACAATGTTACAAATGCAATTTGGGGTGCGTATAGTGACCTAGTCCTCAAGGAAAGCCAATGCAATAATAATGCAAATCGTGAAAAGGAGGGAAAGTTTTAACCTAAATGGTTTGGACCTTATGTCGTCATAGCCAAATTCATCTGGAGTGCTTATAAGCTTGCTACTTCATATGGGTATGAATTGGATGAGCCCATGAATATCATACATCTTTGACGCTTCTATGCCTAACTATCTATTACTTCAAAAAAAAAATCGTCCAATAGTGAAAACCACTTCAATGGTGCCTTGGGTAAGTACCATAGTGAAAACTAGTTTTCGAAGCTATGGTAAATCAGATCCTTCATCTACTAGCATTCTATGACACACAGAAAAGCACACTGGGGGGGAAATACCCTTCATCCCTACATCCCTTTTATCCCTACTCACATTTTTCATCCCAATCCACCTTATCTATTCTCTAACTCTAGACTCCTTCTAATCCTCCCTATAAAGCAAAGGATATGTCATGATTAGGAATATGTATCCCGCTCTTAACCAATGTTGCACTATCCACGATCATATCCTAGGTAAAATATTTCAAGGATTCCAAGTCAAATGCTGAGAAATGCAGCCCTTGTAAGATCATGAGGTCTTCAATTCTCTCCACCCCCCATTTACACCTTATTGTTACTTTTTCCTTGCCACTCTCCTTTCTCTCTACTATGATTTCATTTTTAATGCCATGGTCCTATTGTAAATATTTGTACAAATTTTTGAACATTTAACATCCATCCCATTTGTAAATACCAATATTTCATCAATAACATAAATAAAAACATTACCATCTAACTATTGTTATACATCCATTCAATCATACATCAAAATCCACGACCTAAATCATAACCTACAATTAACCAATAATCATCATCTCATACATGATCCATAATCAATATTAAAACTATCTCACAATATCAACTCATCAATAACAATAATTACCCATCACAACCATACTTCACTTACTACACCACCATATCCATCACTAACATGAACTAACATCCAACACATCACATCATAAATAAACCATCATGATAAATCACATCCTACACATCATATGCCATCCTAATCACAACAAAAATATATAATAATCATGATCCCATCCACATTTCATCATCATCAATACAATCATCCAATAATATTCATTATAAATAAATACCACCCATCATTAAACTACATCACCATCACTATAATTAACCATAATAAAATAAGCTAGCATCCTAAATCTCATCACATCATCCATACACAAATACATATTTAAGTCATCACTATATCATATAAGTAACATCAATAAACATTATCGCATTCATACACCATTCACGATAATATAACATTATTATCATCACATCATCAATCAAATCATCTAAATACTATCATCACATATCCTTTTCCAAGACCATCATGATAATTATTAAATCATTACACATCATCAACAACACCACAAAATAAAATACTAAATTATTATTACATCCATCACATCAGTACCATAAAGTCACATCACATCACCTAATCAACAAATATCATCTCATCAACATCATCTAAACAACAAACATAACACAACAATATCAAATGCATCATCATGAAATACATCTTGCATCATCTATATACATCAGAAATATAAACACATCATAGTCATCACCAAATTTCTCATACCATGTACATGAAATAATATAGCATAACAATGGTAATCATCCATAGACATATCCACATAAAATATCTCGTAACATATACATGAAATAATACATCATAACCATGTAACACATCCACATATAATAATGATACATCTCAAATCATCAAAAATGTGACCATGATGGACATCAAATAACCAAAAACATACAAACCACCGGTACCCATCATTGTGTTGAGAAACCAGTGTCCTCCCCTTTTCCACCTAGAGGAGCCTATGTAACAATCACCGTACTCCTAGAGGCTGTGGCATTTCCTGATCTCTGACTAGATCTCTATCCTGATCCTTGTCCTAATCTCTATAGATCTAAATGATCTATGTAACATACAACATTTATCCACTAATGTGTCACACTATACTCATAATAACGCATCTCAGCCATCAAGGCCCAATAATGTTGTAATGATACTGTGGATGGGGGACCCATCCATCCTGATCTCTATGATTTACTTGGAGCCACCATTTCTACTGCCCATACTCCTTGTGATGCACCCTATATCTCACTCCCCTCTACTACTCCATCTAATTGGTCATATCTTTCTTTATAAGCATCTTGGTTCATATGATATCTATCTCGATGTTGTACAACCCGATCTCACTCTTTCTCTATACAAGACAGAGCCCCTCTAATCATGTAATTCCAGTATCTCTTTGTCTCACCACTAATGACAACACACTCGCTACTCATCTTAAACCATAAACATCACTCACACAAGATACACCTCTAGCACGTAATCCTGTTATCTCTATTTCTCGTGCATGAGCCTCCCTCTCCAACATGTCTATCCATGCCTATAGATCGACACCTCCATCCCTTGATCCCCCACCACCTCTACCCCCCAACCCATCCACTCCTCATGATCTTGATCCTCTTGTACTAGAAGGTCCCCCTATATTTGTCTAATATGGAAAAACCGTATGTAATGACCTTGTAACATTATCCACCTCCTGTTAAAAAATTGTAATTGATGTCAAATAAGGGATCTTGAGCATGGGCTTAAGAAATAGTTCCAAGATACTTCATTAAACATTAAGAAGGGTTTCAAGATGAATGCATAACACTGCAAGTTTGATTAGTGAGATGGGGGTCCTATGGAGGTATTAAAGAGGTTAGTACACTTCGCCAAATTGATTTAAAGGGATAAAACTCATTTTCGTATGTTCTAAGTTCACACAAAAAATTGTATGGAGAAAGGAAAATTCTAGGTACATGGAAAATTTACAAAAAATTGAATATATTGAGTTTTAGAGTAGTGGGGATATATGTGGTGCGAATGGAGCATGTTCTCCAGGAAAATGTGTCCCCCACATTGGTCTTGGGTCTACAGGATGTAGGATCCAGTGTATTATGGGTTGGGCATATAAAGTGGGCACAAAGGACCCCAAAGGAGCAAGTTCCAAGTGGAACTTAGTTATCCGCAACTTGGTTTGGAGCACAGATTAAAGGGCTAGTGTATTGGGGGTCGGGAAAGGATTTCAGGTACAAAGTGATCAGAAAAAACATGTTCCCCAAGAACATATATTCTCCACAGAGTGAATAAATCCAATGATCAAGGGAGCCCATGTATTGCGGACAAAGTAAGTGATGCGAGCACAAAAGACCCAAGTGGTATAAGTTCCATGAGAATAATTGTTCCCCACAAGTCTGTTTGGTATAAAAAGAAAAAGAGTAGTGTTTTATGGGTTCAGTGAGTGTTTCGGGCACAGAGGGTGTGGAAGCAACAATTTCTTTGAGAACACTTGTTCTGCAAAAATAATTTTGGACCACATGACGAAGGAGTCAATGGTTTGTGGATAAAGCGCATTTTTTGGGTACAAATAACCCAAGTGACCCGAGTTCCTTAGTACTGCTTGTTCTCTGAAAATATGATTCATTCAATCTATAAAGAGAATGGAGTGTTATATGGGAGAAATGTGTTGTGAAATAATTGGAGGAAGAAGAGACAATTTCTCAAGTACTGGTTGTTCCCTGAAGACCCAAGTTATTTGATTAAAAAAGGATTCCAAGGTTAGGGTTTCTGCAAAAGGAAAATCCACGAAACTCAATATCTAACCATAAGAAAATTCTAATTTTTTAAGATATCTCTATGAGTATGTTACGAAGACATTTAAAAAATATTTTTGTGAGATCATGGTCTAAGGAGAGAGAGAAAATCATGACAAAAAGTTCTAAAAACCCGTCTAAGGTGCATGCTCCAGGTGTTCGAGATTGAAATCAAATTTTCTCATTCCCAGTTGAAGGACATAAAACAATACTACATGTATATGATGTTTAGGAGGTATAAAAATATTTCAAATTGGTTTGAATCAATTACACACTTCACAGAGGAAGACATGAATTATAGAAATTTCCCAGGCTCATGTAAACCAGGTGTAGAATCTTTAAACTTATTTGTCTCTATCATGGCTTCAAGATATGGATTGAAAATTTGAAATTATCTTGCATAAGGCATATAAAAGGTACACACAAGATGGAAGAGCATAAAATTATATGAAGAAGATGTTATCTATGATATTTTATCAAGGGGTTGAAACCAGTAAATCCAACATAAATTATAAGTGCACTCATAAGTCTGTATCATGCTTAGTTGAATAGAAGAAGGATATTTCCGTGCTCTATATTGTATAATAAGAATATCTTAGTACAAATTCAAAATCATGTCTATGATCAAGTCTCTGAGGTATAATCCAAGCCCAAAAAAAGCTAAGTTGTGGCTGAGTAAAGTGTAAGAGTGAGATGTAGATAGTTGAACATAGTTAAGTAAAGTGAAAGAGTGGAATAAAATCATTTAGTGTGCAAATATTCAATGGTGTACAAATATTTTACTAAATGGTTGATCATTTTAGGAATTTGAAGAGGCATGGAACCATCCAGTTTGAGGCAATTGAATACATGAAGAAGCCAAATTGTCCCATAATAGTTATAACTCCTGCACTCTCATTTTGAAGCTCGAACCAGAAGGTGAAGGGCCAATTTTATCTTATTCAAGATAATTAAAAGGTTTAAATTGTTAGATTACACTAAAAGACAAGATATTAAAAAGGCAGTACTTAGTAAGATAAGCTCAAGAAGATTAAAGGTGAAAGGATGCAACAAAAGACTATAAAGACTAGTTATGAGGGACATAATATAGTGGTTGAAAGTGTGTAGTGTTGAGGGATAGTTCTTTTTGAAACTACGGTGAATACATAAATAAGAGGAGAATGAGATTAATCTAACACCAAGATCACATCAGGTTGAAATATGTAATCAAGTGAAGAAGGTGATCAAATTCTTGTGTTCAAAGTCTACGTTTTAGCTCAAAAATTTAGGAGTGAGCTTCCTCGAAAGTTGTTGCTTGCAAAACAACAATCAAGTCGGTGCTTGGAATTTAGGATTGAGCTTCATAACAAGTTGTTTCTTACAAAATAGAAGTCAAGTGGATGTTTGGCATTAATTTGAAGTAAGTTCTTCATAACTTGAGTTAGAGCTCCAAGGTAAGTGGGTCCTCACCATTTGGTGAGATCATTGTAATTCTCAATGGACAATTTTCCTTGATATTACTTTGATTTCTCCTTTCTATGGATTTTCTCCCATATTTGGTTTCCCATCTCAAATCATGTTTCCTCACATGTACATGTGTGTTTTTTTCTATTTCTCTCGCAAGGTTGGATGTTCATGTTTTCATGGTTAAAGTATTCAAGGTTGGTTGATTGAATTAATGAAAACCGGACAAAAATTTAAACAAACACTGATTCACCTCACCCCTCTCAGTGCCTAGATTTCTAGTAATTGGTATCAGAGAAAGGTTCCTTAGGAGAAATTTTAACCACTTTAAGGAGATTATATGAATAAAAACATGGAAAATAGTCAAGGCCTATCCATGACTAGGCCTCCCCTATTCAATGGAACAAACTACACTTTTTGGAAGTTCAGGCTTATTGTGTATCTTCAATCCCTTGGACTTGATTTATGGGTAAAATTTGAAGGTTTAAAGATGAAGGAGGATGAGAGAATTGCTTCATATTTGTAGAGAGTAAATGAAGTAAAAAACACGATAAAAGGACTAGGTGAGAAACAAGAGTCTGTAATTGTCCAAAAGGTGTTGAGATATGACCTCCAAGTATGATGCAAAGGTTTTATATGTGGAGGAAGCCAAGGATGTAACTAAGCTGATTTTGGATGAGATTCATGGAATCTTCAGTGTATATGAATTAAGAACTCTGGGAGAAAAGTCTAAAGAAGGGTTCATATAAGTACAAATTAAAGTTGCCTTTTAAGTATTTTGATTATGGACAAGTAGGCCACTATGCATCAAAGTTTCCTCATAAGAATAAAGATGATAAGAATGAATATGAAGAAAAGAAACATTTTAATCATAAAATGAGTTTCAAGAAATAGGGAAAGAAAAATGTCTTCAAAGGTAAAATACACTTCTATTCAAAAGAAATCTCAAGCTCAGAATTAAGTGATAGCATCATCTCTTATAGTTAGAAGGATGAAGCATACAATGAAACTCTATTCATGGCTTTTGAAACATCTCATGAATGCGAATCTAAAGAAAAAAATCAGGTTGAATTTGAAGACTTAGATGAAGAAGAGGCAATGGCGGATCTTGAAAAAGAACTGATGATTGCCTTGGATGAATTGAAACATGAAAGGAAAAAGAACAATAAATTGAAGATTAAGATGAAATAATATGAAGAAACAATTAATATCCTCAAGAATAGGAAAAATCAGAACGACGAAGATGAAATCAAATAAATTTAATCCCAATTTAAGTTGATCTCATCCTCCCTCAAAGTCAAAGAAGAAGAGAAAAAACTCAATACTGAATTGAAGTCACAAGCTGACAAGCTGAAAAAATCTCTAAATGCCAAAGAGGACACCTACACGAGACACGAAGAAGAATTTTTATCCTTGAGAAATAAATTAGAAAAAGAAAAATAGAGACTAAATATGTATAGCAAGATGGAAAAGAGATATGAAACCTTGAATTAAATGTTGGATAGACAAAATGCAGTAGATGAAAAAATAAGACTATGCTTCATAGAAGATCAAATGAAGAAGTGTAAAGAGGAAAAATTTAGTTCAAATAGACAATCCGACATGAAGAAGACCAAGGAGACAATTTCCAGAAGCCATAAATTAGTTAGGCAACCCAATGCTTTCAAGTATGAAAGAACATTTAATGGTTATTGATTTTCTTGTCACAATTTTCGACATAGAGCTAAGGAGTGTAAAAATAATTTCATGAATGATAACCCATCGACAGATAACAAATATGAGAGAAAAAATAATAGATTGTAGTTAAACTATAGAGAGAAAGTTCAAACAACTCAGTACTACCTTGAGGAACCAAACAATCAGTTGTGGAGAACATAAAAATCAAGAGGTATGATTGTTTACTTTAATTGTAACAATACTGAATATGTTGTCAGAAACTGTTTTGGTTATAAGAGTGCTAAGTATAGTTGGAATTTTTTTCCATATCTATATAGAAGTAGGAATCAGGTTAGGTGTTTCAATTATTATAAAATTAGACACTTTGTAAATCAATGTTGGAAAAATAAATCTCCTAGACATAGCAACAAGATTTAAACAATAAAAAATCAAGTCAAGAAGGTTTAGACAATGAAAGAAAATCCTAAGAGTGTGTCAGAAAAATTCATGGGAGAGACCAACTCAATAAGGGCATCAAAAATTAGTGATCACACTGAGAAATTTAAAAGAAAGCCAAGAAGAGAAGCAAATGAGAATTATCATGCATGTTTTACCAATATGCAATCAGGTAATGAATAATTTCTACCTCAAGTTATTATAGTGTAGATATTTCGAATGCAATTTGAAAGTTTATCAAACACTAAATTAGAAAATGAGAGCATTAAGTGATGATATTGTCACACCAAGTAGTACATCTAAGATTAATGTCAGGAACTTAAAGGAAGGAATGGAGTCATCATACTGCTTTGATGACTATCTTTTGTTTTCTAGAAGGAATAATTTAGTTAAAAGAAAAAAAATCTTCTCTTTATCTGTCCACCAGTAAAGAGTCCCTTACATTGAATGAGAAAATCAAGGCTACTGATTTGTACTAATTGTTGTTGTGGGATACCTCTATAAAATTGTCAAGTTGTCTCATGAGTAACATGAAGAGGTTATAAATACATGAAGAAATGATGGATTCTAAAAGTCACTGTGATCTTAGAAGACTCGTTGAGTAGATATAGTGTTTAATAAAGGCTAGAAAGTGATTGGAACAACTCATGGTGTAAGGATCTAAGACTGTATTGGAATGGATAAAAGGTTCTAAATGAGCTCTTAGAGTGTATAGAGGTTTGTAAGTGCTACATGAAACTAGTTGTTTGGAACAAAGGCCTAAAACAATGATGAAGATCTCAAGATTTTTCCTTGAGAAAGAACATAGAAAATCAGGTTGTACATGGTGTATCGTGATGTTGAAATGACAATAAGAAGCTATTGTTGATGTTGAAATGACAAGATGAATATTTTCTGTAGACTTGCAGAGTAGAAAAAGGTGCATTTTCTTGTAAAATGAATCGTGGAGAAGATCATGTGTCAAGGAAGAATGGAGTTGAATGGATAAGGAGCAGGGTATGATAATATGTGCATTAGTATTGAAATTAAGAAGATGGAGCACAAGTCAGGAAATTGATGTCAGATAGTATCAAACAAAGGAGGATAATATTATTCCAGGGGGAGAATATGAGTTTATTTTTTAGGATGGTGAAGTGAGACATATGATTATTGTGATGGTACATTGTCTTCAAAGGTATATTGTTTTTGTTGAAGGTGATTCAGTAAAAGATGTATCTTCACAAAGCATGCACAAGTGCTGATGTATAAAATCAGTGGGGTAATAATGAAAGGAAGCAAAGCATGTATTAGTGGTATGAGATCTTGATGGCTCAAGAGATATTCAAAGAAAGGGTGTTGATCATGGATGAGCATAGGAAAAGAAGCGAATAGTCTGAAAGTGTTTTCTTCATCATATGTTGCTGATAGGAGCCAACAAAAGAGAAAGCATAGTTCTAGGGGGAGCTTGTTGGCAAGAATAGGTAATAACCAGTCCAATTTAAAAGGTGTGAAGAATTTCATGCAGCTAAGTGATAAAGAATATCCAACTGATACTCTAACAAAACCATTACCAAGAGCATCATTTGAACATCTGAGAAAAAATTAGGACATTGTACTCATTCCTACAAGTCATTTTAGACAATTCAGTAAGGGGAGCTAGACATAGTGTTTTAGCTCCAAGAAATGAGAAAAGTATGCATGGACATAGGGGGAGCATGGTCTTTGAGCAACAATATTTGTCATTAATCGAAAAAAGAGGAGAATGAGAAGGTGAAGGAGGTGTTTTCCATTAATGACAAAGGGGGACTTTGTTGAAAAATTTGTCATTGATGCCAAACAAGGTAGCTTGATCATGGGCTTGATAAGTGGTTACAGGCTACTTCATTGAAGACTAAGAAGGGTTTCTAGATGAATTAAAAACATTGCAAGCTGGATTAGTGAGATGGGAGTCCTTTGGAGATATTAAAGAGGTTAGTACACTTGTGCAAATTTATTTAAAGGGCTAAAACTCATTTTCACATGTTCTAAGTGCATAAAAAATTGTATGGAGAAAGGAAAATTCTTGGTACTTGGAAAATTTGTAAAATTTTAAATATATTGAGTTATAAAGTAGTGTGGATATATGTGGTGCAAATAGAACATGTTCTCTGGGAACATGTGTTCCCCATATTGGTTTTGAGTCCACAGGACATATGATCTAGTGTATTGTGGGTCAGACGGGCAAATCGGGCACAAAGGACCCCAAAGGAACAAGTTCCTAGTGGAACTTAGTTCTCTGCTACTTGTTTTGGAGCGTAGATTGAAAGACTAGTGTAATACGGGTCAGGAAATATTTTAGAGTACAAAGTGATTGGATGGAATGTGTTTGCTAGGAACATCTATTCTCTGCAAAGTGAATTGATCTGATAAACAAGGGAGTGATGAATTAAGGATATACTAAGTGATGCAGGCACAAAATACCCAAGCAATACAATTTCCATAGGAAAAATTGTTCCCTGCAAGTCTATTTGGTCTGAAAAGAAAATGAGTAGTGTTTTGTGGGTTCTATGAGTGTTTCAAGTACAAAGGGTGTGAAAAAAATAATTTCTCTGAGAACATTGTTTCCCCATAAATAAATTTCCACCGCAGGATGAAGGAGTCAATGGTTTGCGGATAAAATGGATGTTTCAGACACATATGACCCAAGTGACCCGAGTTCCTTAGTACACTTGTTCTCCAAATATTTTATTCATCCGATCTATTAAAATAATGGAATGTGATGTGGAAGAACTGGAGGAAGAAGGAACAAGTTCTCAAGTACCGGTTGTTCCCCGAAGTCCCGAGTTATCAGATTGACAAAGGATTCTAGGGTTAGGGTTTTTGTAGAAGGAAAATCCTCAAAAATCAAAATCTAACCATTAGTTTTATTTTTCAAAAATATCTCTGTGTGGATGGCACAAAGACATTGAAAAAATACTTTTCCGAGATCATGGTTCAAGGAGCGAGAGAAAATCACAACAAGAAGTTCTGAAAACTTGTCTAAGGTGCATGCTCCAAGTGATCAAGATTGAAATCAAAATTTCTTATTCCTAGGTGAAGGATATAACACAATACTATGTGTAGATGATTTTTAGGAGGTTTAAAAGCTCTCAAATTGGTTTGAATCAATTGTACACTTCAAAGAGGAAGACATGAATTGCAAAAACTTCCCAGGCTCATGTAAACCAGGTGTAGAAGCTTCAAACTTATTTTTATCTATCATGGCTTGAAACTTTTTAATTATCTTGCATAAGGCATATAAAAGGTACACACAATATGGTAGAGCATACAGGTGTATGAAGAATATTTTCTCCATGAAAATTTATCAAGGGGCTAAAACCAGTAGATCTAACATAAACTGTAAGTGCACTCACAAGTCTGTATCATGCTCAATTTGAATAGAAGAAGGATATTATCGTGATTTATCTTGTATAACAATAATATCTTAGTCCAAATTCAAAATCCTATCTATGATCAAGTCTCTGAGGTGTAATCCAAGCCAGAAAAATGCTAGGTTATGGCTAAGTAAAGTATAATAGTGAGCTGGAGATGGTTGAACACAATTGAGTAAAGTGATAGAGTGGATTGAACTCATTCAATATGCAAATAGTCAATGGTATATAGAGAGTTGATTGAATGGCTGATAGTCTTAGGAATTTGAAGAGACATTAAACCATCCGATTTGAGTCAGTTAAATACATGAAGAAGCCAAAAAGTCCCAAAATAGTTATAACTCCTGCACTCTCATTTTGAAGCTCAAACCTAAAGGTGAAGAGTTACTTTTATCTTATTAAAGAAAATGAAAAGGTTGAAAGGGTTCAATTACACTACAAGATAAGAAGTGGAAGAGACAGTATTCAGTAAGATAAGATCAAGCAGATGGAAGGTGAAAGGACGCAACAAACGACTATAAAGACTAGTTATAAGGGAAATAGTGTAGTGGTGGAGCATGTGTAGTTTCGAGGGCTAGTTATTTTTGAAACCATGGTGAATATGTAATGAAATTACTAGTATAATTCAGATTATGAGCAGCAATATAACACCAAATAACACAATATTTCAAAATAATGATCTCAATATGCAATTATAATAGCTTCACCACTTCGAGGGGGAAACCTCCAAACCATATAATAAGACTCAAATGCTCAAAATGATAATGAACTACTACCTACAATCCTCTATATATAATATTCATATGTTATGGCCATCAGCCAGGCTAACCTATTAAGCACGAGAAAAAAAAAATGATATAATACAATGATATAATAAGCCACAAGTTGGTTACTCATATCCTAATACAAGCAATAGGTTAAGGGCAAAGCATTTCCTTCCCCTTCAAACCAACGGTGTCCTCAACATTGAATAATCCTAGATGTTGCTGCAAAAAACCTTTATCCTCCTAGGTGGCATCTTCTATGCTCAGATTCTTCCACTTGATAACATATTCCGTAATGTCTCTGGTTCTTAGCCCCTTAGTACGTGTTTGTAGAATATTCTCTGGCTCGAAAATGATTATTACTTCTTCGTAAAGTTCTGGTAACTCTGTTTGGGCTTCAAATTTTTGTCCAATAACCTTCTTCAAGCATGAAACATGGAATACTGGCTATATGTGTGAAGATGGAGGCAACTCTAGTTTATAAGCAACACTGCCAATTTTCTTTAGAACCTGATAAGGGCCATAGTATTTAGGAGCAATTTTGTTGTCCTTTTTCTGTTGCTTTAGAGACATCTGTTTGTAAGGCTGGAGACATACAAAAACCCAATCACCAATTTCAAAATTTCTTTCACTATGATGTTGATCTGCTTGTTGTTTCATCCTGTTTTGTGCTAATGCCAAATTCTCCTTCAAACTAGCAAAAACCTGTTGTTGATGTTGAATGTGTTCCTCAACATCTCTGACCTTAGTTTTCACCCTCAAGGAGGAAGTGATAGAAGGTGGATGGTAACCATATAACGCTAAAAAAGGGGTCATTTGAGAAGAGGTATGAAAATATGTGTTATACCACCATTCTGCAAGTGGTAGCCATTTAATCCATCTTTCCTGCTTATCTAATACAAAACAACGTAGATACCCCTCTAAGCATTTGTTGACCACTTCCATTTACCCATTAGTTTTAGGATGATAAGATGAACTGTGAGCTAGCTGAGTACCCAAACATGAAAATAATTCCATCCAAAAATTACTTGTGAAAATAGGATCACGATCACTTACAATTATCTTTGGGGTTCCATGTAGCCTTTGAACTGTCTCCAAAAAAATAGCTGCGACTGTACTAGCTGCAAATGGATGTGATAGGGCACAAAAATGGGCATATTTTGTGAGCCTATCCACAATCACAAAAATAACATTCTTACCCTCTGAACAAGGCAATCCAGTGATGAAATCCATGGAGACCTCCTCCCATCTCTGGCTAGGAATTGGTAAGGGTTGCAACAGACCAGGTGTCTTAATTGTTTCCCCTTTGTTCTGTTGGCACACTAAACACTCTGATACAAACTTTTGTACATCCCCCTTGATTCCTTCCCAAAAGAATTCTCTTTTTATTCTATGATATGTCTTCAAAAACCCAGAGTGTCCTCCAACAGGTGAGGCATGTAGCTCTGCAAGAATCTTATGCTTCAACTCAGAATCTTTACTCAAGTATAACATGTCCTTGTACCATAGGGCATTACCTTTCCACTCAAATTTTTTAGATGTCATAGATCCTTGCTTGATATTTTGTATTAGAGATTGTGTATCCTTGTCTTGATCCCATTCCAATCTTGCTTCATCCACCCAATCGGCTGTCAACATGGACATTCCACATAGTAAGGCATCTGCAGATGTATCCCTTCTTGACAATGCATCAGCTACTACATTTTCTTTACCCTTTTTGTATATGATTTCAAAATCATAACCCAACATTTTTGTTACCCACTTTTGTTGTTCCTCAGATGATAACCTTTGCTCCAAAAAGTATTTGAGACTATCATGATCAGTTTTTACCTTGAAGTGTCTACCCATGAGATAGGGCCTCCATTGCTTGACCGCATGAAGAATAGCCATCATTTATTTCTCATAGACTGGTTTGAGCAGATATTTTCCTTTGAATTGGTGACTCTCAAATGCAATTGGTCTTCCTTCCTGCATTAGAAATGCTCCCAATCCTGATCCTGAAGCATCACATTCAACAATGAAGGTTTTTGAGAAGTTGGGAGTAGCCAAAACTGGGGTGTTGCACAAGGCTTCCTTCAGCTGCTCAAAGGATTTAGTGGCTAAGTCTGTCCAATGGAAGACATCCTTCTTTAGCAATGCAGTGAGTGGGGTTTCTATTCTACCATATCCCCACACAAATCTTCTGTAGTACCCTGTTAGTCCTAGGAACCCACGAAGATTTTTGAGAGTTTTGGGTCTTGGCCATTCCACCATAGCTTTGATCTTCTGAGGATCAACTTTGACGCCTTCATGGGATACAATGTGACCCAAGTACTCTACCTCTTGTACACCAAAAGAACATTTAGATGGCTTTGCATAGAGAGTATGTTTCTCCAAAACTTCCAACACTTTATTTACATGTTGTAAGTGTTCTTCCCATGTCTTACTGTAAATCAATATGTCATCAAAGAAAACTAATACAAATTTTCTTAAAAATGGCTTGAAAACAGTGTTCATCAAGCTTTAAAAGGTTGAAGGTGCATTTGTAAGACCAAAAGGCATTACCAAAAACTCATAATGGCCCTCATGAGTCCTGAAAGCCATTTTATGAACATCTTCCTCTTTTATTCTAATTTGATGGTACCCTGAATGAAGATCTAATTTTGTGAAATAAATAGCACCATGCAATTCATCAAGTAAATCATCAATTACTGGAATAGGAAACTTATATTTGATGGTATACTTGTTGAGTTCTCGGTAATCTAGACACATCCTCCATGTTTCATCCTTCTTACGTACCATGACCACTGGGGAAGAATATGCACTCTGGCTAGGCCTGATGATACTTGCCTTCAACATTTCCTGAACCATTTTCTCGATCTCACTTTTTTGGGAATATGGGTATCTATATGGTCTGATGTTAGGTGTTTGGCTCCTTGGAATCAACTGAATGGCATGATCATGATCCCTAACTGGTGGTAGTCCCTTTGGAATTGCATCAAAAATAGATGAGTGAGCATCAACAATCTTCTGAAGATCATGTGGCATTGAAGACTCTGTATTTTGTACTTCTATGGAAAATAACTTTGCTATAAATCCATCTACTCCTTTTCTAAGAACCTTCTACATCTAATGAGAGCTAATAATCTGTGGAGACTTAGCTACCATCCCATTCAATTGTATTTTCCTTCTATCTGAATGAAATCGCATGAACAATTCTTGGAAATTCATCTCTATAGTACCTAAGGTTGTGAGCCATTGGACACCCAAAACAATATTTTCCCCTCCCATAGAAATAGCAAACATAGGTGAGTCTAACATGTAGTCTCCCATGGAAAGCTTGATACTATGGCATTTTCCTATGCACTTGACTGTCCCACCATTTGCAATCATAACTTGCATTTCTGGAGCTGGGTAAATAAAACAATTGAGGCGGGAAACTAACTTACTATTTATGAAGTTATGAGTACTCCCCCAAGTCAATCAACATTGTCACCTTCTATTTTTTGAGATAGCCAATAACCTTGAGTGTTTGAGGAGTACTAATACCTGACAATGCATGGCAAGAAATTATAGGTTGGTGATCCTCTACTTCCTCTTCTACTGGTTCCTCAACCTCTCCTATAATTTCAGCATCCTCATCATCCTCATTACCTCCATCAATATAGAACAACTTCTTCTCAGCACATTTGTGTCCCGGTCCATATTTTTTATCACAGTTAAAGCATAATCCTTTTTCTCTCTTTTCTTCCATTTGTTGAGGAGTCAGTCTAATTGGCCTAGAAAATGAAGGGGAAGAGATACTACGGTCTTTGGTGTTAATGAAAGGTGGCCTCCTACTACAAAGAAATTTTTCCTCTACTCAACGTGCCATGATAATAGAATCAGAAAGCTTGAGTGGATTAAACATATGTACCTCATGCTCAATGTGGTCCTTAAGACCCCCAAGAAATAGGTCATTCAGATTCTCTTCTGGAATATTCTCCACCCTTAAGGATAGGTTCTAGAATTGATGCACATAATCTTTGACTGATCCTATTTTTTGTAACTTTTCTAATTGACTAAATTAGTTCTCTGAAACACTGGAACTATAGTGCAATTGCAACTCCTCGGTAAAAACTGTCAAAGTGACACCGAGACCATTCTTCTGTCCTCTGAGCACATAACCATCGATACCAAACGAATTGGTCTTGTTCAAGATACAGGGATGCCAAAGTCACCTTTTGTCCTGATGGTATTTGATGTAGCTCAAAGAATTCTCCATTTGATTTATCCAATTCAGGGGATCTTTACCATCAAATTTGTGCATATCCACTTTCAGCATCATGTTCCATGGTTACAAATAAGTTGGATTCTAATTGGGATGGAAAAGTGATCCAACATGGTTATTTTGTCCATGATTTTGAATTGAAGATCCTCCTTGGTTTATATGGCATGGATTTTGGCCATACTATTTAGCTTTTACATGTTGCATGATATCATCCAACCGATGATTGATTTGGGCTATGTCTCCTTTAGAGGCCATCTCAGATTGTACATTTCGCAGCTCATACTCAAGTTGGCTCACCTTATGATCAATTGAAGTAAACCCTAGTGCTGAGGAATATGTATTTACCCCTTCTGAATCCATCTCTTCAATCACTATCCCATCTTTATCTGGGGTTTTACCCAGAGTAACTAGATTCTTTTTTGCTCTTGTGGAAGGCCCCTCCATGATATCAAACCTTAGGGTTTAGGGTTTTGATACAAATTCATCTGAACAGGAAAAAACACAGAGAAGATACTAATACTAGTTTTTTTAGAGCTTTATGAAAATGTAAAGAACTTGAAAAAATTCCATAATTTACACCCTAGGGAGTGATTTTATGAAAAACCCTAAATTTGTAATAACGTGTGCAAAATAAATCAAAAAAGTCTAAAATTTTTAGGGAACCTTACTTGAAATATTTCGCAACTCTGGTAAAAATACCTTCTGCCAAATCACTCTGGTTCAAACTATATTATGGAAACAAAAAATTATTGTTTTTTCCCTAATTTTGGCCCAGATCGCCGCTCTGATACCACTTGTAATGAAATTACTAGTATAATTCAGATTATGAGCAGCAATAGAACACCAAATAACACAATATTTCAGAATAATGATCTCAATATGCAATTGTAATAGCTTCGCCACTTCGAGGGGGCAACCTCCAAACCATATAATAAGACTCAAATGCTCAAAATGATAATGAAAAACTACCTAGAATCCTCTATATATACTATTCATATGTTATGGCCATCACCCAGGCTGACCTATTAAGCATGAGAAAGTATAAATGATATGGTAAGCCACAAGTCAGCTACTCATATCCTAATACAAGCAATAGGTTAAGGGTGTAACATAATACATAAAGAAGAGGAGAAGAAGAGTAATTTGAAACATATATCACATCAGGTTGAAATATGCAACCAAGTGAAGAAGGTGATCAAGTTGCAATGTTTTTCATTAATTCCTACCATACTACACAGACACTCATACAAATTTAGGATTGAGCTTCCTAGCAAGTTGTTTCTTGTATTAAACAATGTGTCCAAGTTGGTGCTTGGAATTTACATAGTGAGCTTCCTATAAAAATTTTGCCATATCATAACAATATGTCCAAGTGGGTGCTCCCTGATATCGGGCAGTTGAAGTAGGTGCTTCATAAATGGAGTTATAACTCCAAGGTGAGTGGGTGTGCTCACCACTTAGTGAGATCATTTGTAACTCTTTACTATACATGAAAATTGTCATTGATATTACTTTGAACCTAACATCCTTTCTGTGGGTTTTCTCCCTTATTGGGTTTTCGACATCAAATCTGGTCTCCTCACATGTACATGTGTTTTTTTTTATTTCTATCTCATGGTTGGATGTTCAAATTTTCATGGTTATTGCTATCACTCAAGGTTGGTTAATTGAATTAACAAAAACTGGACAAAAATTTAATCAAGCACTCATTCACCCCCCTCTCAGTGCCTAGATTTCTAAAACCTCCATCACATCTATCTCCCGCCTATCTGGACTATGTACAAGTGACTACACACCTTGTTGGTGCACTGCTGGCTGACCCAAAATAATCACGGGAGGTGTCCACTGTAACTCCTCCTCAACCTGTCCATGGGGTCTGTATACCACTAATTCATGTCCATGTGACATCCCTATATTCCCCTAACAGTGACCAAACACAAACCTCACCCCCCTAAGTGGACATGTTAATCACGCTAGTCTAATACCTACCCACGACTCATCATAGCCATGTACAGTCCCTACTACTAATGGTGCTCATGGAGTAACTTAAACATAATCCACACTAACTCTCACTACTACTCTAGAAATCACAACATCCCATTTCCTTACCTCTTGAGTTATACGTGCATTTACATGACGGTCAGCTGGAAGAACATGATGTATACTAAACTGCCACAATACTCGATCCTGTCTATACCACTCTACTATATATGGTTGCCGTCCAACTATAGAATACAAAGTTTGAATCCTTCTCAGATGCCTTTGATATCCCTTCCACACCTCATAATGTTGATATGGTTGCCAAGTAATATCCTTAGTTGTAACTCATCAATACATTGTCTATGTCAATCCACATCCCCTAAATGTTCCCGCCTACCTCTAATAATCTGCCAATCATATGTTGATGGCTCCCCAACCTAGCATTGATCCCGAATCCCAATCGGTCTACCCACAACAATATGATCGTAACTCCTTATCTGCAATAAAATCCCTACTCCAATATTGCCACCCCCTCGATAGACCACTCTGTGTAGATCACAATATAAACACGCAAACACTGCTTGAGCCCATGCAAAAATAGTCTCATCCCACCACATCAAATATACCACATCCACAAAACTGATACTAAACCCCTGACCTCCACCATCTGGGAATAGAATGCAAAATATCAATGAACACAATAGTAGCGGTACACGCTTCATATATCCATCTCTGAGATACAAACCTAAGTCTATTCACATCCCCTAGCGGGTTGGATCCCCCACATCAGTCACCAACTATGCCATACTATTAGATCCCCCTCTACAGGTAGTCGATAAAACTGGTAGACATCCTCTAATGTAACTGTCATCTCCCCGGTCGGCAACCAAAAGGTACTCATCTTCGAGTTGCAACGCTCTGCCAATGTCGTTAGTAAATCTCGATCTTTTCCATGTATATAAGGAATAATTTCCCCATGAAGGACACCCAGTAACAAGTCATGTAGAAATGATCCCTCATCCTCCTCTTCCTCTAAGTATGCATCTCCCAATAAATGTATATGGGCATTTGATCATCGATGCCTCACCTGCACAACATCCAACTCAACTTACACACACCACACAATCTATATTAGCCCCTTACATCTATATTAGAGATCCACCTATCCACCTAATCCTATACTTATTCCCCTCCTGAACTAACCTTACCCAACCCACCATTATCACTTACGCCCCCTTTACCCTAACATAAACCCTACTCTATGCAAATGCACTTTTTTCTTAACATATGCGTTAAACCAAAACCCTACCCCACGTAAATACTCCCAACCTAATCCCTACCTTGAGAAAATACACCAAACCTAATTCATACCTTGCACAAATGCGCTAAACCTAATCCCTACCCCACTCAAATGCGCAAAACCTAATCCCTTCCCCGCGTAAATTATGCACAAAACCTAATTCCTACCCCATAAAAATTCATTAACCCATACCCCATTTCCCCATTCATTGTAGATGTGCTAATATCTACGTCATATGCACCATTTATGGCGCATATGTGCTACAACATGTGCATATGCACCAATTCAAACCCTAGCTACCTTAAAACTCACAAAACCCCTAAAAAACCTAAAAAAAGGTAAAAAATACAAAAACATAATTATTAACAAGGTACTCACCGGTGCTTCAACCACTCTTGACTGGTGATGTGCACTCGCCGCATCTTCTCGATGGTCCACAATTCTCTCATAATCCATCACATCCTCTCACGATATCTCATTTTCAACTATGCATGATGAAAATGATTTTCCATGTGGGCCCCCAAATCCCTTTTATACCCATCGTGATGATCTAAAAACTTTTGTGAGACCGTTCTCTCACACAGTTCGTCTGTTTTCACTCCCATTTCTTTCTACCTTCATCATATTTCCTCTCCTATCATGTACAAATCATAAAAAGTCAAAAACTGACAAAAAATTAAAAATATTAAATAATTAAAAAATCGTAAAAAGTAAAAAAGAATTACAAAAAATCGTAAATAATTAAAATTTTGTAAAAAGTCAAAAAATCAAAAAATTGTTAATAATTAAAAAATCGTAAAAATTCAAAAAAATATAAAAAATCATAAAACGTAAAAAAACCTCAAAAAACCTCAAAAATAAAAATAATTCTTAAAAATCACAATAAGTTGTATTGATTTGAAATTTTGGCCAATAATATGAGGTCTCTTTTCTTTCTTTTTCTTCTGCATGGTGCAATGATATGAGGAAAATCTTTTTGTTCACTATTTTCAGCCGATGATACGAGCCCACCTTTTTTACTTTGTCCAATGATATGAGGACATAGGAATTTAGAAATTACATCATCATGGTCCTTGATGTCTCGTGATTTATGTCACACCCATCACAATTGCTAATGATGATTACCATGTGTAAATCATAAAAACACATCCCCTTTTATCACCATCTTCATATCTTATCATTATCCACATCATCCAGTTCTCTTAATTCCCCTTTGACTAGGTGCATCCTCTTAATATAACATTAATCTTTTACTCCTAAATCAAAATGTAAACTATTCTTCCTCCAATCCTTTCACAACCACCATCATATCCCCCTTGACTAGGGCATCCTATCATCCCACATCTTCACATCTATCCCCTTGACTGAGGCATCATCCAAAATCCCCCAATCCTAACCCCTTGTCTGGGGAATCCTCTAATCTAACAATATTCACCCTTATCCTACATCATTGATTGGGGCATCCAAAATCCAAAATCCAATATCTTCTAATCATCCAATTTTCTACTCTCCTCCTCTCTCTCTCCCCATCCTCTAATCATCTACTCTTCCCATCCTCTCTCTTCTAAAACTCTAATCCCCATCCTTTGAATCCTCCAATCTTCTAATCCTCTAATCCTCATCATCTAAATCTTCTAATCTTCTAATCCTAATCCTCTGACCCCAAAAATATTCTCATCCTCTAATCATCTTTCCCCTACTAACTTGGTCCTCTCCTAATTTCGAGTGGTTACCCATTTCCTTCCTCCTAGCCTAACCCCTTGAGGGGGCATCACCCCATCATATATCTTAATCTCCTCTTATTTTTCTTTAAATTTTCATTGCTTTGCAATCACACTTCAAAGAGGGAAAAAATATAGACATGTAAAATGTTTACATGATCATTTAGCAAATAGGGAAAGGGTTTGTTACATGTAAAAATGGATGTGATTATTTGCTAATGTCAATAATAATGTCATTTTAAATCAATTATTATATTTCAGCTATTTATACTATCCATTTCAAAATCCCATTCAACCCTTAGACATATTAATACATTAGTAACATTCATGTTATCTCACTAACTAATATCCATTAACTATGTTCTAAGAATTTAAAATTATCACCCACCTACCACCTACTTGATGCCTACTCTACACCTAGCTTCTCCATCTAATCACCCTACTAAACATAATTAATCTCACCTAATTAAAATATAAATGAACCTCTAAATCTAGAGGCTTATATGTATAGAATCCTCTCCATTTCCCCCTCTTTTAATTAAAAAATTCAAATATTTCCCCCATTGAATTTTTAATCCAATAGAGGATTCTTCTAAAATATAGAAGAGAATTCTTCACTCTCATGCATTTTCAACCATTGATCCATATACTACATGGATCAATCCCAATCCTTGATTTATCAATCCTATATCTATAAATAGTGATGTTACCTCCCATTTTCACTGCCTTAGAACAATTGTAAGTGCATGGTGCCAAAATCTTCAAGAAACTATCAATATCCATTACATCTAATCAAGTAAAATCAACATTTTATCATGAGGAAGTGTTGTCAAAATCAGTCCACAAACTTGAAGCATCTTGACTTCTATCCAAGGATCAAATAAAATCTTGCAAAGAATGGGGATTCCACTTGTAGGTAATTACATGTATATGATCTTCTCCTTCTTTTTATCTTGCTCAATTTGAGGTAGGTAGATAGCAGTGTTAGCATATGAATTAAATCACTTTATTTCCTAATTTAAAAGTTACACACAAACACATTTTTTTCTTACATTCACTAATATTCATTTTGGTCACCTATGTGTTGCACTATGCCCAAATAATTTGCTTCTAACCTACAAAACAAATGATCTCCTACAAAACCCCAAAACACATCAAATCCTAAAAATAAAAAGATGAAAATGGGGATTGAGACTGACACCGCCACTCACCCAATTGAGTGAAATTACAATTGAGTGTTGCACTACATTTTAGACTCCATTTAGTTCTCATGTGTGTGTGAAAGATTAATTCCCTAGGTGTATTTTGTGCTAGATGTAGCAATGTAAATAGATGTGCGGATTACAAAATGGACTTAGCCTCCTATGTGTGTATGCAGAAAATGCAATCCTTTTTCCCTTGAGTGAGTGCTAGAATAATGCTTTGATGCTCTTAAAATGCCTTTGGATGTAACGTTAGGTGGTGATAGTGGATTCTTAGTGCTTGGTCCTTTATTATAGTCAGATATATTTGTATTTATCTAATTCCCTTATTTGAATTTTGTAATTGAAAACTAAAAAGTTTACCTATAGGAAAACAAGATGCTCAAAAGATAAACAAAAGGCCCAAAAGAGATGAGTAATATACAAAGATGTCAAGGGTACCTAGAGGGGATGAGGGTGCCTAAGTGCTGATGTCATGGCTGGACACTGGTGTCCATAGTCAATAAAGATAAAGTAATGAAGATTGGACTGGGTTGTAGGGTGTGAAAAACAAAAACCAAAAAGACAAAAAAGAGGCCAAAGATAGATGTCAGTTTCTAGTGTTTTTTCTTAGGAATCATGTGAATAGTGGTATGTGAATAGGACCTAGAAATGTACAAAGTGCGTGATTTAGTGTCTACATTTGCCCCCACTTTATGTTGTTGAGTGAATACTTGATAACATAAAGTAGATAAGAGATGTGTACCTAATAACCATATAGACTGATGTTGAAAGCATGCCAAAGAGACCAGAAAAAGCGTATAGTGATAAAAATGAAGAGTAAAAGCTAAGTAAGAGGAAGTAATACTAGGGGTGAAGCGTATGTGTTGTTTTGTGTTTGTACCTATTTTCATTGTTTCATTTTGCTGATGTGGGAATGATTCTTATTGTGTATCACTGAAAGACCTGAAAAATAAGAGTGAAAGATTAGTCAATGTCATGTACTATGAAAACTATTAAAGAAACATGTAAAAGTATGTAAAAATGTGAAAAATTAGTGAAAAGAATGTGTGCACCTGAACCAAGATGAGTGAAAAGGATAGAAAGTGTCCTAAAAATGATTTAGAAGAACTAGTTTTTTAGGTGATCTAATGCCAAGAACAAGTGTTTGGGTGACCTCATGCTACGAGAAATTTTTTTGGGGGATCTCACCCCAAGTCTGAGTTTTTTGGGTGATCTCACGCCACAATAGAAAAGGCGTTGGGAGAAAGGTATAGTGTTATTAATTAACCCTGACTGCTTCCCAAAATGTATACACCACTGCAGATGGTGTGATTATGATTTGTTCCAGTTAAATCTATTTTGACCCAGTTCGATCCAACACAAAAATGGAAAAAGGAGATAACATGCATGTTGATTGATGGAGTATTGTGCCCCTGTTTTGTGTAAACTGCTGAAAATTGGGTTAATCTGAAAAAGTGACTGTAACTGCCCCTTGTTATAAGTTCTTAGGAAGGGTCAGGAGCTCTTAGGTTCTCATGTTTGTGTTTGGGTGTTGGTGTTGGTGCCATTTTGAGAACCCAAGTTAGGTTCTAATCCCTTTCTGTAACTGAATACTGTGTTGTTCATGTATTGTGTATGTTTGAAAAGTGAGTGTATATTGCTTAATGTGGTGAATGATTCACCCAATGTATCACCCCTCATTTGGGATACATGTGATGTCACTAGGAGCATGTGGCCCAAATAATATTACCACACGCTCATGTGAAATTGATTCCCTACAGTGAGAAGGAATGTGCATGCTAGAAACCAAGGCACATGTAAACAAAGTGGCTAAAAACATGTGTTATTGAAATCAAGACAAATGCACATGTAGAAGAAAACGTGCTAAATTATTAATCAAGAAGAAAATGCAGACTGCAAAAAGTGGGTTTCACACATGGGACATCATTCACAATGTTGGAAGACAATCAAGGTCAAGGCAGTCAAAAGCATACAAGTAATGAATAAGTAAGACATAGGGAAAAACCTACAAACAATGACATACAATGGAAAATAATGACAAACAGTAGCAAGAAAAGAATCAGACAACCATGGTGGAAAATAGTTCCTACAAAGAAAATGATGTACATGAAATGTTAGAAAGATAGAAAGTTTATCAAGATGTGTATATATCGATAGAGTAGTGTGCTAGTACTAATAAGTAGTATAAAACGAAACAATAACACTTGTGATGTGTATGGAATTAGATGGCCCCAGGAGCCGCTATGCGACAAGTAAGAGGTACAATGCCAAACATGCATGTTGTGTGTAAGGATCTATAGAAATTTTGCATTCATAAATAGAGAACAAGTGAACGTGTATGTGTATATGAAAAATATAACGACATACTAGATATCTAGCTAATATAGTAAGTAGAGTGTAACGAGTGAGTATAAGAAAACTAGAACAATTGCAAACAAGATGTGCAACATGCTGTAAGTGTGAATGGAATGGAATGTAAACTGAATGATAGCAGAAACATGCCCATCGAGTGAATGTGGATGAGTATGAGTGGAGTTTCATTTATAAAAGACCCCTCAGAAGTTAATAATGAACCATAGAACAAGAGAGTGTCATTGGGAAATGGTTTGAATATTTGTGTTATGAGGTTCTAGAAATATATGATCCATGAATCATAAAGCATAAAGTGTTAATGACTGTTGTGAGGTTCATTTTAGATTGAGACCCTCATAATTTGAGTATGAACCATGAAACTAAAGCGCATCATCAGGTAGTGTGACATGTGAGAATATGATGCTAGAGAGATTTGTCATAAATGCGCCAAGTGTGAAATGTGTAGTGTGTGAGGTTTATGGATGCACTCAATAGTCAAGTTTGAACCTTAGCACAAGAGTGTGTCATAGGGTAATGATGATACAAGTGTATCAAGATTTGTAATATGCATGTGAAAGAATAAATGTGAATTGTACAACAGAGAAGTAGAAATGAGAGACACATGAGAATACGAGAAAGGGGTGGGGAAGAAGGATGATGCCCCCAAGAATATGATGTAAAGAAGAATCAAGTAATGTCATCTAATAGATCATTTATGTCATGCTTGAAGTCATATGGAGATGCCCTAGAGACCTGGTAAGCAATAGTATGAGGTCGATCATGTAAATATCCATTTTGGCATAGATTGTACATACCCATTGCATAGTCTTCATCAGTGAAAGGTGGTAGTGGACATCTATGTGCATACTAGCGACCAAGATTTTGTGAAAACCCTAGAAATGAATCATTACAAATAAAAATGAGGCTAAAGGGCATGTGAAAAGAAATGTCAATATTATCAAGATCTAAAGTGTCATCAATATATTCAAGTCAAGACTGCCCAAGAGTAAGAAAAGAAGTGTGTGCAATGAAGACTTATAAATGGAAAAAATGAATACCATAAGTAGTAGTGAGATGAACATATCCATGATAGAGATGTGGTAAATGAGTTGGGGGAGAAGACCATCAAGTGTGAATCTTAACCTAGCCAAGCCATCATATGTGCAAACAATGTCAGAGAAAGTGGGATTGAATGGAATGTGTGGACAATAAGCATTACACGTGAAAAGAGTGCATGTAAAAGGAGGGAGCGCAGATGCAAGTTACTCATGAGAAGACAAGGAAGGTGGAATGACATCCAATGTATAAAAAGGCCACTGATAAAGAACCATAACATTATTAGGAGGGGGTGAAACTAGAATGAATCAAATGGTGTCTAATGCACAAATAATTCCTTTGAGTGGGGGAAGTTTTTCTGGATAGTCTGTTGGTTGTGGATTAGCATAAGGGTGCATAGTATCTAGAGTGGGAATATGTAATAAAATATTTGATCTAGGTGAAAATATTGGAATAGGTTGTGATCAGTGTGGATTGTATATTCAAATCCTTTATGTAAAAATTTAACACATTGATGAACTATAGAAGACACCACCTACATAATGTGTGGCCATGTCCTACCAAGTAATAAATTGTATTGAATTGGGATATCGATGACAAAAAATAAAAAAGGAATATTTTTTGGCCCAACGGTGGGCGGCAGGGTGATAGTTCCTATGCACAGATGCTTAGAAGAATCATATGGGCGGAGAAATGGATGTTGGGTTAAGATAAGTTGAGGAAAGGATGATATTCTGAATGAATGATAAAGTAAAAATATTGATATCATATCCATTGTGGATTATTACTCACTTGATATCCATTTTCTTAATGCAAATACTAATATAGAGGGGAGAATCATTGTCATAAACAAAAATATTATCAGCTATATCATATGGGAAAGTAATTTGTCATGAAAATGCATCTACCAATGACTAATATATGACATCTAGATGGGTAGTTGAAGGAATGTGAGTATTAATGAAGAGAGTAATGATTTTAGCTCTACAATCATGATTGGCTAGCAAGAAATCATAAATGGAAATATCCAAGATGAGAAGACCGTAGGAAAATAAGAATATTGAAAGTATGAAGACCTTAAAAGTGTTCGAATGAGACAAGTTCACTAAAATGATTTTAAAAAAATAAATTTTCTAAAAAAACCCTTGATATTTCAGAGTCACATGCAATAGATAAAATAGTAGGGCATGAATCTAACCTAAGCAATAAGATAAATGAATTTAAAATACTAAGTGAAAGATAATGATAGAATATTTAGTTGATTTCATAATTAATCCTGACGTGTGCCAGACTAGAAAGATGATGAAGAGAAGGTGTTGCGCACAATTTTACCTTAGGGGTTTACTTGATATTTCAAGGGGGTAAAATTTTTCTCAACCTCAGTATGGTATGGTTTCTAAGCTACCCCCAGATGATGTTGATGGGTGTTGATTTGTGCTCCGTGGAAAAATGAATCAAGCTCTTCTCCTATGAAGGAACTTGTAATCACAGACACTACACAAGATGAGATTAAACAAATATATGGTGGAATTCCTGGAAAAAGGCTAGTCCCCATAAGTCAAAGGCCTTCCTTGCAAGGATGTCAATCCACATTCAAGAAATTAATCTAGTGATGATAAAATGAATTGATAACATATGATGAAATGATAATTGACAATATAACTAACAATGTAAAGGAAAAGTGACAGATGGGGTCCATGGTTATGTGTTGGTCTTATGGTGGTTCTTGATCCAAAGGGAGTCGAGGAATCACAATATGGCTCAAAGGAGCAAAGGTGTGGACATGTATGTGCTCACAAAGGTGAGCAAGATAAGTTATGTGGTCTAGATGAATAATAAAATATTGTAGATGGCTCAGAGGATATTAAATATACTTAATGGACACTTGTAAAGGTAAGATAATGGTCAAGGTTGATCTTTAGATATCAAAGAGACAATGAGATTTGAAAATAGGTCTGAGAGATAGGGATCACTGACAATTTAGTGAATTGTTGGAGATTCAAGGAATCACTGGAGATTCCTATAGATGTGTACAGGTTAATAAGAAAACCTAATACCTTGACAGAAATGATCAATTAATAAAATAGAAATACAATGATATTCAAATAAGGATGTTTACCTGGTTGTAGTAGATAATCAATGTTGATAAAGGATGAGATTACTGGAGAAGTGAAGCTTGAAGGTGCTAACAGAAGATTCACAGAGTTAAACTCCTAAACGAGGATAATCTCCAGAGATGAAGCAGGGATCCAGAAGAGTATGGATGCAATAAGATTTCCTTGAGGATGATTTTTATCAACATATTGTCAAAGGCTAAGTCTAAGTGTTTTATCAACACACTAGAGGAATCTGCATACGCATTAGATGAAAGATGCAGATAATGCACTAAGTTGAGCTCCTAGATACATCAATGGCCTCCAAGGAAATAAGAGACAAATTAATTAAAGAGGGATATATTGCAGGAATTTTTTTTTGAAAATATCTTGTCGAGGGGCAAGCCCAATAATGATCATCTGTTTGTATCGAGATGAAGGCATGGGACTTGTATTTATAGAGTTAGTAAAAGAATTGTTAGCGATTGGGGGAATTGCTGATGATTGCAGGAAGTTAATTTTGGGAGGATAAAATTTCTATTTTAAACTTACGTGGTTAATGATTTAGGGGAATCATAACTAGATAAATTAGAGAGGTTGAGTAGGAGATTTAGAATAGTTAGGATAGGGTAGAGATAAATTAGAAGTTTGCCCAATTTAAACTAGTGCTAACTAGTGAGGAGTGAGAAGTGATTATAGGGATAAGTTAGAGGTAGTTATGGTAATATTTATTAAAGGTTTATTATTAAAATTAGTTAAAACTAGTGAGTTAGGATGAGTTGTCATGAGGATAAGTTAGAGGTGGTTAAGATTAACATATATAGAATTTTTACTTAAACTAATCATAACTAGTGAGTTAAAATGAGTGAGGTGTAAGGATGAAATTAATTAATTGATTAATTAATTAGCTGTAGGAGGGGTAATATGACCTAGGAAATGTGATTTTGTTTAAATGGTATGACGGAGAGCTTAATTAATTTTATGGAGGGTACAAGTTTATAAGCATACAATCTAAGATGAAGAATATGTCAATGTGTTAGTTAATGATGGATGTAGATTTACTTGAGTATGGTGATGATGTTGATGTTGATATGAATATGACAGGTGTAATGTGATAATGAGCGGGCTTGGTGGAAGTCAACATTGGAATTAGTGGTGCTAATTTTAGGTGTCTACAAAAGGAGAAAATTATTACAATCATAGTCAAAAAATAATGTGATTGCCAGATGTGCTTGGAATGGGGTGCCTGGATCAGGTCAAGGGTTCATATGTGCTACATACCTCTACTAGGCACATGTGACTACTCAGAACCTTAGAAATGGATTTTTGTAGCATCACAAAATGTCTCTAATATTCATTGTTGATCTTTTGTGTGTCACACTATGCCCGTAGAATTTTCTTCTATCCTGAAAAATAAATAATCTCCTGCAAAACCCCAAAACACATCAAATCCTAAAAATAAAAAAATGTAAATGGGGAGTCAGACTGACCCTGGCGATCATGCCCTATGTGGATTTTGTGTCAGATGCACTCGAATAACAAGAAATATCTAGATGTAGCAATGTAAGTATATGTGTGGATGGAAAAATGGACTTCCCCTCCTATGCGTGTATGCAAAAAATATAGTCCCTTGTTCCTTAAGTGAGTGTTATATTTATGCTTTGATTCTCTTAGAATGCCTTTGGATGTAACCCTAGGTGGTGCTAGTATATACTTATTGTTTGGTCCTTTATTATTGTCACATAGCTTTGTATTTATATGATTCCCTTGTTTGAGTTTTTTAATTGAAAACTAAAAGGTCGGCCCATAATAAAACACTATGACCAAAAGATAAAAGATGCCCAAAAGAGGTGAGTAATATACAAAGAGGTTGAGGGCACCCAGAGGGGATGAGGGTGCCTAGGTGTTGACATCCTAGTTGGGTGTTGGTGTTAATATTCAATAAAGATAAAGCAATGAATATCATACTAGGTTGTAGGGTGTGCGAGACCAAAACCAGAAAAATAGAAAATGGGCCAAAGATAGATGTCAATTACTAGTTTTCTCGTGTAGGAATCATATGAATAGTTATATGTGATTAGGACCTAGAAATGTACCTAAGTGCATGATTTAGTGTCTACAATGGTGACATGTACCCTTTTATATCTCCCTATATGGTTGTCGTATAGATGACCTATCTGCGACTATGGCTATGTTGAGCCTTTTGGGAGTATGGAGGGATGATTCAGACACAGATTCTGACAGTTATTATTTATATTCCGATTCATACTCAATGTCAAAAAAAATCTAAGGTACTTGTGGTGATGGTTTTCTTATATTTTTTGTGAGTTGGGGCTCAATATCTGAGTGCCAACAACTTGATGAGTACCCCTTTAGTGGCCGTCTAAGGGCAGATAGTGATTTTGATGTGATATTTCTCTATACGTATTTTATTCATAAATTTGACCTTTATTTTCTATTTCTTTTTTAGAACCAAAAAATTATTATATTTAACTTTTGATTGAGTTATTATTTACAATTTTTGGCATTTTATTTTATTATTACACTAACATGATGATTTTTACACAAAATGCAACTAATTAGCCATATATTTTAGTTGATTGAAAGTTTAATTTGAGTTGAAATTATTCCTTGAGTTTCAAAGTTATCTTCTTGCTTAACCCAAGGTGATTGAATTTGATGCCACTTGGAAATTTTCTTATGATTTGGCATGTTGGTTCTAATGTTGTTATTTGTTGTAATAGGGACATGAGTTCACTAAGGAATGGTGGTACCTATGGACCTACTTCATTGTATGGGGGTACGTCCCAAGGAGTTATAGATAACTAATGGGTTACTGAAGCATGGGTTACTATGTCATTTGGGTTAGAGGTTTCCAGACTCTATGTACCTAGGGCCATAGTGTGACCGGCCTCTTTGGTAGGGATAAATGGAAAATTTGTCTTCAATTAATTATTTGGAATGTATATGGAGTTGCTTTGGGATGTTTATGAAGATTGGGAGGTATATGCAGATGGTACTACGATTAATGAGTAATTATGTGAGTCTATTTATGTTTTGTGATGTTGAGAATTGATGTTCCTCATTGGTGATATGATGTTGAATCCATTTTGACATTGTGCAGTTTTAGTTATGGTTTTGAGCTGTGTGAATCCTTTGTATGTGTATTGTCGGGTAACCTTTTTTGTTATATTATGTTTATGTTATCAGTACTATTATGCCATGAGCATGTGTGCGTTAAGTACTATGTTATGTAGACTGTGTGTTTTCTTCCCATAGTTGGGTTGGTTGTCTTGTACTCATATATAGTCATAAAATTGTGTAAGAAGATGTCTCATAGCTTATTAGTGTTGTGTTTGAGTTTTGTGCAGCATATTGATGTTAGTGACTGTTGGGAACCCACGAAAATAAATAAACTAAAATCTTAAATAATGAAATATTAAGAGCTTGAAGTTTAGATATACTTTAAAAGAAAAGACTAACTAAGTAACAACATAAAATGGAATTGCCAATCTTCATAGAAAATTAAATGTTTTCCAAAACTTGCCTTCTTCCTTGTGGTCACACTTTAATGACAAGTATCTTTTTAATGGTGACACGAGTCATCGAATGTTTCCTTCTTTTTATTGAGTACCTCTTCTAACCTTAACATTGTGTCACATTGAGGATGGTGCTCTTATAAGGGGAGGGAAACATAGTACCATGTATCATTTTATTTCCTAATAAGTAAACTTAGTTTAAAGGTTGTTATATTTTCCTGGTAGCTTTGTATTCATTCTCGCGATATGCTATAAAATAAGGTTTGGATGTATGTCCTAGTCAATAAACCTAGGCAGTGTTTAAAATTATGTTCTGAGGTTTAAATACATCTTTATCATTTGTTGTGCACCACCCCTATTTCACCCCATCGGTGAGAGTATCATTCCTCTTGTGAAGTGACTTTCTTACTAACAAGCACCCTCACCTTGGCATAAAGATAATAATTTTTTTATAAGACATTAGGATCAAACCTTGCCTTCCAACTTTCCTTTGTGTTGATTGAGAACCATTTTAAAAGGGGTGGCCAAGTTGATTAATGATACCTTCTAAGAATTTTGCGTAGGTCTATTTTATTGTACTCTCGAGGACCCTTAATCACTCCTAAAAATTAAATATCAATTATTTATAATCAGTATAGTAATCACAATATTATGAATATCGTCGTTACTAATAAATAGAGTAATGATAATAACCGTGACATATCTTTATTCATATGGTTATTAATAATAATTATATAAATGTAATAAGATTTATAATCATGTAATTTAAAATCTATAAACAAGTAACAAATTAAATAAATGAATAAGTAAATAAATTAAAAATAAACATAAAAAATTCGAAGTTAAATTCAACAAAATTTTGTTAAATGTGATGGTTGATAGATAATGAATGTATCTAGTTGCTGGAGTTAGTGAAAGGAATTATGATGGTGTGAGAATGAAATCATGGGCTATAAGTTTTACAAGATAAATCCATCCATCAAGAAGATCATAGAGTGCGGCACATCCTAAGCCCTTTAAGACCTGTCACTTTCCTTGCATAATAATACAATTACTTTATTTGAGATCCAGAGGAGTTAACCATGGTGAAACCTAAGTTAACGTTGTAAATTTAATAGTAATTGGATATTTTCATCTAATGCAAAATTTGGAGATATACTTTACTAACAATGGTAAAACATGGTTGCTCTCTTAATAAATAAACACAATGTTACAAGGATTGTGCTAAACATATATCTTGCTAATATCCATCCTAAAATTAGTCCCATTATGAGTTCAATCATCTTTGCATACAAAGATAAATGTGTACCCCAAATATCTCCTCATTTTACTATATATGGATTAATTGAACTGGATTTATAGTTGCATCCGAAGCGGGTTTAATTGTCTTTGAGAGGAAAGGAAAAATGACTACCTACCATTTTTTTATCTATTGTATGCTGAAGAAGAAGATGATGATTGAGGATTAGGAGGCACTTCATTCAGGTGTAATGTGTAGCTATATTTATTTTTGCTTCTTCTGCTTTTGAGAACCTATGTTATGTGCATTATAACCTTTACAACTCTTTCATTTATTAATTTTGGTCAATATTGTAGTCGCCCTACCTAGAAAAATAAGGGATTTTATTTTGTTTTAAATGTCTTGTTGGGACATTGATAGTGTTTTGAGTTTGGAGTTGGGTAGCATATGGCATGGGCACTATATGATTTTTTTTAGCAAAAAAGGGGGTTGCAGGTGCATGTAGGTGAGAATTCTGGAAGTGCCTCATGAAAACGTGGTCTCATAGAGTTTATTGCTTGCAAGATATGCATAAATTTGTGTTTTTCAAAATATATAAGTCTTTTTAGAGAAATGCCTCAACCTGATGTCACCTCATGGAGTGACATGGTTACAGGTAGTCACAAGCGGTTTCGTTGAAAAATCCTTAGGAACTTTAATAAAATGTTATTGGCATATGTAAATCCAAATCCCATACCACATTAACAACACCTTCCCTTCTTGTATCAAATGGGGTAAGTTTTCAAGACGTGGTAAACTTCAAGAAGCGTGGCTGCCATCAAATAGGAGATTTAGTGCAGAGAATGGATAGACTTCACATTAAATGGATTTGTTGAAATAGTTGAAAAGCTTTTGGATAGGAAATGCACTAAAGAACAATAAACGTTAGTCATTGATAAGAAACTATGGGGAGATTATCTCTAGATATTTCCTTTCTATAATCTTATTGTTGTATGGCTATTTTTCTCTAGATTACTTATATTGGCTTGTTCCTATGTCAGGTTATCATTCAGGACTGAACTTAGCATAGAAAATGTTTCGTAAATATTCTAAGTTTAGTAGCTTCTAGGAGAAAAGGGGTGAAGGAATGAACACGTGTTGATTGGAAAATACCTGATGTAGATGGGATCTCATCCAAAATGTATATACATATTATTTCATGTCTCACCAATCAGCTTTACCACAGTGTTTAATAAGTGGTGAGTCATGTTTAGTATATATGGCGAGTTGAATTTATGTTAGCAAGAATGTGAACCATGTTAGAAATTATAACTGCTTCTTAACGACAGCTCCTCCAATCGTGTTCACGTATCATTGATAGGAATAGTCTTCTACCTTTGTCTTTCATAACGTTTGTACTTTTATTTATTCATTTACAGGGTAATAGACATTTTAAACCCTTGAAATAGACTATAATCTTGGTTATTTAAAATGAACTTGTATTCCAAAACAGTAAAACTTTACCTCACTATTTGAAAAACCCAATCGACTTTTGGATGTCAACTATAATTTTCAACCCCTATTGGGATGTTTGGACAACTTAAGTAAATAGATTGGATATCCATAACCTCTCAATTCAATGATTTACATTTGAGTCTCTTTTAAACCTCTCAATCGTTCCTTTAAAAAAACTAGTAAATCATGATTTTCAGTGACTCGTGAAACACCTTTCTGGAACCCCCATTTAAAATGTCAGGGTTTGAATATGTCTCTTATTATCATGAGGTTCCACAACAACTTATATAACACCATAGATTGATCATTTTTTCATTTGACATAGTGCGTTAGGAGCCCTACTGACCCTGTTTAAACATCAGGTAGCTAGTTGAAGTTAAAATTTGGTTTTCATTTTAGCTTTCCATTTTAACCCTAATCAAGGAAATAGATATCTACTTGGTATCCATTTTACCCTCAGTAAAATGGACAACAATGGAAAGCTGAGCGCAGGCACTAGTTAGGGCCACCACAGAGAATTCTGGGTTTGCAAGCATAATTTCATGTTTAGGGAACATTGGCAGCATTAAGGGAAGATTCAGACTAGATCAGGCCATTTCCCCGTCTTCGAGGTTATTAAAGTTAGAGCTCCGCCACAATGAGAAAATAGGCTCCCTGTGCCCACCTCCATCCTAAACTGGCAAAAAATTAGCAAAGTGTGGAAATTAGTTCCAAGGTATTCCATTGCCCCTTTTATGGCCCTACCAATAAGAAATTCAAGAAAATCATGAGAAGAATGCAAAAAATTAATTAAAAATTCCTAAGGGGCCATAAGAGGGACCGAGCTAAAAAATTAGCTCACTTAGTAGATTAAGGAGCTCACCTTGCATTGAGGGGTCGAGCTCCTAAATGAGCTCAAGCGAGCCCCTTTGGTTTGGATGATTTAGGGTCCAACATAGCTAGGTGAGACGGGTTTTTGTTAGGGCCAGAAGTGGATTTACACAAGCATCATGCATGATTCAGTAGGGGTGCAAGATGGTGAGTAGGTTTCACACCCATGGAACATGGAGCTCAGGCACAATGTGTCGGAGGTCGGCTCAGTGGAGACAAGTGTCGAGGAAACAAGTGCGGTCGACAGCTCGTTGGGGGATGTCATCGCATGGTGGATCCTGAACGCAAAAGACATGGGGGTGGGTCGATGATAGGTAAAGTGGGAATGGGTTCAAAGATGCATGTACATCATGCCTAGTTCATAGAGGGGTGCAATGTGCAACACAAATCTTGAACCCACCAAACATTGAATGCTAAGCTGGGTCAAATGTGGACTGCTGAGCTAAAGGGAGACTCAAATACGGAGGCAGGTTTATACCTACATGATACACAAGTTGTCTTGCCATATAAATACAATGCAAAATCTCGACCGACTTGCATGGGTGAGTTGCTTGAGGAGGTAGGTCATGATCTGGTAGGTGGAGGTTGGTGGAGTTAGGCCCAAAAGTACCCTACTCATCCATTTTGCAAAAAATTATACTCATTGGAAAGTTATTTTGAATCCCTGCAACATTAAGTGATTAAAAACTAAAAAATTATGGATTAAGTGGGTACAAACTGATGATGAAGCTACAATACCATGGAGACCATTCCCAGGTGTAGAGGTAAATTAAATGCAAGCATGGAGACCATTCATTTTTGCACAAGGCAGAGTACAATGGAGCATGGGCTAAGAAAGCAACCCCATCACTCTTGCAGGTATAATGATGATTTTTGAAGGTGGTTGGGGTAAAATTTTGAGTTGCTTTTCTCTCTTCTCTTGTTTTCTTCTTACTATAAAATGTAAAGGGACTGCATATTGCAAGGGGTTAGTCATTTTTCCTACCCATGTATCCCTCTTCTTTTCTTCAGCTGGTCTGTTTTGAATATAAGGGCTTTAAGCCTTCCTTCTGAATATTATAATGGAAAATCTTTCCTCTTCTTGCTAAAATAGTGTAATTTCCATATTAATGGAGTAGTAAAATGGTGGTTTTTGATTTTTTTGTCTATCCTTTACATCATTTTTGTTACTTTCTCTTGCCTCTCATTGTGCTTACAGGATATGTCCATATTCTTTGTTTCATTATAGGGTTTGGTTATCTTATGCTTATGGGAATGGTGTAATGAGTGCAATCTGGTCTTTTGTGCATGCCCACCCTCTCCAAGTTCATTCATTCTCTATTTTATAGACTGGGAAATTTGTCTAACATCCCTTTTCTTGGTGCTATAACCATTCTAGAGTAGGATTTTCTTCATTTCATGTGCTCTCTCTATCCATGTCTCCTTAGAAGTGTTAGAATAGGTTTAGTTAGTCTATTTTCTTACATTAGAGGTAGTTTAGCATTAGGATCAAGAAGAGGAATCCAACATTCTCTGGAGGACCATCTCAATTTCATAAGTCCCATAGCTTGAGAGATGGTCCCATGTTAGCAAAACATAAGGATCCATAACCAAATATCCCAGGGTGCTATTTTTTTGGAATAATAGTTTTGGCACACCCAATGGGACATCATTGAAGTCAAAGTTATATTTTTCCATGTGTTCTATTGTAAAATATGGAGTGTTTCACAACTTTGATGTCATCTATAATCACTTTGAGAGTTCAAGGTTAGAAAACATCATAAATAGCTTATCTTTGCATTTCAGGTTTCAGGGGTTGCATTGCGTGTCCATACTTTTAGAAAGGGTATTTCAAGATTCTATGCATGTAAAATAAGTACCAAATTCTAAATCCTAGTGTTTCAAGTTTTGGAGGTTACAAAACAGGTCAAAAGTTTTGAAATCCTTCATTTCAGGTTTCATTGGTTGCATTGCATAAACTAAGTTCAACCTTGAGTTGTTGATGACAATTCTACCTTTTACAATGGATAGATAATAGAATGAGGTAAAAATAGATCAACCTCAAATATGATGGGGTTTCCAAGGTACCTACAGATGATGATGATGATGAATGTTTGATTGTTGCGCTCCGTGAAGAAAGGATCATGTTCCTTTCCTGCAACTAAATTTGCAAACACAGACACTACACAAGATGATATTAGTAATATGGATAGGTGGGTTTCCTAGAAAAGGCCAGTTCCCATAAGTGAAAGGAATTTCTTATATGGATGTCAACCCACTTTAAAACACAAAATTTTATTTATGAAAATGATATATAGCATATGACATATGAAAACATGTGATCAAATGTTTACAATTTATTAAGTTTACTACAGATATTCAAATGATGATGATAATATGAAAAGAAATAAGTCTAGGGCTCAAACTCAAAATCCAGATCGCTGTCTAGATTCTCAGATAAATTTGATCCCATTGAATAGGTTGGATCATCATCCTTGAAGAATTATAGATCAGGCTCCTCGATGTAGTCACCTACAAAGAAGTTTGAATACTCCACTTCAGTGTCGTATTGACATGCAAAATATGAGTCAGAGTCTTCAAATCTGAATTCACTTCTGATTTCTGATTCAGGTTCAATATCATAACCTTCAGGGATGTTGAATCCTACCTCGTGTTGATACTCAAACTAGGCTAGATCAACTTGGATGTGTTGCACTTCATGGTAAGCTTCCCAAAACTCTTCAGTAGCCTCACAGATCCTATGGGTGGACTCGAAGATGGTCTCTAGTCTGTCAATAGGGGCTACATGAATGGTGTGTAACTCTAGGTTGTGCATAATATCATATTGTTCCAAGTGAAGTTGACAGTGAATGATCGAAAATGAGTTGATGTTGGTGATTGGGTGGCTAGGTTTGCCTATGGCCATCTAACAAAATCCATGCTTGATAGAAGATTAGTAACACAAGGGAAAAAATAAATTGATAAATTTTTTTGAATTAAACCTGACTATTATAGAAACAAAAAACATAGAAAACACATGTGATTCTAGGAAACACAAGCGATTCTAGGAAACACAGGTGATTCTAGGAAACACAGGCAATTCCAGGAATATTAAGTAATTCTGAAAGATTTTAACATGCTGATAAGAATGAGAGATTTCATTAACTGGAAAAAGCTAAGATATTGTAAATGCAAAATGGAAAGAAATAAATGATTAGATAAGCTCATTTAATATGAAAATCATAGTTGAAAGACAATGATGAACCTTGGTTGACAATGGGAGATGATAGGTTGAGATATATTGTATTTGGAAAATGAACGAGCTTTTGAAAAACTCCAAGATGCTTGATGGACGTGAACTTGCTTTGGCTGGATGCAAAATGACACTAATAAAACTTGACAATGCTTGCCAATGCTCCTAAATTCACTTGGATGGTCCTAAAGAGAGACAAAGAATCTAGTAAATATAGATTACCAGCAATCAAGGAAATCGTCTGTGTTTTCGGTTAGTTCGAGTTTGGGAGAGATACGAAGGGATAAATTTTATATTTTGAACTTTAGTTCTATGGGATTTCAAGAGATTATGGTGTGAAAACTTAGAGAGATCGAGATGTTTAGTTTGATAGGTTGAGATAGGGATTAAGTTGGTTAGATAGATGATGAGCATTTATAAGGTTTCCCAGGTAACTTAGACTTAACCAGGGGGTCATGACGAGTTCACATGGTGAGGTGTAGGGGTGAAGTGAAATATGTGAGTTAACTAATTAATTAATAAATTAGCCATGTGAGGGGGAATGTGACTTAGGAAATGTGATGTGAATGATTAATTAATTAATTTAAATGGGTGTGGGGGTAATGACCTAGGTTTAGAGATGTCATTTAAATTGTGTGATGATGAGTTTAATCAAATGAATTAAATGGATGACTTAGGTCATGAAATGGTATAAAGATGTATATGGGTATATTTATTCGATTATTTATGTGAGAACAGGGTGTGCATACTATTTGGTTGTCTACATTTGCCCCTTTTTGTCTTAATTTCTTAGGAAGGAATTAGAAAAAATATGATAGAGAGTGTTTGGTTGTATGTGTGATCAAGGCTGTAGCACAATACATGAAACATTGGTTCTTCGCATGTGCTTTCATTTTTCAAATGTTTTCCCAAGTCCAATGAGGGTACTAAAAAAAATTGTGCTACCAAGGGATCAACTTAACAAGGAAAAAAAAGGGTTTAAGCCTTGATAGACGAGTGATCCACAGGAAGAAGGCTAGTTTAATGGGAAATCCAAAGTGATGCGGATGCTAAAGGGCATATGCCCCATAAACATATGAAGAGTCTTGAAAAATTGGTGTTTGTTTATTTGACTTAGGTTTTTGGATCTTTTGAAAGTAATACATTTGTGGAAATGGTGTTTTATCCATGCTTTAGGGGTGCAAATGAAAATGGTTGCTCAAAATAGGGTGAATTGCTAGTGCATTTAGAGGAATCACCTATGACTAGTAGGCAGAATCATCGGTGATTTGAATCGTGGTAAAAATTGGGGCATATGTAACTATCTAAGATCCATGGTATAGTTTTTTAATTGTTAACTGTGGGATAAAAATGTCCTGACAAATATTGGTTGAGGAGTGATTCATGTGATTTTTGAGTGATTCTAAGTGATTTGACCCAGGATGAAAACCTCGAGCAAACATAGAGAAAACCACCAACGTACCGAGGTAAGTCGAGTTCATGATTTTATTTCATTATTTTGAGTAGTTTTAGGATTTTTGCTGCCATTTTTGGGGTGTACCGGTGCCCTTGCTAGAATAATTGCTAGTGATTGATGTGAATTGTCAACGATTCAAAGTCAAAATCCTTGGCGATTGAGATGAATCGTTGTTAATTAATCTATGTTTTTGATAGTTTTAATAAATGGGGTAAAAATATTTTTATTTCTTAGATGATGTTGGTGTAAGGGATTGATGTGTGCATTTTTTTGATTTTTGATATCTTATTATATATTTATTGATGATATTAATTATTGATTTGTTCAGTTTTATAGGTGGATGCGAAATTGAACATTCATGATCACATTCCATTGATTTTGGAGTAGGTGAGGGAGGATATGTAAGATTGATGATTGGGATCATGTAAAGGCTTTCTGGTTTTGGTGCTCTAAAATATTACAGATGGATCCATACATGTATGGGCTTGATACTAGAATTGTTAGAGAGGTGGCAATTCTTCCACCAACACTTTTTGGTTTCCCACAACAGAGATTACTATTACTCTAAAGTATGTCCACCACATCTTAAGACTTCCAATCTAGGGAGAAATTGATGTATACACTATTATTGAGGTAGAGAGAGGTGAGTGTGATGACCAATATTATATGGCGGGGATGTTACATGACATCAAATATGAGTTAGGGTGTTTTGCGTATGGTCATGTTTATTTACCTGAGAGAGTGGGACCATGTTCATATGATCTAAGATTATGATGGCCATAATGTGTTATTCCTTACCAAATTATTAGGATTGATCACTTTCCATGGATGATTACAGGGGTTGTGGCCGAGATGATAGGAGTCATCTTAATGTCTTTGGGTGGGGACCCACCCTAATTTCTTAAACATTCAGAGAGTTGTGGTCCTGGAGGGCTCACAAAATTTATGAGTATTGATGTTAGTTTTCTCTTACAAGATTGGGCCTCTAGAGCATATTATTATTGCTTGACCAACAGGGTTGGATTATGTGGTATTTTTTATCAACACCCTAATTTTATGAGGTGGAGATCAGATAGGGGTCATGTGGGGAAGACGAGGTAGATATGGTTATATAGAGACTTATTGTATTTGATTATAGGTGGGGGATGTTTTTTTTAATTATGGAGGCCCTAGTTTTGAAGGGACTATAACCTGTGTACAAAAAGGCTCAAAAATCTAGATATCAGAAGGAGAAAACCCATCCAATAAAGGCTAAATGCCTTAAACATGGAGGCTCAAAAGCCAGATAAATTAGTAAAGAGAGTACAAAATGATCAATCCAAACAATGGTCTGAAGAAGAACAAAAGGGCCAAAAAACAACAAAGAGGGATCCAAAACAGGGCATCCCAATAAGAAAACAACATCAAAACTATAGAAAAACAACATCTTCATAGCAGACAAAGTTCAGCATCTGGACACCACATGCACTTGACTGCCTTGTCAATCTTAACCTTAATTTTAGTAGACAGAGGTGAAGGAGTGCAATGGCCATGGCATGAGAAGGATCGTTCATGTCCACCTAAGTAGTGCAAGGTCATGGGACCTATCATTAGAATTCCAGATGTTATCAGAAATGCCACTAAGGTTACACACAAGGATGTTGTATGGAGGCCCTACTTGTATTTACTAACCTAACCTAAGTATCCTCAGGAGTTACTTGGGCTTACAACAACCTATGTGGCTCCAGACATGCATAGGTGGGTGAGCATGAGTTGCTCCATTTTGACCCTGTTCAAAGATAGTTTGGACTAGTGCAGGAAGTTCCTTCTGATCTCGTTCAGTATAGACATGATGATATAGATGTGGATAATCTGAATATAGTAGTAACGAGACCTTCCATTATTACTGATTTGCTCTGGGACTATAGGCCCTAATGAGAAGGGGGTGATTGTTTAGATTGATGATGTAGGGAGTTACCCCAAAGTAAACTACATGGTGGGTTCCGTGTTTGAGGATGATGGTGATGGATCTCAAGTAGCATAGAGGGCTATGTAGAGAGTCATGACAAGTATGAATGCTTGGATAGAGGAGGGGAGCACAGAAAGGGGTGGTAGAGACAAATTTTGAGGATGAGAGAGGAGGAAGACGATGATGAATTATCTGTTGCTATTACATTGATGACGATTGAGAAGGCCGTAGTGGAGGGAGAGAGAGGTTTGGATCAGAGAGAGATGAGATGATCTTCTTGGTGTTTGGGATACCCTCATTACAGAGAGATATGGACTGATTATTGAGAGGGATATGGATGATAGGAGGACTGAGATAGTATCTAACCACAACTTGCACATGTCTCTACTAACAGATAGACAAGTACAAAGGGGCATAGGGATTCATTGAGGAAAGCCTTGGGGATCACAGGGCCTTTTATATCTGGTGAGGAGCTATTAGCAATGGATTACTCTATGCATTAAAAAGTGGGGAGCACTTACAGTTCCTCCTCCACTGTGGGATGATTTTTTATGGTTCACTATGATGATGTGCGGGAAGAGTGATGACTATTATGTTTGACTTGATCATCAATAACTACCTAGATGCCACTTTGTATATAGATCATCTTGTTTCCTGAGGGGATGGCTATAGTAGTAGTGTGGCATAGTGCATGTACATACGGTGAGTGTGGGACAGCCACCTAGGAGGCCAGAGAGAGTGAGATGGTGGTGAGAAGAGGAGCTGATAGGTGAGGTCGTGGCTAGGAGTGTTCCTAAAGTGGGTGGAGACATATAAGTGTTGTTGGAGGCACACATGCTCCAGGACGCAGAGGGTGCTACTAGTACGATACTCAGTAGATGTATGATTTTACTATTTGATTTGGATGTATATGATGACATAGGCTCATAGAATCCCATTTTTCTATGATGACGAGATATACTGATTTGTTTGGACTTTGAATATGATCTATACCAAAATTCTATATATATATATATGATCATGATGAATTTTATGGTTTATATTATATCTTAATTTACATGTGTTATATGTTCTATGGTTTTACTTTGAAATGTGTTAGGTTTTTAGATGTATTTTGATGGATGTTGAGAACCATGATTTGTACAATATGTTTGGTTACATATGATTAGATGTGGTTGAATGTTTAATAGATCCAAATGACTTTAAATTGTGACCCTAAACTATGGTATATCAAAAATGTAACTAAATAAAATCTGGTAAAAATGAAATGATGGCCCCATTATGGACTTTGATCTATATGTGAAAGATTTTTATAAACACTTACAATCAGAGATTTGTCATATGTTAGATAAGATTATCAATGGGTAGTTACACAAATCATGATAGAATTTTCAGTTTGAGTGAAGGTGATCTTGGTAGCATTACGAAAGGGGATTTTTTGTATGTATGCCGATGTGGGGAAAATGGATCTCCTCTTCAACAGGTTCATAGGGAAGATTACCCTAGCTTTTCATATTATTTTGAAGTAAAATGATTGCAATGGGAAGATTTTCATAATGGGAAAGTTGATTGATGTGGGAATCTTTCCTAGATGCTTTTGATATTGATATACTTTTAAAGGCTGATCAATGCATGGCAAGCATTTTTACATGAGTAGCCATCCTTTGAGGGTATCATATACATTTTTTATTTTTGATTTTAACAAGATGATCGTCCTTTAAGGGATCAGTCCACAATTTTGACTGGGTAGATGTCCTTTGAGGGATCAATGTACTTTTTTATATTTTTAATAATTTTTTAGAGTTGTGGATAAATTTCCTTTAAGGGATCAGTCTATTATATTTTGATATCTTGATAAGAGGAGTATCCAAATGACTTCTTGCATACATTTTTGAGTTGAGGGAAAGACCCTAATAAATTGTTTCAAGGAGGGGAATAAAACATGTACATGACCTACACACACATGCCCCATGTGATATTTTTGTTTGGTACATGATAAATAGGTGTAATTATTTTCAAGAGGTTCCTACAAAGGAAGGAACTTGAAATGAAAGATACGATGAACAAAACCATGGTGCTCATATTTTAAAGTATATTTAAGATGCTGATGGATAACCACATGTCTTTCAAATCATTACAATGATATGATGAAGTGATGGGATTTTAGATGTAACTATTGTCACGACGATCAATTATTTAATAATAGAAAGGTCTAAAAGTTTGCAAGGCATTTAGAGGTTCCCTTTTATCTTTCCCTATCAAGGGAAGTAAGATGATAGGATTCCTAACCCATACTTGTGAGTGATAATGTATGGACCAATCTAAATGGGGGAAAACTTTCCATGTTTACTCTGCATTTTAATGTAGTTACATTCTGATTTTATTGAAGTACAAGATCATTGATTTTAAATTCACGTTCTTTGACATGTTTTGTTATATGATCTACTAATATGTTCTTGATAGAATTGATGGTGTTCAAGGGTTGTTAAACATTTTTCATCTAACAATTCAAGTTGTCACTAAGCATGGTCTTGGTAATATTCTTCATCAAGAATGAAATCTCTGAGAGATACATAGAGTGACGAGAATTTAGACCTCGAGAGGTAGGGCATGATTTATGAGTTATAGATGAGTGAATATGGCAGTAGCACCGGTATGTGCATGTGGATGCTAGTTTGATAATTCCAGAGAGCAAACGGGATTTGGAGATGTCCAATTCCTTCTTGTGTCATCTACTATTTTCATAAGGACTTTTATTAAGTGTTTTATTAGAGGCTTTAACCTGTCAATTTTCTGTGTGGATAATATGGTGATGAGAAACTGAGTATTGATGTTGAATGCATCAAAAATATTTTTAACTTCTTTATTTTTGAAGGATTTACCATTATTTGTGAAGATGTTTATGCAGGAATACCAAAATGACATATGATATTATGATATATGAAGTTGATTTATAAGTCCTTGATGTTGTCAAGGTTAAAGGGATGGATTCAACCCACTTAGTGAAGCATTCAGTGGTTGTGATAATGCAATGATGTTGTTGGGATTATTTAGGATTGATTACACTAATAAGTCTTGAGCGGGTTGTAATGCTTGATTAGGGATGTGAATGAGGTCTGAGTAAAGTTGGAATTTAACACATTTCTTTACGTATGCACAAAAAACTTTGGTGATGGTAGGCCAATAATACTCTATTCATATGATGTGTTTAGTGATGGAATTACCACTGAAGTGACCACCACAAATGCCATCATGGACTCATTTGATTGTTTTGATTGATTCATTTGATTCAAGGCATCAGAATAGTATATCGTCAAAGCTCTGTTTATAAAGGATACCACCTATGATGAAAAAGTGAGTGATGTGTTGAAGAAATGATCGTTTAGCACCGTGTGATAAGTCTAATGGTAGTTTACATTCAACGAGATAGTCATATATCTGAGTGTACCATAGATCAGTTGGATGATTGTCAATGATATTAATAAAAGGAATCTCATTTTTATGCGAAGGATGATCCAAGCAATGAACAACTACAGACATTTTAGTGTTATCCTTTCATTTCTCTTTTTTGTAAAGAATCAAGGATCTAAGAGATGCCATAGTTTCTACAAACTTGTTAGAAGATCACATATGGTTTTAATGTTATAATGATCGGATGGGCCAAGGATAAATTCAACGAATACTTTATATTTTTGAAGTATTTCATTTTTAAATTGGTATTCTCATTTGAATTGACTGATGGCAAGTTGTGAATCTTCATAGATTTCTAAAATGTGGACACATAAGAGAATGGTGGTATTTAGACCCAAGATTAAGGCCTCGTATTATGCCATGTTATCAGTACATTAAAAATTTAGTTTGAATGATAGCGGAAGTGGAATATTCCAGGGAGGTATGATAACGACTCTGGCTCCCCCCTTCTTGTCATTTATAGCCATCGAAGAAGGGATTCATTTTAACAAGGATAAAATCAAATTTGTTATTGATGGATTCATCTGGAAAGCATTTGTGAGGGAGTTAATTATCTGGAAGGGGTGCTTTAAGAAGTTGATCTGCAATGGCTTGAACTTTAATAGATTTTTGCGATATAATTTTGAGTTCAAATTCAGTCATGAGTATAAGCCATCGAGTTATGCGATTGTTGTGATAAGGTTTAGAGTACATGGTTTTAAGTGGATTAAAAATAGTGATGACATATGTCTTATGATTGAGGAGATAATGTCAAAGTTTTGAGGTGGCAAAATATAACACACAACATATTTTTTTAGCTTCACTATAACGTGTTTCATACTCATGTAGTGTGTGGCTAATGTAATATAAATCCTATTCACGACCTTGATTATCAAATTGGATGAGCATAGCTCCTAGAGCATGTTTTGAAGTGGATATGTATAAATAAAACAACTCTCCTGAACACAATCTACATCTTTTTGGAGCAGATAGTGAAACGGTTGACAATAATAAGAAAGTTGTGATATGAAACTTTGATTTGACTATAGTTTACCTTAGAGGCTACACAATTGCTTAAGATTATATGGTGGAGGCATTTCAATGATTTTCTAACCTTTGCCAGGTCAACTTCAATGCCTCAGATAGATATGATGAATCCAAAAAGTTTTCCTGTGAGAACACTAAAAACACACTTTATAGGATTAAGATGAAGAAAAAACTGGATGTCATGAGTGAATATTGATTCAAGGATGTCAAGATGATATTTCTGTGATTTAGAATTTCCTATAAGTTCATTGATGTAATCTTCGATGATATTGTGGATGAAGTTGTGAAAAATGTACATCATAGCATGTTGATAAGTAGCGCCTGCATTTTTAAGACCAAATGACATGACACGGTAGCATAAGGTTCCCCAAGGGGTAATGTAAGAATTTTAGTGTTGATTGTTAGTGGCAATGAGGATTTTGTTATAACCAAAAAATCCATCCACGAGGGAAATAATTTCGTGGTTGGACTCCCCCTTCACCCCACACGTGTATTAATTTAATTACCTACAATTAAATTAATGCCCATTCTCACAATATTCATTATTTAATTACCTTAATTGAACTAATTTCCACCTCACCTAGACACCTCACCCCACCACATCACCTAGACACTTCATCATAGACCTATTCATAGCATGTTAAACTAAGACTTATTCCTACCTACCTTAATTAACTAAGACTTATTTCAACCCTAAAATTACATGTCTATTCTTCCTCTAACTGCATGCCTGCTTATCTAAGCCCAATATTCCGTTTTGATCCGGGACAATGGACAGAGCTACCCAAAAGATGGCCAAGATCTGTCATTTTAGTAAACCTAGGATTTCCCACCTTAACCGACATCGGTCAACCTGAAACCGACGCCAGTCACCCTAAACCATCATCGGTTACCATATATTCACTTTGGTAACCTTGTTTGAGAGGTTGGAATAATTATTCGAGTTTTGGAGAAGAGATATTTACATGAAAGCACGCACCAGAACACTCATGCACATCCAGAAGTCCTGAACCAGTACCAAGCACCGATCTGAAGGGTCTGCAAGCATTCATAGGTAACATTCTAGGAAGCACAGTCACAACACTGACCATCAGTTCCATGGATCAACCATCACCTCCATCCAACCACCAGGTCTGCAAGTACAAGTAAGTACATTTGGATCTACATTCTTCCATACTTAATTAGATTAGTTTCTTTATCTCTGTTTGGGAGTCCTAGTCTCCTTTGCATCTAATCACCTCTCATATTCCTGCCAATCCCTCCACCTAATCACCTACAACCTCTCAACCCTCCAATACCTGACTCCAGACATCTCTGAGTATTCCTAGCACTGTCATCAACCTCACCATTCTCTGTCCATTCTCTGTGCAATCACAAAGAATCACCAAAACCAAACTTCATTGAGTTTCTATCAGCCCGACCCTACCAATGCTCGATTAACCAAAACCATCGTCTATCTATCCTCAGCTGACATCGGTCATACCAGAATGAACATTGGTCTCTGTGTCTGGTATATCTTCCTATAACAACAACCTCATAACATTTACCCAAATAACCCAAACTACTCAAAACTTGACCCTGACCTATCCCAACCACCCTATTTACCTATCTGACTTCCAGATCTGATCGTAACCTAGCCTGTTAGATTAGATTTTCTTATTGTACTTGAATGAAACACCTAAATCATATCAACTACAGTAGGACATTATTGGTTTACATCATTTCTTACATTAAGTTGTTTTAAACAGTGGATTGACAACCATCTAGGAAGTATCACACTTCCTAGATCTAGCATACGCTAGGTAGTCCACTGATATATATTGTTTAATATTCCTCTTGTGGTCTTGTTTTGTATTCACATGTAGTTCCTCCTAGAAAAAAGGAAGTTCTCACAATCAGCACTGGATTGGGAAATCAGAATGTGCACACTCTACCTTCCACCTTCACTCATAGGTATTCCTCCTCACCCTTACGTTATCTTATTTGCTCTTACATACACACACTATTCAATGAAACATTTTGGCACACCCGGTGGGACCCTCTCTTGGGTTTGTTGCATTTTCTTCATATAGGGAATTTTTTTGTGTGTTTCTTTCCTTTTGAAAAATACACATTTAATCTTCTCCCTGGTAATATTCTTTTCTTCTAATTGTCTAAATGACATTTGTCATTTGGTGCTTAAAAACAAACCAATTATTCCTTCTTGTGTTTGCATGGTAGTAAAAGAACACATTCTTGACCTATTCATCATTTGCTTCATCGAATATAATTGTCAATTTGGGTTATAAATTTGTTACATTTCATCCTTGTATGTTGCATTATTAGCTCACATTTAAAAATGAGGGCAACCTATATGCTAGAAGTCATGCCCAGCTGATGGTTGACACAATTGAACCATAGAAAGCACTTTCTTCTCTCTCTCTGTGTCAAACTGCACAAATTTGAATTTACACATCTTCTTAAAACAACATTCCACCCGAAAGAAGTTGTCAATGATCACATGATCAGAGGATTGACAGTGGGCGCCCAACTGGTTTCTCTGTCCAGTCATAACTCAGAGAAAGGACCACCCCCGCCATAACATAACCTGAAACCTCACCTTTATATTTCCTTCTTCGTAGGACTCCTTCTTAACCAAAAAATCTGTTCTAAATTCACAAGTCAGTCTTAATAGCATAAGCTAAAACAAATATAAATTCACTATTAGGATTGCATGTTTTTCTTAGCTTTGTTCTTGAATTGTGTTTTGAGTTGTGAGAGTTATGATTCTTCATTTTTATTCTTCCTTTCACACTCCCCATCATAGTTGGAGTATTTTGACTGTTTCTGAGTGTGTTAGGACCTCATCTTATCATTCTCAAATTTTTGGTTTGATCCTTCATCTAGTTTAATTCACCAAGAATCCATTTTTTCTTTATATCTTCTAATTTCACAGTAACCGGCATCGGTCTAGTGCCCGTCATCAATTTACATCTGACCATCGTTAGTTTACCTAACCGGTGTAAGCTTCTAGCTCTTTTGGTTATTTTACCTAAAACAACCTTCATCACCTATTCTTTTTATTATTGGTCCTCAAGACACCATCATATCCCTCCAACATTATGATATCTGTGTCAGATACAATTTCCCCATTTCATGTCCATCAATTATGTTTCAATTTCTGAAATTGTTATTTACCACAGTGACTGGTATCGGTTATCATAACCGTCATCGGTTATCCTTTAATTGTCATCAATCATACTGACCGTCTTCGGTTTTTGTGTTTTATTTTTAATCAAAAAACTGACTTGATTTCCCCCCTGGACTTCATCCTTCTCTTCTTCTGCTGTTTTCTGTGTCATTTACAGAATACAATTTTACTAGGTCAACACTAATTCACATGGTGTTGAATCATATAGGCCAAATTAACACCCTTGTATTTCACGTGCCAGCCGTCAGCTACTCCCACCTAGTCCATTGCCGCCATCCATCTTGTCACCTATGGATCTAACACAGTCTATCACCATTTCTACTGGTGACGAGGAGTTTGCAAGACTCCTTGATCAGAATCCCATGTGCCTTACAATACTATCTTGCCCACTCATCTACCCAAGACTCCTTAGGAAAGCTAGTGTATGAATGCCTGTATCTATCCCTCCCACACTCGCACCCACTTTTGCGTCAACTACCACTAGCTTGGCGCTTCCCTCATCAACATTACCCCCTGTGGTATCTCAGTTAGGTTAAACCTCTACCATAATTACTTCCCCAATGACGTCTATTGCACCCGTGGTGTCAACCGTTCCTTAACCGACTGCCTTGAGCATAGCCCCATCAACCCCCTTTTCCTAGTATTTACTATTTACATCACAACCACCTCCAGTGTTAACAACTCACTCCTAATTCCAAAATCTAGTTATTTCCATCCCTCAATCTCTACCACCCATTACCACAAGAGTCATTGCGACCACCCCACCTATTTACACCCATCATCAACAACCCCCAATCTTGTCTATCACTTATTCGGGGTACATTCCACCTGTATCTATTCCCCCTTCACAGTTTTCATATTCGGCACCCTCATGTACTGGGATGTCATCCACATCATACACCCATTATCAACCTCCTTTTACTACAGGAGGCACCCATTCCTCACAACCCACTAATGACCTCATTAGGATGATGATGGAAAAGATGCAGACATTAGAAGCATCGGTTTCCAGCTCTCGTAACTCCTTGATCTATGAAAAAATCTGTAATGAGCCTATTCATCCATCCATTCCTATTCACCCATACCCCATGCATTGGGAAATTATCAAGTTCAACCATTTCAATAGTAAAGAGGACCCACAACAGCACTTACGGTCATTTAAACATGGGTGCTACCTTATTGCCCATGATAATGCTTTTCTCTTACAAACATTTCCCATGTCCCTAACAGGACCTACCTTAGATTGGTACAACATTTTACCTAGACATTCCATCTACTCCTTCAACCAAGTGGCTCAAGTATTCCTGGACCACTTCTCAATCAATGTAGTAAAAAAAATCACCATGACTTATCTATATTCGACATGATAATATGATGACGAATCTATCACAGGTTTCGTTTCTCACTGGAAAAATTTTATCAACCAATTAACGTTCCAGTTGCCTCAAGCTGAACTTATTGAGGTATTCACTAGAGCTTGTTCCATACACATTTCACTAACTCTATAGGTAAAAACCTTCCGAACCTTCAACGAAGCGTTCACCATGGCATGAAAGCTGGAAATTTGTGTCATTGAAGAAAAGAAAATCCAATTACAAAACAAGAATGCCCCTATTCAAACCAAACGATTCTTCTTCATCTTCAAAACCCCAAAATAATTATTCAAAAGCTAAAGGATCTACCAACACAGTAGTTCTCAAAGCGGTCCATCTCATCCCTCTAATCAAGCCCAACCTTCTTCCAATCTTTCCCCTATCTAGACCTTTCAATTCTGGCGGGATGATCTAGTGGAAGTACACTTCAATTGGAGAGCCCTATTCTTCAGTCTTGGAAAATCCTCTTAAAGATGGAGCCATTACACTTCCTCTCATAAAACCTAATACTCATTTTGATCCCACTCGTTCTATGCCTGCATGGTATAAGGAGCATGACTATTGTAATTATCATCTTGTTAAAGGCCATAGTGACCGTAACTACATAAATTTTAAGAACATTGTCTAGGAGATGATAGATAATGGAGACCTCATTGCTGACAACCCAAATGCGCTGGAAAACTAGAATTTTCACATCTTTAAGATGTTTTTCCCTAACCATAAACCATCATCTAATCAAAATACTGAACCTTCATCTAGTGAAAACAATGTCTGTGAAGTCCACGCAGTTTTTGATATTATACTCGTCGTTCCTCAAATTCCACCTAATTCATATATTAAATAAATTTTGGCACGAGATCCTCTACCTAAAGAGGAGCATACCTCTTCTATTCTTTCACCCACAGAGGACTCCCCTTCATCTCTTCCTTCACCCACAGAGGAACCCACATTTTCTGCTAATGACATTCCACCATCTACCTTGTAACCTATCGAATAATCAACCCTATTAACTCTCACATCCACAGGAGAATCATCATTTCCTTCTCCTCCACCAAGGGATAAGTCTACCTCACCCCACCTACCATATCTCTTAGCCATGGGAGATTCTTTAGACATACCACTACCTGTTGGGGGAAATTCTCCCTTAGCATCCCAGGACCCCATTGACATGATCTCGGCTCTTTTACCCATAGAATCCAAGGCTAGCCAATTCCTTGTCTCGTAGACATATTTTATAGGGATCGCCATGAAACCTGTTGTATCTCTTCCTACAGAAGTCCCATTTTCATGGTTGTTTGATTGCTTGGATAATGTTGTTGATTCCATTCTCTAGGGACGTCTTTGGCTCCCCTTTTCGACTCAAATGAAAATTTTACCTCAAGATACTTCCACGATCTACCCAAAGGTATTTCTAGCAACTAGATTGACCTTAATCATGCCTATCGAAACGGCTTCTGCCTCATCCCATCTACCTACATCCGAACCTTTACCCACAACTAAAACCATTCCTATGCCTAAGAACCTACCCACACCAACATCTTTGTCCATAACTAGACCCATCACTACCTTGGGTGTCATGCTGACATCAAGCCTTACCCATCCACCTCTCAAATTAGAGTTAGCCCTATCTTCCCAAACCCACACCAAAATTATTCCTCCACCTAAAAGGAAAATCCAACCCTCTAGGCCACATACACAAGTCTCACCCACCACAGCTTTGTCACCTTCTCCCCTTCTGTCTATCCTAAAGCCTCACCCATCAACCCTAGCCAAACAATCTCCTACCCAGGGCCAGTCAAAAGCTAAGCAATATATTACTTCATCACGAGCCTTTATTACACCTTAATTACCTATACAACAAATACCCTCGTCCTCACCCATACATTTCTTACCACCTATACCTCCACCAGTTACTATAACTCTAACTTTTCCTACACGAGTTCAACCCATACTATCCACCCAACCTCTACCAACCACTTCCACCACAACTCTATTGTCCCCATGGGTAACCCGTCCTCTTCCACCATCTGCTTTTGATTTTACATCACGTACTCCCGTGTCACCTTTACCCAAGAAGGTGCAACCCAAAGACAAGAACCCACTACCCTTTAATAAGGTAGTTACACTAACAAAACCTTCCATAACTAGCTCTTCTACCACACCTTTACCCATGTTTCACACATAATTTTGTTCCAGAATAGAGTTATTTCTATCTTTTTATTCTCTTGAGAAACAGATAAGGGTTAGGGCTAGGAGGAATACCTGTTGAGTGTTGGGAAGGTGTGCACGTACTGTAGAGAGATCAGATCGATTATGAAGAGCTCCTTTTTGTCTGGGAAGGACTGCCCATAAATAAGAATGCAAGACCACCATATTTTCGTTAAACAATAAGTGAGGGAACTGCCTTAGGCCCAAGAAATATTAAACTTCCTTTCGAAGGTGGTCAGTTCCCTTTTAATTAATGCAAATGATAATAAAGAAGCTATTGCGAAATCACGATTTAGGTACCTTGTTACTAAAAGCAATAGAGACTAAACTACCAATAATAAAATTTCATGTTGTTTGTTTGGTCACTGGTTATTGATACGTTCAAATCAAGTTACAAGGATAGACAAAGCTGGATATAAGATTGTTTGGAGGTAAATAGGTGAAAGGTTGGTTTTTGGTATAAGTCACAGTGATCGATGCCGATCACTAGATAATAAACCGCGGTTATAAAACCGGTATCGATAGGGGATAACCGATATCGGTAGGGATAGTGATTTAGGGGCTTTTAAATGGAGGTTGGTTGTAAGGTGGTTATGGGGTTTAGAAGGTTGGTAGATGGTTGAGGGGTGTAGTAGGGTGATAGAGAAGACTCAGAGAATGAGAAAGTTGTCTTTGGGGAAAAATAGAGATGGATGAATGAAGGTTAGGTGTAGGGTACTGCCGGGTGGTAGATCCAGGAGTGAGCTTATAATCACTATGAATCAAAAGTTCACAAAGTAGTGTCTAGAAGCATACGAGATACTAAAAGAGACTACTTACTAGTTTCTGATGTGGATGTAGGTCTAAGAAATGCAGTGGCGAAGGAAAGGCTCAGTTGGGATGATTCAGCAATCAGAAGTGAGCTGATGAAGCTATCCTCCAACTCTCCCAATGTTTAGATGAGTGTGACAGTGATCTCGCTGCTCAGTTACAGTCTTGGGCTCAATACTCCTCTCTGTAACCTCTTCTGTCTCTCTCACTTGTCTCTCCCTGCAAATGAATTCGGATCCTTTTGTTTCGGGTCCTTGGTTAGGGGAGGTCATTTACAGGGAACCGATGGTAGTTACCTAACCGACGGTGGCCACGTAGGGACCGATGTCGGTTAGGTCAAAGTTGGCTATTTTCAATAAAATAGCCAACTTTCCCTCCTTTTCTCTTGAGGGATCAGTTGTGGGCTTGGTCAAGTCATTATTAGGTTTTGTTTTGGTGCAAGTGAGGGGTGATGAGTCATGGGTGTGGGTCTAGACCAAGTTATAGGTATTAATTAGGTTAGTTTAGGGTTAGGGCTAGGTCATGGTGAGGTTGCAAGGTGAGGTGGCAAGGTTGGAGATGTGGATTTATTAATTATAAGGTAATTAATAAATAATTTTGTAAGGTTTGGGTGGTGAGGTAGGGTTAGGTTACAAGACGAGATATGGGGCACAGGGCATTGTAAGACCCAAATTTGGTGTCTACATTTGCCCCTTGTTGTCGTGTAGCTTGTCTTATAAAGCTACACTGACAATAATAAGAAGTGGTTGCACTAGTTAAGGGTATAGGTAATCCCCCTCAAATCTATCACAGATTGAGGCGAGGTGAAATCAGGGATAGGGTTGATAAAGGGTGAATGATTATGAGATGATGGTAAGAGGGTGGGGTAAGTTCAAAGAAGCAGACGCATGTTGAAATGCAGTAGTGCGACCAGGGTACATGATGTGAAGAGCAAACAAGCAATTCATAAGCAAAGGTCGATAGTTTATCCAAACAAGGTTGATATAATCCTGGTATCCAAGACATAGGAAGTAGCTCCAAGGGATATAACGGGTAAGGTACCGGAACGTCTAGGCATGTTCGGCAGTACCAAATGGTTGGTTTGGTTGAGATAAACGTCATGGTCTCAGTCTAGGAAAAGTTGGTCGGCTGATCAATTCAAGTATCCTAGTCATGCTAAAACACGAACAGGTGAGCTCAATTTAACAAACATTAACATGATGGGTGGATAAAGTCATAATTTGTGGGTCTCAGGTGAGGTACATAATTGGTGCAGCCTTGGGTGGGCCGATTGGTTGGTTGCGGCCTTGGGTCGGGCCAGTTGGTTGGTTGCAGCCTTGGGTTGGGCTAATTGGGTGGTTGCGGCCTTATGTTGGGCCTGATTGATTGGTTATGGCCTTGGGTCAGGCCGATTGGTTGGTTGCGGCCTTGGGTCGGGCTGATTGGTTGGTTGCGGCCTTAGGTCAGCCCGATTGGTTGGTTGTGGCCTTAGGTTGAGCCGATGAATTCAAAATAAGGCTATTTAGCAAAGCTGGGGTAAGGCGATGTGGTGATAAATGGAGATTGGTGGATAAGACAGGTAACCAATATCGGTTAGAAGTGATCGATATCGGTTAGAAGACCGATATCAGTCTTCTAGGGCGCGCCCTAACTAATATCGGTTAGAGGTAAAAACCTGTAAAAAGAAAAAAGTGGCATGTCATTTTCACATTGTGAATTTGAGCGCCAAAATTTTTCTTGGTGAGTGTTTAATTGACTGGGTTGAGTATTTAGGCTGAGTTGGCACTAGTTGAGTGGGTGAGTGAGTAATTGGTAGGCCCCAGAGATCGGGAGGCAGAGTTTGATTGGTTGAGGACTCTGCTGAGGAGATTTGGAGCTATGGCCCAGGCTGGAGAAGCAAGAGGTGCTGGACCACCACCACCTATCCCACCATGATGACATGTAGTCGGACCGGTAGGCTCTGAACCCCTATTTCGGTCAATTTTATGAATTTAGCTGGGATTTGGGTATGGGGGTAGGAATCCAAAATTTGATAAAATAATGAATAAATGAAGGTAAACAGTAAAATGGATTGGGTAGATATGTTAGGTAGGAAAAAATGTCAGGGTGGGTAAGGTTTTAGGCAATTGAGCTGGGTAAATTGGGAGAAATAGGAAAAAAGGGGGTTGGGGGGCTGTTTTTGGTTCGGCCCCTATATCCCACAGTGACCGATGTCGGTCACTAGTCGACCGACATTGGTCACAGTTCAGGTGCAGAGACCGGCGTCGGTCATGTGTCGACCGACGTCAGTTCATAAAATTTGTGACATAGACTGTGGGTAGGGGACTGATGGCGGTCGAGGGTGACCGATACCAATCACCATGGGTAGGAGATAGGGTTGTAAAATTGCTTTGTTGGGTGTTATTTTAGGCAGGTAGGATAGACTATAGGGTTGAGGGGGGAGAAGGATTTATAGATGTATAGGGTAAGATAGGTGGGTGTAGATGTGTTTACAGAGTTGGGTTGTGATTGAGTGGGTGAGTGAGTATAGATGGTTAGGTTGGTTTTTTTTTGTTAAGGGTAGGCCTGACGGAGTGGGTTGTTTTTGCAGGCACACCAGTAGTTGACCATGCAAGATCGGATGCCGCCTCTACTGGAGCAGATGCAGCCACATGTGACCGTAGCGCAGTGGGTAGTTATGCAGGAGGTTGGACTCGACGGAGTCCAGAGGTATAGGGATGTGGATAGGGACCACAACCTGATGGTTTCCCTCATCGAGAGATGGGATTCGGAAACTAATGCCTTCCATCTCCCTACTGGAGAGATGACAGTCACCCTAGAGGATGTGTATCACATCCTGAGACTGCCAATCATAGGTGAGGAGGTGTTCCAGGTGGATGCCGAGACAACGATGGATAGCATCCTACAAGTATTTGGGGATGCAGTCCCATTGGTTACATATCATAGTGCGAGCAACTGCTACGGGGAGATGTATCGCGCTCATTGACAGGAGACACGGCTTGCCATGTTGATGATGGTCGGTATCACCTGCTTCACCCTCCCTGACTTAGAGGGAGGTCACTTCCCACAGGCTCTGATGGGAGTTTTACAAGAGATGGTGGAGGAGCACACCTGTTACGCATGGGCACCAGTGTATCTGGTGCAGCTATACAAAGAGCTCTGGGGCTATCGCCGTATGAGGCGATTCGGTATATGTTTGACATTCTTGTTACACTATTGGGCATATAAGCACATTGTGTGTATACGACCAGTAGGGTTGCTCCAATAGCCAAAAAAAGGACCATAGACAGTCTACAGATATGGGTTTCAGAGGTGGTTGGGGGTCGTGGGCCAGCCGATGAGTAGTGGTCGCAGGGTGAGATGTCACTTTTTACAGGCATATGTTAGAGGGCCTGACTGCACTAGATATTATATGGAGGCCATACAGATTCCGTCAGCCCCGTGGAGGAGCCTAAGCACAACTACGATGGATTCAATACATCTTCTGGATAGTTAGACAGAGACCCGGGGAGTATGAGCAGATTCCCCTAGAGAGGGTACGACGACAGCTAGGACTACGGTAGGATGAGCCACCTCCCTTCCCACAATATCAGAGGGAGGATGTAGAGGCACTACTGCCTCTACCATAGCCATTTGACCCAATCTAGGTAACAGAGAGACTGACAGATGACACAGTGGACGACGCCGGGGTTACAGGCTCATTTTTGGTTTGGTGAGCAGGGTAGAGGGCGGCATAATAAGCAACTAGCACAACCATATTTAGCGGCTGTTACAGCATAGAGGGACGCGACTCCTGGGTCAGGTGTAGTTCACTACAAACACAGACACTATCAGGGGCATCTTACTACTGGCACCTGCACAAGATTGGTGTGCTTAACAGTGGCAGTTTATCCCAGATAGGTACAAGGCACAACACAGGCACACAGGAACAGCCTTAGTCCCTGTTCAGGCTCCGATGGTAGCTCCAACCACCCCACCATAGGTATGTTCTCCGGGTCAGGGCTCAAGTAGGGGCCATGGCCCACTTCTATTAATATCCGAGGACCAGCCCCACCAACCATGGTGGCAACTAGCTCTTACTGGAGGCTAGAGTGGAGGCCCGTTACTATCATGTGTACTAGATAGTACAGTGTAATTTATCACAGCCATATGCGGCTATGAGCCGAGACTTCCCAGATCACAGGTCACAAACAGGCAGACGCAAGCGCCACAGCCGGTGGGTTCGTTGACATTCAGTAGGGTGAGCTCTGACACCCAAGTGCTATCGATATCCGGGTTAGCAAGCCGATATCAGTCTTTAGGAGCCGCGCCCTAACTAATATCGGTTAGCGTTAAAAACCCCCTTAAAATAAAAAGTGGCAATGGTCAATTTTCACAAATTGTGTGTTTGAGGCGCGCAAAATTTGCTTCTTGGGTGAGTGTGTTGTCATTGACTGGGTGTGAGTATTTAGGCTGAGTTGCACTAGTTGAGTTGGGTGAGTGGAGTATGGTTAGGCCCCATGATCGGGAGGCAGAGTTTTTGATTGGTTTGAGTGAATCCTGCTGAGGAGATTGGAAGGCTATGGCCCAGGCTGGAGAAGCAAGAGGTGGCTGGAACCACCCCACCTATTATCCACCATAATGACATGTAGTCGACCGGTAGGCTCGAAACCCCTATTCTATCAATTTTTGAATTTAGCTGGATTTGGGTATGGGGGGGTTAGCAATCCAAAATTTGAATAAAATATGAATAAATGAAGGTAAAACAGAAAATGTATTTGGGTAGATTATTTTAGGTAGGAAAAAATGTAGGGTGGGTAAGGTTTAGTAAATGTGAGCTTGGTAAATTGGGAGAAAATAGGAACAAGAGGGGGTTGGGGGGCTGTTTTTGGTTCGGAGTGCCCCTATATCACACAACAGTGACCGATGTCGGTCACTAGCGGCCGACATTGGTCCACAGTTCTGTGCAGAGCACCGGGGGCGTCGTCATGTGTCCCACGACTCAGGTTCATAAAATTTGTTGACATAGACTGGTGGGTAGGGGAAACTGAGTTGCGGTCGAGGGTGACCGAACCTATCACACCATGGGTAGGAGTAAGGGTGTAAAATTGCTTTTGTTGGGTGTTATTTTAGCAGGTAGGGATAGACTATATGGTTTAGGGGGGAGGAAATGATTTATTATAGATTAATCGGGTAAGATCGGGTGGGTTTAGATGTGTTTTCGTGACAATCTAGAGTTGGTTGTGATTGAGTGGGTTGAGTGAGTATAGATGGTAGTTGGTTTTTTTTTTTGTTAATGGTTATGGCCTTACTGGTGGTTGTTTTGCAGGCACACCCTTATTTTGAGACCATGGCAAGATCGGATGCCGCCTCTACTTGAGTGGATGCGGCCACATGTGACCGCAGCGCAGTGGGTCGTTATGCAGGAGTTTTGGCTCGGTGGATTCCGATAGGTATGGCCTTTGGAATAGGACCACACCTGAGGTTGCCCTCATCGAGAGATGGATCTGGTACTAATGCCGTCCACCAATCTCCTCCTGGAGAGATGACAGTCACCCTAGAGGATTTGTATCACACAATCCTGAGACTTTCGATCATATTTGAGGAGGTGTTCCAGGTGGATGCCGAGACAACGATGGATAACATCCTGCAGGTATTCAGGGATGCAGCCACATTGGTTACATATCATAGTGCAAGCATCTGCTATGGTGAGATGTATCGCACTCATCGACAAGAGACACGGCTTGCCATGCTGATGATGGTCGGTATCACCTACTTCGCCCTCCCTAACTCAGAGGGAGGCCACTTCCCATGGGCTCTGATGGGAGTGTTACAGGAGATGGTGGAGGAGCAAACCTGTTACGTATGGACACCAGTGTATCTAGTGCAGCTATACAGAGAGCTCTAGGGCTATTGCCGTCTGAGGTGATTCGGTATATGTTCGACATTCTTGTTACACTGTTGGGCATACAAGCACATCGTGTGTATACATCCAGTAGGGTTGCTCCAGTAGCCAAGGCCATAGGCAGTCTACAGATATGGGTTTCAGAGGTGGTTGGGGGTCGTGGGCCAGCCATGAGCAGTGGTCGCAGGGCGGGATGTCACTTTTTACAGGCATATGTTAGAGGTCCTGACTGCACTAGATATTATATAGAGGCCATACAAAGGCCGTCAGCCCCATGGAGGAGCCCAAGCATAGCTACAATGGATTCAATACATCTTCTAGATAGTTGGATGGAGACCCGGGGAGTATGAGCGGATTCCCCTAGAGAGGGTACGACGACAGCTAGGACTACGGCAGGATGAGCCACCTCCCTTCCCACAGTATCGGAGGGAGGATGTAGAGGCACTACTACCTCTACCGTAGCCATTTGACCCAGTCTGGGTAGCAGAGAGACTGACAAATGACACAGTGGATGACGTCGAGGTTACAGGCTCATTTTTGGTTTGGTGAGCAGGGTAGAGGGCGGCCATGAGAGCACAGCTAGCACAACCAGATTTAGCGGCTGTTACAGCAGAGAGGGACCGACTCCTGGGTCAGGTGTAGTTACTACAGGGGCATCTTACTACTGCACAGGCACAGATTGGGGTGCTACAGGGGCAGTTAGCCCAGGAATAGGTACAGGCACAGGCACAGGAACAGCCTTAGGTCCCTGTTCAGGCTCCGATGGTAGCTCCACCGCCACCATAGGTATGGGCTCAGGGTCAGGGCATACAAGTAGGGCAGGGCCCACTTCTATTAAGATCCGAGGGACCAGCCCCACCAACCATGGTGGCACGAGCTCGTTACATGGAGGCTAGAGTGGAGGCCCGTTACTATCAGGATGTACTAGATAGTACCAGTGTAGATTATCAGCCATATGCGGCTCATAGAGCCGAGACTTCCCAGAGTCACAGGTCACAGGCAGACGCAGCCACAGCCGGTGGGTCGGTGACAGGCAGTAGGTGAGCTCTGACACAGGGGCCAGCTAAGGGACGAGCTGAGGGAGGGGGAGAGAGCTGAGTTGCCCCAAGAGCGGAGATATTTTTGGTTGAGTTGGATAGATGATTTTTTTGATAGAGACACCGGTCTACAAACCGAGTGTGCATATAGAGGCTGGCATGCCCACATAGGATTTATGTATTCATTTTTGTTGTATATACCAGCCTGTGAGCCGAGTACATTTTGTATAGTTGATACTGGCCTGCGAGCCAAGTATATTTTTGACATGAGAGACCGACCTGTGAGCCAAGTCGAGATTTTGATAGAGACAGCAGCCTACATGCTGACTTTGTATTTTGGATTACAGAGGCCCCATACAGGGCAATGTGTACATTTTGACATTGATTTGACGATATATAGATGATGAGTTTGATCTACATGATGTGTATAATTTTTGATTTGATGCATATATTATAATGTTGCATGTGTTTTGTTGATGGTATTGGAAATTGATGTATATAGATGATGTTGATGATGTTTTGATGATATGCATTTGTTTGGAAATGTTTATGTTATTATGATGATGGATGTTGAGAGTGATGTCATTATGCAGGGAAAAGAGACGAGCTTCGCCAAAAATTTGCAAAAAACAAAGAAAAGGCCTAGGTATAAGCAAAGGGAGACATGTGACCGATACCGGTTAGGTAACCGATATCAGTTATGTTAAAACAGGCTTTTCTTTAAATAGAAAAAACTTGGGAGACAACTTAACTTCTTATTTTTAGAGTCATGCAACATGTTAAATACGAGGATGTGAGGCTGTTGACATCCATACAGGGTAGTTGCATGGGAGAATTGAGTGATAAGGAGGAAAGCGACAGGTAAAGTGATCGTGGGCTTGGATTAAGAAGGCGTAAAGGCAAGTTATAGTAAAGAGGGTGGTGAACATGGTTGAACAAGGAGAAGCATCCAGTGGGCAGAGAGGAGAGGGAAGACAAGTTCCACCTCAAGCTGCTACATCCCAAGAGGTATAAGTTTTGGTTGGAATTAGATTTTGCATGCTTATGAATAGGATGTGGTAAATGAAGTGGGTAGAGATGAAAAGAAAGTGATAGGCAAGGGTCTGGGATGGGGTGAGTGTTATGGGGTAGGTAATCAGGTGTTTTAGATATGTTTTTAGGTACAGAGAGGGGAAAACAAGTGAATAAGTTATCATAGGTGGTGTTTTTGAGTAGGGTGGATAGAATTGACAGTGACCAATATCAGTTTAGGTCTAACCGGTATTGGTTATGTAACCGATATCGGTTACTATATCGGTTACCTGGGGATTTATTTGTTGTTTGTTGGTTTGATGTGTGCAGGCAGAGGCAGGGTTGAGGATGAATGATAGGGTGTCAAATTTGCCGTCACGGGTCCGAGCAGATGTAATACCAGCTGAGTGGGTATTAATAAACCATGTGGGGTTAAGCGGAATCCGATATTATTCACGAATCACACGCAATCATGCTATGTTGTAGGTGCTGATTGAGAGATGGAATCTAGAAAAGAATACCTTCCATTTGCCAACAGGGGAGATGACAGTGACGTTAGAAGATGTGTTTCAAATTTTGAGACTTCCCATTACAAGAAGACTAGTGTATCAGGTAGAGCCCAACACGGTGTGGGTAGCGATAATGGTAGTATTTGGTCCAGCCGCACGAGATTTGACACAACGAGGCTTGACATTTACTTTTGGTATAATGTTTGTGGCACACCCTAAGGCAACAAGGTTGGCCATGGTATTAATGATAGCGGTGGGGTATTATGCATTACCTAGAGTAGACGGGGGAAGATTTCTAAAATCATTGATGTGTATTATTCGTGAGATGATAGAAGGTAGCGTTACTTTCGCATGGGCACCCGCATATCTGGCGGAACTATACAGGGGTTTATGGGAATGCAGGAAAAATCACATGACTACACTGGATTGTGCATACTTATTACATTGTTGGGCTTATGAGCACATCATGTGTGTGTGACCAATAGGCTAACCCATCCAGGTAGGAGAGACAGGAGTGCAGAGGTTGGGATTCAGGCGATGGGTCTAGACAGAGTAAGAGGCAAGAGCCGAGACTGTGACAGATGACACTAAGTATTATAGGCAGATGTTGGAGATGATTACGATTACGGATATCCATTGGAGGCCTTACGGGAACTACATGGTGACGGTAAACATAGCCGAGGATTTGAGGGGTGTAGAGCGATTGAGGTGGATTGCAGGACACAGGCCAGGTGAGTACGAGAGGATTCCTCTAGATCACGTGCGGTGACAATTTGGATTTGTTCAGGATATACCCATGGATCATAGACCATATAGAAGGATTGACGCCGAGGTACCATTCTCACCTCCATGGCCAACACTTCCAGAAGGACCAGAAGAGATAGCAGCCGATCGTAGGGTAATGGATGCAGGAGCGACAGAGTCTTATAGATTATGGTGGGTAGTAGAGCTGCGAAGTACATACGAGAGGGCCGATCATCCTAACATAGCTGTGATTATAGTGGAGAGAGACCGCTTACAGGGTTTAGTTCACCAGCTTCAAACATAGGTGAACGAGACCACATGATTGTTAGAGGATTTGCAATCACGAGTGGAGAGACTAGAGGCAAGAGTCCTCCACGTGGGAGGGCATATTCGTATGTTACAGGAGAGATTGGTGGATTAGTGGGAGGAACCAATATCAGTGGTACCTTTGAGGATGGAGAGGCCAGGGGAGCGGCGTCGATGATCACCATCGCTACCTGGTTCAGGACGAGGCATGGGGGTCTAAGTGAGTTTCATACATAGGGGTAGAAGAATAAATAAGGACTCCGACCTGTGCATCGATGATAGAGAAGATGTATTTGTTTAACATTTAAATAAAACTGAATATGTATGTTGATTTGAGTTATGATAATAATAAGAATGTTTGTGTTTTTGAATGTTTGGATTGATAAAGGACAAAGGTGAGTGTTATCAATATAATATGTGAAAATATTTATATTTTTAAGGAAAACACAACACACGATAGGTTACGGTAGGGGATGGTCGAGCTAACCTTGGGAGACCCCATGTATCCTAAGTGCTACCTACATAGCCCATTGCACAAAGCAAGGAGGGGCCTCAGACTGATGTAGTTCTCCCTTAGGACCAGGGAGAGGTGAATTCAGGCAATTTGGTTGTGGTTAGACAATTTGTTGGTTGGTAAAAGTTTGATGTTGGTAGGGTAATGTTGTTGGTGTTGGTGTGGGTATAGGTGAAGCGAGGGTTAGCTTACCCAAGCATAGGAAACCATGTCCTAATTAAGGTCAACACATAATCCTAGATTCAGGTAAAAGAGGCAAAAGTGTCCCATAGTTAGAAAAGAGCTAAATAGACCATGTATTATCGTAGGATGATCTTGAATCCCTAGGTACCTTGCATAGGCGAGAAGTCGATAGGTGAAAAGAGTTTTATAATCACAATATATCGGATATATGTCATGTCCCTTGAGTTTTGTTATTTTAGAGAATGTTGAGGTGAGGTGGATGGTATAGATGGGGAGCAGAGAACTTTATTATAAGGTGATTATTCTGACGAAAAGAGAAAAAAACCTAAATAGACAAGTCCATGACTCAAAAGTGCTTTTGAGTATTACTTTTATTTTTCTAGAAATAGACTGATCGACGTGGGAAGTCTATATGGGATATTCATTTTGTTGTTCTTGAGGTCTTCACAAAGCTGATCAATGCGAGAAGCTTGTGATAGAGGCTGACTTTGTATAGCTGTCCTTCAAGGGAGTAGTCTACTTATAGTAGCAGCTGTGGTTTTACACATAGCTGTCCTTCAAGGGAGCAGTCTAGTTATAGTAGCAGATGTAGCTTTGCACATAGCTATCTTGTGAGGGAGTAGTCTAGTTATAGCTTAGAGGTCTAGATGTCCATTTGGCATGAAGCATCTAATTTTGTAGAAAGTTTGACTCAAGAATATTCCAGAATTGTATAATTGAGAACTTGTTATTTTGATATTTTTAAGTCATGGACCAGACTAAAAAGGGGAAGGGATTTTTAAGAGGAGGTGATGATCAAACTACGTGAGTTTGATTCTACTTTGAGATGCATGAAACAAGGCGTATGAGGTGGTAAATGAGCTCAAGGGACGAGCACAAGGTAGATAAGAAGTGATATAACACTAAATTCAACAATAGAATGGTTGGAGATGCAAGAAATTAAGGGGTTCAGGCTCAGGTTTACCATTAAGCAAAGCTAAACGATAAGTACCTGATCCGTAAGTGTGAGTGATAATGTAAGGCCCAATCCAATTATGAGCAAATTTTCCACGTTTGCTCTTTTCTAGTTTGGTTACATGTTGATTCTCTTTGAGGACAAGATCACCAATCTTAAAGGTACGCTCATGAATTCACTTATCATAAGCATGCTTGATGTGCTTTTGATAAATTTGAAGGTGGTCAAGAGCTGTAAGATGACGCTCGTCAAGAAGCTCCAATTGGGCTAACCGTTCTTGGCGGAAGTCATCATTGGTGAGAATATCCTAGAGAGATATTCTGAGGGAAGGGATTTGTATTTCGAGAGGTAAGACAGCCTCGGTACCATACACCAAAGAGAATGGTGTGGCATTAGTGGAAGTATGAATGCTGGTACAATAAGCCCAAAGGACAAAGGGGATGTGATCATGCTATTTTTTCCCAGAATCATTAATGACTTTCATGAGAATTTTGGTTAAGGTTTTGTTAGAAGATTCATCTTGACCATTTGCTTGTGGATATTAGGGTGACGAGAAGCTAAGTTTGATACCAAAGTTATCACAAAGGTCACATAACAACTTATTTTTGAAAGATTTGCCATTATCTATTATCAGGCGATGAGGAACACCAAAACGACAAATAATGTGATGATTGATGAACTCAACGATTTTGTATTTTTTGGTTGAAATGAGTGGAAACGGACTCCACCCATTTAGTGTAATATTTGGTTGCCGTGATGATCCAATGGTGACGCTGCGAAGAAGGCGGGTGAATCTCACCAATAAGGTCTAAACCCCATTGTGAGAAAGGCCAAAGATCTCGTGCGACTTGTAGAAGGTGGCTAGGAGTATGTTGAAGGTTGGCATGCTGCTAACACATAACACAATGCTTAACATACTTACAACAATCTTTATTAAGAGTAGGCCAATAATATCCCAAGCGAAGGATCCGCTTGGCCATGGCAAGGCCACTAAAGTGCCCACCACAAATTCTGTCATGGACTTGTTGGATGGTATGGGTGACTTCAGCGCCGGTTAGACATCGAAGGAGGATACCATCGAAGCCACGTTTATAGAGGAGTCCCCCCATGACAACATAACGAGAAACACTTTTAAGAAAAGTGTGTTTGCCATTAATAGTAAGGTCAGGTGGGAGAACAGAGGTTGTAAGGTAGTCATGAAATTATTGATACCAGGTATCCTGTGAGTCAGAGGATACATTATGTACCATACAAACATCCAGGACTAAGTAAGATGGGGCAAAGAGTTGTTGGACCAAGACAAATATGTCAGAGTTAGTTGGTGAGGCAGGAATTTGTGAGGCCAAGAAAGCCATAGTATCCGTAAATTTATTAGTTGAGTGTGGAATGGTTTGGATAGAATAATGAGTAAATAAGGTCAAAAGTGAATCCACGTAACGTTTGTACTTTTGAAGTTCCTCATTTTTACATTGGTAGATGCCAGTAACTTGATTTACTACCAATTGAGAGTCACCAAAAATGTTAATAGACTTCACACCTAAGTGTAACACAACATGGAGACCCAAAACAAGGGCCTCGTATTCTGCTATATTGTTAGTGCAGGGGAAATCAAGACTGAATGAAAGAGGCATAGGTTTGCCATCAAGAGGAATGAGAACAAAGCCCGCCCCTCCGCCGCGCTAACATTTAGATCCATTTAAGAAGAGGGTCATCAGATAAGACACATCACTGAGCGAAAGGGTGGTGATGAGTTCATTAGGGAAATTAAAATTGGTAAATTGTTCCCCAGGTAAAGGGGCTTCCACGATTTGATCCGCGATAGTTTGTCCTTTGACTAATTTTTTGGTGTAGAAACTCAAGGTCAAGGTCGGAGAGGATCATAAGCCATCGGGCAATGTGTTGGTTTAGATGAGGTTTGGCGTACATATAATGTATGGGGTCAGCGTTGGTGATGACAAAAGTTTTGTGATTCAGGAGGTAATGTCAGAGTTTAGTGGCCACGAATGATAGGGTTAGGCACAAATTTTCTACGTGTGTATACCTAGTCTTGTAATCCACAAGAGTATGGCTTATGTAATAAAATGCTTGCTCTCAATGTTTGGAGTCACGATGTGCAAGCATGGCTCCTACAACATGGTTGGTGGCAGAAAGGTAAAGGTAGAAAGGGTGATTGTTCTGAGGTGGGATAAGCACGGGTGGCTGCAAGAGATAAGCTTTAAGAGCCTCAAAGGCTTGGTGGAACTCCTCGGTCCATTGAAAGACAATGTACTTTTTAAGGAGATGATGGAAAGGTTGACATTGATCCGAGAGTTGTGAGATGAAACACCAAATAGATTGGAGTTTGCCCTGTAAACTATGCAATTGTTTTAGGTTAGTGGGTGGGCGCATTTCCAAGATAGCTTTGAATTTAGCTAGGTCAAACTCAATGCCACGCAAAGAGATGATAAAGCCAAGGATTTTTCCCAAAAGGATGCTAAAGACACATTTATTTGGTTGAAGACAAACACAGTATTGTAACAGGCGATCAAAAATAATGGTTAAAACATCGAGATGTTCACTGTGATGTTTGGATTTTCCAATAAGATCATCGACATAATCCTTGAGGATAGTGTGCATAATGTCATGAAAAATGTAATTCATAGCCCGCTGATAGGTTGCACCAGCATTCTTAAGGCCAAACGGCATGACATGATAGCAGAAGGTCCCCCTTTAGGGGGTAATAAAGGTGGTTTTATGTTGATCGGTTGGGGCTACTAAAATTTGATTGTATCCCGAGAAACCATCCATGAGAGAAAGCATCTCATGGCCCATAGTAAGATCAACAAGTTGATCAATGTTAGGTAGGGGGAAGTTGTCCTTTGAGAAAGTGAGGTTAAGGTCCCAGAAATCCGTACATATCTGAAGTCCTCCTGTCGCTTTAGTCATAGGTACGACATTAGAAATCCATTAAGGATAGTCAATAGGTAAGATGAAAGAAACTGAAAGGGGTCGTTGAAGCTCTTCTTTAACCAAGAGGGCAATGCGTGGATGTATTTTTCTCAGTTTCTATTTAATTGGTTTAGAGTCTGGTTTCAGAGTCATGTTATGGACAACAATGTCAGGATTGATTCCTGGCATGTCGGCGTAGGACCAAGCGAAAGCTTTATTGCGGGGACAGAGGAAGGTAGTGAAGGCGGCTTGTTCTGATGTGTCAAGAGATTGTCTGATCTTTACAATGTGAGGATCGTCCTTCATGTGGATGTTAATTTCTATAGTCGACTCATTCAACATGGTTTGGGTTTCAGATGGTAAGGCGTGTTGAATATACGAGTCATCCACACCAAGGTAGGTGAGGATGGAGTCATCATCCTGGCACTCCACAAAATTAATCGAAGGTGAGTTTTCTTTGATCATGTCTGGATACAAAAGGGGGAGAGAAGATGGGTCTTCACTATCACATTGATAAGTGAGAGGACCTAGGAAGATAACATTCACAAAAAAAAAGTAAAAAAAAAGTTAGGAGGGATAGATTCCGGGTCTATCGACTCCGTGGGTGAAGATGGAAAAATGAGCAATGATGGTTTGGAAGGGGTGACTTCGTCGTCTTCCTAGAGACAATTGACATGAGGTTTCTTCGGTGTAGGTGGTTCAGAAAATCTAAGACCACTGCGATCTTTGTGTTTGCATGTAGTCATGGGAATAATCGTATGTCGGTCTTGTTCATAAAGACTAAAACCAAAACCTTTCCAAGCACAGCGAGTCAAGAAGGTGAGGGCAAAATGACGGTTGGTTAGATATTGAAAATCAGATTGAAAGGGAACCACACCAAGGGGAGGTTCAGGGGTGACAGAGGATGTGTCGACACCCTTATACGTTAGGTTGGTGTGGCAATTAGGTGGTCCGTAGGAGATCACCTCCCCCACACGACAGTCATAGATAGGATGTGCATGTAATTGTCCATACTCTTGTGGGGTATGGAAGGTGCTAACGTTGTATAGGTGGTAATCCCCTAGCGTAAGACGTTGAAAAACACCTACTAACGGAGCCGAGGTTGGGATGTTGTCTGCAGGGAAGGAAGAGGTATTCACGTCGGTGGTTTCATTGGTTGAAGGTGTGGGTACAGCTAAGGTGGATGGTTGAGGTGTGGTTGAAGTAGATGGTTGGATCGGATCAATGGGTGCCTTGACTAGTACAAGCACATCATTAGGGCCGTATAAAATATTGTAGGTTTTCAAAGGGGAAGCGTCAGCTGTGACGGTGTATGAATTCCCCTCATACTCAAATTTTATGCATCTATGTAAGGTGGAGGGAACCAATCCCATAGCCTGGATCCAAGGGCGGCCTAACAACATGTTGTATTGGAAATCTCCCTCAAGGACATAGAAGAGTTCAGGCAAGGTACATGGCCCTACACGAATGTTAAGGATCACAGTGCCTAGGGTAGAAGTAATAGCATTGTTGAATGAATGCAACATGGTGGGGTTGGCACACATACAGCTAGGAGGGATATTCATCTTTTGGAAGGCTTTGGAAGAGACGATGCTTAGGCTAGAGCCCCCATTGATCATAACATGACGTACCTGAATGTCCTGGACGTAAGCTGAGATGAAAAGAGCGGGGGTCAGGATGTTCTGCACCAAAGACGACAATTTCTTCTTCGGAAAAGATGACAGCAGTGGCTTGCTGTACATGGACGGAGGTGGGTGTGGAGGTAGGTTGTTTGGTGAGAGAAGCAACGTGATTGGGTGTTAAGATGGAGGTGATGGGAAGGGTTTCGTTAGGTAGGACCTCTATCCCTTGGAGGATCTTAATTAAATCTTGTCGATGAGATTCAGATGTTTGAATGAGATCATACAGTGTCATTTTTACAAGAGATTGGTGAAGTTGTTTGATCATGGTGCGATGGGTAACTCCATCAGAGACGGGATAGACAGGTCCATGAATAACCACTTTAGGTGGTGGTGCGATCGGGATGGCGGAAGGAGAAAGAGAGGCCGCAGGTGTGCTTTCTTTAGCTTTTCCATTGTTTTTTCTGACCTCGAATACCAATGCTAATCATGTTGATCTCATGAATACAAGATGAGGAAGATGGCAGGGATAAGTCATTTTTCTCGAGAGGCTGGGTTGCAATGATGATAGATTTTGGTGAGACGGGGACAGGTGGTGTAGGAGAAGGGATTGAAGCTAAGGGCTTCTCCCTCCGTAAGTTGTCTTTCTTAGACTTTCTATCCGAGATAGGTGACTGACGAAGGATGGCTTTCAAAGCTTTGCATCCTTCTACATCGTGTCCTGGTGTGCGGTGGTAAGCACAGATTTTAGATTCATCATAACCTACAAGTCGAGGTTTAGATGGATCATAGGGTCTGAGTGGGGGTAGGGAAATGGTCGCATCCCCTACCAACATATCAAGGATCTTGGCGTAAGATCCTTTGAGCGGGTCAAAGTCAGATGAAGATGAGGCTATTGATTGAGTGGGTGAGATTATTGATTGTTTTGGTAATGGTTGGGTACGAGTGGTTTAGACAAGGGATTTTGATGATTAGGTTTAAGTAGGCATGGCTTCTTCTGCGCAAAAGTCATGTTTAGCTGGTTAGATAATGAGGCCACAGATGACGTGGTGGCAGGAAACAACCACGGGGAAAGAGGAGCGACAGCAAACAAATCCTTCGATAATCGAGTTTTCTTAGGGTTGGTAGGTGGATAAGATACTTGGGGTGACGTTATTGATACGCTTGTGGATTTCTGTATGGGTATAGAAGGTGCAAGTCATTTTAAAGAAGACGTGGGAGGCATGATGTATTGAGGCAAGGTGGAGGGGTGAGGCCCTAATATAGAAGGTAGGTGTGACAGCGAGGGTTGAAACCGTGCCTGCTATACCAGTGTGATCGGGGGCAAGGGTTTTAGTTGTGGCGGAGGCATAGATTGGACTCGAGGAGATTGGGTATGTCTCCTAGGTGGATTGACGGCTTTATTTTTGGATAAATCTAACCGTTTAGGTGGGTGCATCAGGCTAGGTATTGGTGAAGTCCCAAGCGTAGGGGAAGGTTTGGTTAGGTTGATAGAGGTGGATGAGGTATTTACTAGAGATGAGGGGGGGTGAAGGTGAGGACATACGCATTTTGAGCTTTTGTAAAAACTTTGGGTATATGGTAGAGGTGTCTGGATTAGTCATCTGCATTTGAGTAGAGCATGGTGTACTCAAACGTTCCCATAAGACTCATCTATCTTTTGGGGGATGACAATCTTCATGTGTGGATAGGAATTTTGGTATGGAAAAGAAGTGGGTTGTGATTCCGGTCCACTGTGGGTGTGATACAAGGGGCGAATGAGGCGTTGTATCAATGGGTGTTAAGAGGTCAACCGGTCACTGGAAAGATTTAGGCGATGAAGAACTGATAGGGAGGAGGGCATGTTCTAGAGGATCTGTCATGGTTAAGGAGTTTGGTGATGTAGGCTCGAGGGGTTTCTCTTCTAAGGATGATAGAAAAAGTGGCGATCCTTCTTCTTTTGCAGCAAGAGTGGTGGAAGGAGATGTTTGGGAAATAGATAGGTTAGATAACATCCGCTCACAGTCTTGCAGGGAAGTGGTGTAAGAAGGCTCTTCTGTGAGAAGAGAACTCTGGGCGGTTGATTCCTTTATGGGTAAAGGAATAACAGGGCTGTCCTCTTGTCCTGATGAAGGAGAAGGGGGTGAGGACCCCTACGTTGGTGAAGAGGCTTGATTCAGAATTTCCTCAGTGGAAGCCCTTGGTTGGGAGTTGAAAACCACATGGATCTCATGCACATTCTTCTCCTCGGCTAAGGTTTCTTGGTTTGTGTTACTGTTAGATGAATGGTTTGGAAATTGTTTGTTGAAGATTTTTAAATTTCGATTAGTAGGGGCACTAGGATTATCGAGGGTTATATCCCCTGCATCAACCATTTCCTGCACCATGTTTTTCAACATGTTGCAGTTTTCGTGGCTTTGTCCCTTCACGCGATGGAAATTATAGAAGTCATTTTATTTATACCAAGAAGTTATAGCGCGAGTGGAATCAAACCCGAAGTGAGGTTTAATAGGAGGAAAGGTGATAGCTCCTGCTTTAAGCAATTTTTCCAAGATCACATCATAAGTTTCTCCCAAGGGAGTGTACTTAATGGGCTCGGATTTATACTTATAGGTGGATTTCGGCTGGGTATTAGACGGTGCTTGAGATTTGACCGTCACTACGTGTACAACTCCTTTTGATTTCGAAGCAGCCGATACGTGAGAGTTGGTGGTGTTGGGTTTGTTGGTGGAGTCTTGGGTTCAGAAATTTGAGTTTTTGTTGGGCAACCTCAATTTCTCCTCCTCTAAGGCTCGAATCTCTAGTTTCCGAGCCATAGTAAAGGCCTCATCAAAGGTACGAAAAATGTGAATTTGGAGGGTGGGAGAAATGTGTTTAGCGCAGGCCCACGTAAAGAGTTTGATGAGCTCGGCCTGAGGTAAGGCATAAGTAAGTTGGTTGATGAGGCCCCGCCATCGTCCAACGAAATTTGTGATAGACTCGTCTTCAAATTGTTGGATGACATAGAGGTCGGTAATGGATACTTTCTTGACAATATTAATGGAGAAGTGATCTAAGAAATATTGGGCTAACTGGTTAAAGGAGAATATTGAGTGCTGGGCTAAAGCACTATACCACTCCAAGGCAGGTCCTGATAAGGACATGGGGAAGGTATGGATTAGTAAGGCATCGTCATGAGCAATCAGATAGCAAGCATGTCTAAACGATCGCAAGTGTTGTTGAGGGTCCTCCTTACTACTAAAGCGAGTAAATTTTAGTAATTCCCATTAAGGAGGCTATGCATGAAGGGGGAAAAAAGGATGAATAGGCTCCCGAAAAACTTGCTCGTATGTCAGGGTGTTACAGCTTCCTGAAATAGAAGCCTCAAGATTTTGCATCTTGTCCATCATCTGTTTGATTAAATCATTCATTGGGTTAGATGATGGTGATGTCATCGTAAACAGAGGAGGATTGGGCCAAGAGCCGCTACTAGACAATGATGGGGTTGAATGTTGATAAGGTAACGATGATGAATGTGTTGGGGTGGTCAAATAAGGGTGTCCTATATAAGATGTTGAGGCCACCAGATGACTCTGCGGAAATGAAAAGGTGGGCGGAGCCTGAGAGGGAAAGCTCATGTGGATAGATGGTAGAGAGCAAGTTATGAAAGAGGTAATCTACAGGAGAGATGAGGTAGGGGCAGTGGATGGTAGTGATATGTGGGGCCCTAAATTAACCAAAGGAAAACCAATTGGTACAATATGAACCACCGAAGCCACTGAGCTGGGAAACATGGCTAAGGATGAGGACGGTGAGGCAGAGTTATTAGATGGGGAAGGGGCTAAGTGGGCGGCTATACTAATAGGCATACCAACGAGGAGCTGACCATCGGGTGTACAGTCAAGGGTATGAGACAAATAATACTATACGGCACTAGGATTAGCATCTAAAAATTTGGCAAAGTCTGAATCTCCTACAAGGATCTTAGGAAAAGAACTGGTGTCCGTAGGATTCCCCATAGGATGCGAAGGGGGTGACTTAGGAAAAGACACAGAACAAGCAGGTGAAACCATGGCTGCAACTTGTTGCCGGGTGAGAATAAACATGGAAAAAAGGATACAATAGGGAATAAGTCAATCAGGAACAGAAACATCAACAAAATGTTGGAATTGGTAGGTTGCTAGTTTGTCAGGAACTGTGAAACACAGTAACCGATATTGGTCTAGTAACCGATGTTGGTCAGACAGTAGCCGGTGTCAGTTAGGTAACCGATGTCAGTAGAAAAGGACCGTTGTCGGTCACTATGAAGGCAAAGAGAGAATGTAAGAGGCTACTAGTTTGGGGATAACAAGGCTTAGTATACCCACCAAACTGTCTAAAGTGATCACTGTGACAGGGTATAACAGAGAAACATAATTGAAAGAAAACAAAACAAGCAAGATACACAAGTAAATAAAGAGACTAACCCTAGGATTAGTTTTAATCCCTTTGGGCTTATGCCTTAGACGCAAGATGATGTCAATCCTAAACAAAAGACCTAAGGGAGGTGATGTTTGTTTTGGCTTGTAAGGCTACCTATATTGGGCAGAGGAATACCGTGGGAAGGGGGGATGTTTGAGATGTTGTGTAGATTATGTTGTGATTTGGTATGTGTTTGTGCAGTGAAAGTAAGATTAATTTCTTGTCAATACCGTGGATATCACCCCCACGTGTATGACCTGTTACTTAATCTACGTTCACTAGAATTAAAAACAGCAAGCAAGAATGTGATGCACGTGTTTTAAACCCAAATCAAAAATGATATTCAATGAAGCAAAGAAAGAGAGGAGGTTAAGAAGATGACTTTTACTAATGCAAAGATGTGAAAGAAAGACAAGTTCTTTTTATCAAAATGACAAAATATTTTGTGAATATTTAGAAGAAAGAAACATCAAGTTTGCTCCATATATGAAAACAAACAAGAAAGAAAGAAACCTGAGAAGGGTCCCGCCGGGCGTGCCAAAATTTTTCACACAGAATTTTGTTCCAGAATAGAGTTATTTATATCTTTTCATTCTCTTGAAAAACAGATAAGGGTTAGGGCTAGGAGGTATACCTGTTGAGTGTTGGGAAGGTGTGCGCATACTATAGAGAGATCATACCAATTGTGAAGAGCTCCTTTTTGTCTGGGAAGGACTACCCGTAAATAATAATGCAAGACCACTAGATTTTCGTTAAATAATAAGTGAGGGAACTGCCTTGGGCCCAGGAAATATTATACTTCCTTTTGAAGGTGGTCAGTTCCCTTTTAATACGAATTAATACAAATGATAATAAAGAAGCTATTGTGATATCACGATTTAGATACCTCGTTACTAAAAGCAATAGAGACTAAACTACCAATAATAAAATGTCATGTTGTTTTTTTGGTCACTAGTTATTGATACATTCAGATCAAGTTACAGGGATAGACAAGGCTGGATATAAGATTAATTGGAGGTAAATAGGTGAAAGGTTGGTTTTTGTTATAAGTCACAGTGACCAATGCTGGTCACTGGATAACCGACCGTGGTTATAAAACCGGTACCGGTGGGGGATAACCGATATCGGTAGGGATAGTGATTTAGGGGCATTTAAATGGAGTTTGGTTGTAAGGTGGTTATGGGGTTTAGAAGGTTGGTAGATGGTTGAGGGGTGTAGTAGGGTGATAGAGAAGACTCAGAGAGTGAGAAAGCTGTCTTTGGGACAAAATAGAGATGGATGAATGAAGGTTAGGTGTAGGGTACTGCCGGGTGGTAGATCCAGGAGTGAGCTTATAATCACTATGAATCAAAAGTTCAGAAAGTAGTGTCTAGAAGCATATGAGGTAATAAAAGAGACTACTTACTAGTTTATGATGCAGATGTAGGTCCAAGAAATGCAGTGGCGAAGGCAAGGCTCAGTAGGGATGATCTGGCAATTGGAAGTGAGCTGATGAAGCTATCCTTTGACTCTCCCAATGTTTAGATGAGTGTGACAGTGATCTCATTGCTCAGTTACAGTCTTGGGCTCAATACTCCTCTCTGCAACCTCTTCTGTCTCTCTCACTTGTCTCTCCCTGCAAATGAATTTGGATCCTTTCGTTTTGGTTGGGGGAGGTCATTTACAGGGAACCGATGGTGGTTACCTAACCGACGGCGGCCGCGTAGGGACCGATGTTGGTTAGGTCAAAGTTGGCTATTTTCAATAAAATAGCCAACTTTCCCTCCTTTTCTCCTGAGGGATCAGTTGTGGGCTTGGTCAAGTCATTATTAGGTTCGTTTTGGTGGTGTGGGTGTAGACCAAGTTATAGGTCTTAATTAGGTTAGTTTAGGGTTAGGGCTAGGTCATGATGAGGTGGCAAGGTGAGGTGGCAGGTTGGAGATGTGGATTTATTAATTATAAGGTAATTAATAAATAATTAAGTGTGTAAGGTTTGGGTGGTGAGGTAGGGTTAGGTTGCGAGAAGAGATGCGGGGCACATGATGTCGTAAGACCCAAATTTGGTGTCTATAACCCAATCAGATGCTATCAAAACCTAAGACAGTACCACTTACAAAACTAGTGGGCCAACCCATTCCCCATCCTATAACATCTCTTCCCTCATGACCATCCATGCCATTACCAAAACCCATAGTCACTTCCCATTGTGATCTGTTGGCAAGGTCCTACAATAACATTCTAACCAATATATTAGAGACTTCTATCATCACATTACCACCACTTCGACATTACGACCCTCTCAAACCCAAACCAAAAGGGTTTTATTAAACCAATATTTGTGTCTATCATTTTGTGCCAGGACATGATGTAGAAAATTGTAAGGCTCTAAAAACTGTTCTTCTCCAAATTTTTCCTCCTGAACAAAATTTCGATGACGATGAACTTCTTGATGAGGACCATGTTCCACCTTCACCTATCACCATACATCATCATCCCTTGCTTCTTCAACAACCTGCATCTCCACCCCCACAACCCTCTTTTCCACCTCTAAAATTTGAGATCAACATGGTCCATATCAAAGAATGGGCCAAATCACCACCCAAATACCAGTGTGTCATACGCACTTCATAAGGATTTCCCCATCCCATTAGGTTTTTTTCCATCATTTTGTTACACTACTCATCCTACACCTTCTCCATTTACCACCTCCCCTTATATTAACATGGTCCAAGTTGTCACCCAGGCTCAGAAGGAAAAAGGAAATGAAAAAGCAACTAGCCCATCAACAAACCTCGTGCCCAATATATCATCTACACCTGCTCCCACAATCACCATTCAAGGACCCATAAACCCTATCTTTGACGGGGTCACCACCGTACAATGATAAAATAGTTACATCAATATCCTCTAAAAATGTCTTTGTATGATCTCGTCCAAACTTCTGAATCTCATAGAAAAGCTCTTATGGAGGTTTTGCAATCCATCAAAGTTTTACCCAATGACCCCAAACCAGTGGCCTCCATTATCACCCCTCACCACATGGCCTCATTTACCAAATCATCCCCTTATTTTACCCTCGTGCCTACTCATCGAGTCTCTACCCTCAGTTTCTCTGATGAGGATATTTTACATCTCCAGTTAGACGAACCTGATCCTGCCCTTTTCATTTCTATCTATATCGATAACATACACATACGACGCATCATGATCAATGGTGGTGCTAGCATTAACATAATCTCCTCCCACACGTACAAAAAAATGCACATCCCTTTCAATTATATACATAATAGCCTAGTTATGTTGTGCTCCTTCAATGATGCCATCACCTCCACCCTTTGCACCATTATTCTCCATGTTTGTGTAGGCCCTCACACTGTCCTGGAATTATTTTATGTCTTAGAGGTAGAGTTCTAGTATAAATTATTTCTTGGTAGACCTTGGATTTGCATCATGGGTTGTTTCCCTTCAAATTTACACTGTTGTGTAAAATTCAAACATAAGGGACATAACTATACCATCCCATCCAACCCGTCATCATTTAAAACTTATAACATGTTGTACTGACCTAATGATATTCTTGTACCAGTCAAAGCATCTGCCATTACCCCCACTTCTCCTTCACCCATGACCCCCTCCACCAATTCTACCTCAACCTCTCCCACACCTAACTCTTTTATTCCTATTGCTGCCACAACCTTTGCAACTGACCCATCTACTTCCCAACCAACCAACACCTATCATGCCTAATCATCTAGTGATTTTTCTATCCCCACTACTTGCATATCGACTACTGATCCCTTGGAAGGTGTTTTTCAACGCCTCACTCTGGGGGAGTACTACCTCTACAATATCAACACATTCCTCACTCCACAAGAGTATGGAAACCTACGCCAGCAACCTCGTTATGACTACTGCATAGGCAAGGTTTTCCCTTATGGTCCTCCCCACCTTCGAACTAACTTAATGTATGGGGGACTTGATATTGCCACTTATTCACCCAAACCTCCATCCCAAACACAACCCTTTTCATATGACCTCCAATATCTTACTAACCACTTCTTCGCCCACACTTTCCTTCACCGCTGTGCATAGAAAGTCTTTGAATTTAGTTTTTATGAACAAGGCCACCATACCATCATTTCATGTACTACATGTAAACACAACGATTGCAGTGGCATTGGATTTTCCACACCATCTTCTAAGAAGGCCCACATAGACCTCATTGAGGAAGAAAAACCTTCTCCACCCCATTCACCAACGTCACCACCTTCACCCACAAAGTTCATAGATCCCAAATCTATTCCTCCTAACTTTTTTTTCATGAACATGATTTACCTAAGACCTCTGACTTATCAACGTGATGCTGAGGCTCCCTCTTCTTTTCCCTTCTTTTATCTTGATATGATCAATGATGATACATCTTCTATTAATGTCATTCAATGTCAAGATAATGAGTCCATCCTCACCTACCTTGGTGTGGAATATTCTTATATTCATTGATCGTTACCTTTTGAGATGCAAACCATATTGAACGAATAGACCATTGAAATCAACATTAACACTCAGTACGACCCACACATTCTAAAGATAGGACAATATTTAGATGCTCCAGAATAGGAAGCTTTTACTTCTTTCCTCTGGGACCATAGCAATGCTTTTGCTTGGTCCTATGCAAATATGCCTGGTATTGACCCAAACATTCTAGTCCACCATATCATAACCATCCCTGATGCCAAACACATAAAACAGAAGTTACAAAAAATGCATCCTCGCATTGCTCTTCTTGTCAAAGAATAACTTTAGCTCTTTCTCTCGGTTTCCTTCATCCAACCCATTGAATACCCCAAATGGATTTCTAACATCGTTCCTATCACAAAAGTGATAGGGTGACTCTACATTTGCATGGACTTCCACGACCTCAACTTAACTTGCCCAAAGGATGACTTTCCTCTACCAGGCATTGACCAACTGGTTGATCTCACCACCGGCCATGAGATGCTATCACTCATGGATGGTTTCTCAGGTTATAATCAAATATTACTCACTCTAGAAGATCAACACAAAACTACCTTCATCACTCCTTAGGGGACCTTCTGCTATCGAGTCATGTCTTTTGGCCTTAAAAACATTTGTGCTACATATCAACGAGCCATGACTTATATCTTTCATGACATCATGCATCACATATTGGAATATTACGTGGATGACCTTCTTGCCAAATATAAACATTGGGTCGAACACCTGACAATCCTTAAAATCATTTTTGACCACCTCATCAAGTATTGTGTTCCCTTTCAACCTAAAAAGTGTGTCTTTGCGGTGTTTTCAGGAAAACTCCTGGGTTTCATCATTTCTTTGCATGGCATAGAATTCAACCCTTCTAAACTAAATGTTATTCTTGAAATGCCTCTTCCTACTAATCTCCATCAACTTCAAATTTTGTCAAGGTAAGTTGCAATCTATCCGTCAGTTTATTTCACAACTTTTTAACCGCTATCAACCATTTCATCATCTCCTCAAAAAGGACGTCTCCTTCAAATGGGATGATAAATGCCACAAAGCCTTTGACACCTTAAAACAATACCTTCTTCAACCACCAACACTCATTCCCCCTAAATATGACCAATCCTTTTACCTATACATCTCTGCTACTAATCATTCCTTAGGTTCCATACTCACTCATCACATATGAGAAACATAGAGAGAAAGTAGTTTATTACATAAGCCATACCCTTTTGGACTACAAAACTAGGTACACCCATGCTGAAAAACTTTGCTTAGCCTTATTTTTTTCGCCACCAAACTTCGTCATTACCTACTCAACCACAAAACCTTTTTCATCACCAACATTGATCCCCTACATTACATGTATGCCAAACCCTACCAGCATCAACGTGTTACACATTGGCTCATGCTTCTTGTAGACCTTGACCTCAAATTCATCCATCAAAAGTTTGTCAAAGGCCAAGCCATTGCTGACCAACTAGCAGATGCACCTCTCTCTAGAGATCAACCCTCTAACTTTGATTTCCCAGACAAATCCATTGCTACCCTCTCTTTGGATGATACCACTTACCAGGTGACCTTATTCTTCGATGGTTCCAAATTTCAGTATGGAGGCAGTGTAGGTGTTATCCTCATTCCTCTTGATGGTGAACCTATGCCTTTATCTTTCAAACTGGATTTTTATTTAACTAGCAACATCACCAAATATGAAACACTCGTATTAGGCCTTCAAACTACCATATCCCTATATGTTAAATAAATTAATATCTTTGGTGATTCCTAGCTAGTTATAAACCAAGTCTATGGTATATACTAGTTTCGTAACGAAATACTCCAAAAGTAAAATTTTCATGTCGACATAATTTTGAATACCTTTGACTGTTATGAACTTCAAACCACCCCACATTCTACTAATAAATTTGTGGATACCATGGCCTACCTAGCTTCTCAAATACACGCTTCACCTGTTGACTCTAAAATATTTGTCACAATAAAAAGGTTGCAATCACCCTCATATTTATCTCAAGGTGTCAACTCCATAGGAATTGTTGCGCCCGACCCACATGACCTTTGGTATAAGCAGTTTACAGACTACCTTTCCCTTTCCATTCTGCCTCTTGATCTCACTCGTAATGGATAACATGCCTTTCTTAAATATGTCTCTCATTATGTCATCATGGGTGGTATTCTTTATAAACATAGCTTTGACAGTATTCTCTTACGATGCCTTATAAGTTCTGAAATTCCTTCCACCATCAAGGAAGTCCACGATGAAATTTCTAGAGATCACTTGAGTGGATTATTTTTCACTAAATGCATTCTTCACCTTGGCTATTACTGGCCAACCCTAAACCATGACTGTTGTGACTATGTCAAATGTTGTGTGAAATGCCAACAACATGTTAATCTTCATCACACACCTAGTCATGCCTTACAGGTCACACAAGACCTTTGGCCTTTCTCTCAATGGGGTTTGGATCTTGTCAGAGAGATCAATCCTCATTCTTCACAATGCCATCAATGGATTATAACCACTACTGAATACTACACTAAATGGGTAGAATCCATTCCCCTCATTTCTACAAAAGATGAGAAAATATGTGAATTCATCAATCATCACATCATTTGTCATTTTGGTGTCCCTCACTGCCTCAGTACTGATAACAGAAAGTAATTCAAAAACAAAACCCTATGAAATATTTGTGACACTTTTGGAATTCAACTCAGTTTCTCATCACCTTATTACCCATAAACAAATGGCCAAGCAGAATCAACCAATAAAACCTTGAACAAAATTCTTATGAAAGTAGTTGACGATACTGGGAAGGATTGGCATACACACATCCCTTTCACCTTGTGGGCTTATCACACTAGTATATGCACCTCGACTACTACCACACCTTTCTCTCTGGTCTATGGTATCAAGGTTGTATTCCCTCTCGAATTCTAGATTCTATGTCTCCGCATCTCACTACAAGACATGCTCAATGATGATGACTTTCGTAGGACCATTTAACACAACTTGCATTGGTAGATGAACGTAGTCTCAATGCTCTTGATCATATCTAATTCTACCAAAAATGTATCAAGCATTCCTACGATAAGCATGTCCATGAGCAAACCTTCCAAGTCAGTGACCTCATCCTAAAGGAAAATCTACATGTAAATAAAGAAGAGAAAAGTAAACGGGGAAAAATTGCTTCTAATTGGCTTGGACCCTATATCATTACTCATACCTATGGATCAGGTGCTTATCATTTGTCTTCACTCGAAGGTAAACCTGAACCTGAGCCCCTCAATGCCTTACATATTAGACCATTTTATTGTTGAAATCAAATCTTATATCATCTTCTGTTTATTGACCGCTCATCCCTTAAGCACTATTCACCTTCCATGTTCCCTATTTTGAGGATCAACGACTAAACAAGAATCATGTGATTACCCGTCACCTTTCAGCCTTATCTTCAATATGAGTACCATGGCTCTACTCATGGCATGATTCTCATAGATACTATTTGTCTTTTCAAAGATGGGATCCCATGGTCGTTCATCACTTGAAACCTTCTCTTTCATAGTTAACCTCTATGTTATGGTTTTATCTTCTAAAAAAGAACCTAATCTTCCTCTATAGTCTTGTCCATGACTTAAAACATCCAAAAGAAAAATGGGATTCAACTCCTTGAGTCAAACTTCCAGCAAAAAGATGACTTCCTCAAAAGGGACATCTCTTCTCTCTATCTTACCGCTATAAATAGAATGCTCGCTTAAAGGACAACTATACAAATTCATTGCAAAAATACAATAAAATATTTAGAAGCTTCCCACATTGATCAGATTCACGAAGACCTCAAGGAGATAATATACTCATCCCATATAGACTTCCCACATCGATCATTCTATCAAAAACAAAAACAAAAGAAGAAAATAATAACTTTTTTGTCATGGACTTGCCTATTTTTGATCATGGGTTTCTCGCCAGGTAAACATGTTTGCGCACACTAAGTTATGTTGAACCACCCATTTTCATCTCATTTCCTTTTCACCCTAATTTTCTATCCTCTCAAGGGACTTGCCATAACTGTGACATTTCGTGATCATGTGACTTTCTTCACCTTTAGAATAGTCCATTATGTAATGCCTTTAGGGTCTCACGTTCATAATTCAATCTTCAGTATGATAGACTCATTAAGGTTCTTATCAATTAGGCAGCTCTTTTACCACCTCTTACCATTCACCTTCCTCATTACTTATTGATTACCCTATATAGGACCAGACCATCAACACCTACATTTTAAAATATTTCCTCTTTCACCTAAGACTCAACCATGCCTATGACCTAGACTCAACCATGCCTATGACCTAGAATCAATCATGCCTAAAACCTACCAACCCATTCCTCTAAATTCATCATATTCTTCCCTAGCTTATGGGAGAACTACATTGGCCTGAGGCCCCTTTTCACCGGGGCTATGTAGGCAGCACTCCTAGGGCATGGGGCCCTTGGAGGTTAGCTCGGCCACTCTTTACCCTAACCCATTTCCTCCCACATGTTTGTCTATTAACATTTTACCATAATTAATTTCCATTTTTTATAACACTTGGAAAATTACCACACATACATATCTACCATGTTATCACATCATAAAAATATCCAATCAATCATTTCACATTTCCATAATATCAAATATTTTAGAATTCTACACCATAACATACATATAACTCATCATTTATTTCCCATGTTACCAATAACTTGGACATTAAATCAAAATTAAAAAAAGACTCCATCATTCCTAAACTGACCTGACTCCATCATGCCTAAACCGACCTGACTCCATCATGCCTAAACCAACCTGACTCCATCATGCCTAAACCGACCTGACTCCATCATGCCTAAACTGACCTGACTCCATCATGCCTAAACCAACCTGACTCCATCATGCCTAACTTACCTGACTCCATCATGCCAAAATAATCTATCAATCCTAACTCCACCCATATACATATACCATGACAATCCATCTATGGAAACATATTAAAATTTACAACACAAGTGCATCATCCATAACCATCAATCTCACCATATATAAATAAAAGTCTATGTATCCATCAACTATACACTGATACAACCATAATACAAGTATCTCTCAAGTATAACCTCAAATAAATTGGCATGCAAGCAAGTATAATAATCAAAATCTCAAAAAATCTCATATACAGCCTCACTATCATCGGCACGCAGGCCGGTATATATCAAAAATAATAAACAAAATGATGATGTATAAAGACATCAATCATCGGCCCATCTGATGTACATGTTTGTCTCATCTAGTCTCCTCCTCTCCCTCTAGCCTGATGTCCTTGCCAACATCTCTCCACCCTCTATGGGTCTAGGTCCACCTCTTTCTAGCCTTCAGCTAGGTCAGGCCTCTATGAACTAGTGGCCTCACCCTAACCCTGTCTCTAGGCTTGCAGCCCCCTGTACTCTCTACTATATGTGTGAGATCTCATCATCTCACTTGAGGCATGTTCTACCCTATACTCTGTATAGGAAGGGACATCTATCCCGACAGCAGTCAAATGATCCTGATAGTATCTGGCCTCATTCAGGGCATCCCTAAATCTAGCCATCGACACTGTCTGTGGGGGTGTCATAGGTCTCATAGTAACTTGCGAGGTCTATCCTACTACTGGTGGCCTTGGCCCCTATACCTATGATCCCTTGGCCCTCCCTATACTGTGGGACCCTATCCCAATGTTACCTGTAAAATGAGACCCTGTCCCTGGGCCTACGAGGGTGCCTCTATGTGTGTGACCTAGGCTAATAGGGAAACAATTTGAGCATGTGTAGTGGCCAACTAACCCTGCAAACCTATTATCTATGCCTGTAAGGTGGCCACTTGTCCCCCATCACCATCCCCACCCTGTGTGGGTACCTACCTCTATGAAAGCTTGGCTTGAAGGGATACTACCTATGCCTGTAATGTGATAACATGTGCCTCAGATCCTGTCAGCTACCTTTACACTACTCCCAGCTGTGTCAAAAGGGTGGCCACCTACCCCTATAAGGTGTCCCTCTGAACCATAATCATGGCTAGATTAGGCTTCCCTGTCCTTGGTGGTGTTTCCATAGCTACACTGCCCACCATTACATGTATCTATCTATCACCCCAACATCATCAATCCATCTGGTCCACTTGCCTACCTCCTACCCTTTCAGTTGGCACCATCGGTTATGGTAGAGGCATAGGCCTCTCCACGTCGTCTCTCTGTACTATGGGAATGGTGGAGGCACATCCTGAGGTAACCCAAACTTTCATCTGACCCTATCTATGGGTATCATCTCATGCTCTCCAACATGTCACCCCTCTATCCATCTGAGTAGCTTGTAGCTCATCTATCTCAACTTCCATCTTGCATGTATGAAGGGAAGTCCCACATACAGCCTCCAAATGATGTCCTTTATGGATAACTCCTCTAGTACGTGCTTGTAGTATACTACATCATGTGTATCCCTAGCAACCACGCGATCTCCAATAAAAGGCACAGAACACCTATAGCCAACTCAAACCAAGCCCACATCAAATGCATCAGATCAGGGCATACCAACTAGACACACACATACGATGTGCTCATATGCCCAGTAGTGAAGAAGAAAGGTACAACACAAATTGAACCTTCGTAGCCTCCTATAGGCCCATAGCTCCTTGTATAACTGCACTAAGAATGTTGGTGCCTAAGAAAAATGGGTCCTATCCTCCATCATGTCATGGAGAACCCCCATCAACACTCATGGGAATCTCCCACCCTCTGTATCTAGTAATGCAAAGCAACACACTACCTCCATGATCAGGACAACTAACCTCATCTCCTGAGGATGGGTCGCGTACATGTCCCCATAGCTCGGGATCGTACTATGGAACCTCATCTCTATCATCCCCTTTCCAAGTACCACTAACATAATCTCCTCTGATGTCTTTAAGGAAATCAAGTAAAATTTCTCTCCCACTATAGGTAGCCATAAGATCCTGTATACATCCTCCAGGGTGAATGTGATCTCACCCATCAATAAATGGAATTTATTGTTCGATGAATCTCATCTGTTGATGAGTGCGACCATCAAGCTCATCTCTCAAACTATATGCCTATAGCGCCAGACTCTAATCAAGACAACATCCATCACATGCCTCCACTCCTCTACGGTCACACTCGACTCGTACCACTAACAACAGAGGTGGAGACTCTTGTCCCACATCCACAGCTGGTCCCTAGCCTGCATCCAACAAACCACAACCTTGTTACACCTTGACCATACCCAACATATCTCTTAACCAACCAACCTATTCCCAAGACCCTTACTACTTACTACCCTCATAACCACATCCCAACCCTAAAGACTACCCCTTTTCCCCCCATCCCAATTTCACATCCCTCAACTCGTACCTATTTGAACATATTACCCTACCCATTCTCACTAAACCTACATTTATATCTCATTACCTATCTTTCCCTCCCACCCTATCTCGTTTATTGACCTATTTTCCCCTAGATACAACCAACATTCATCACTATTTACCGGTATCAGTCCATCATAACTGATATTGGTCACCTAATACTTGATCAATGTTAGCCAAGGCCAACCGACGTCGGCCAAACCCTTGACCATCATCGGTCATTATTGCGACGTCAAAATCCGCAAACCCCTACCCTATTTTTCCAAAATTCAAAACTACCTAAATACCTATTATAACACACCCAAACCCATCCTAGCTTCATTCCCAATCTTATTTAACCTACATTGGACCTTCCCACCCCTCATTTCCTTCATTTTTACCCACAAATTTCAAAAATTAAAATTAGACCCAAATTTTAAACAAAAACAATTTCAACAATAATATTTTCAACCAAATGCGTAGATCAGATAGAATCCTACCTCATCCTAGTTCCAACGGTGTGGTGGTACATTTGGCCACTGTGCCGGTGGCCCACTCGATCCCTCTCCCACCTCTATCATGCCCAAATCAACACCTCACCCCCAAAATGAATGAAATCACTCGAACCAATCTCATGGACCCGCTAACCAAATGCCAATCACCCGCTACGAGGCTTGCCAACTCAGCTCTCCATCTTGTTCTATCATTTTCCAACTTTCCACCTCTCCTCTGTCATTTTCTACAATTGGAAAATGACAAATTATTCTGTAAAAAGAAGATTTTTCCTTTTTTAGCCCCAATTCGACATGACCGACATCGGTCATATTTGTGCCCTAGCCAACCGACGTCGGTCACCATATAACTGGCATCGGTCAACCCTTATAGTTATTTGTTAATACTAGGCTTCTTTTTCCTGCAACTAATTATTGCTCAAACACCTTTTATCACTACAGACACCTATTGAACCTTACCTACAATCCCTAAACCACCCCTACATTTCCTTAGTTGCGTCTCAAGATTTGTTATTTTACCTATACCTTGGCCTTACTCGTGTCATGGCCTATTTTCCTGAACCTGACCTACTTGGTGTGACCATTGACCTTATGCACTCCTTGTACCTTGTGATGTTATTCCCTATGTTGTTTTATCCTAACAACCATACCTTTCCTATTGTCATGTCATTTATCCTGACCAAACCTTTAGTGTACTGGAACATACCTAAACATTCCTGCACCTAACCTACGTTGTGTTTCCAAACCATATCCTATACCTTGGATACCTGAATCACTTCACCCTTGTTTGGATAAACCTATCGACCTTGGATGATGTAGAGTTTGCAAGCTCTTCAACCTTGTACCATGTTGCAATCTATACGTGTGTGTTTTTAATTTCCATTACCCATATCCTATTTGACCCTGGGCTATTACCTATTACCTATTACCCGAGTTGAGCATCAACGTTCCCCACCTACCTTTATTTCCACCAACTACACATTTTTCCAACCACTCACTGATTCCGTATAACACCTCATCAGATCCTAGTTTGAGGGGGATCACCTTCATCCACACATGGGGCAATCACTTCCTGTTTTTGTCAGTGTCGGTTACCAATACAAGCTACACAACAAAAAGGGGTAAAATGTAGACACCGAATTTGGGTCACACCCCCCTTCACCCCACATGTGTATTAATTTAATTACTTACAATTAAATTAATTCCTATTCTCATAATATTCATTATTTAATTACCTTAATTGAACTAATTTCCACCTCACCTAGACACCTCACCCCACCACATCACCTAGACACTTCATCATAGACCTATTCATAGCATGTTACCTTTAACTAAGACTTAGTCCTACCTACCTTAATTAACTAAGACTTAGTTCAACCCTAAAATCAAATGCATATTCTTCCTCTAACGGCATGCCTACTTATCTAAGCGCAATATTCTATTTTGATCCGTGACAATGATCAGAGCTAGCAAAAAAGATGGCCAAGATCTGTCATTTTAGTAAACCTATGATTTCCCACTTTAACCGGCGTTGGTCAACTAAAAACTGACGTTGCTCACCCTAAACCATCTTCAGTTACCATATATTCACTTTGGTAACCTTGTTTAAGAGATTGGAAGAATTATTTGAGTTTGGAGAAGAGAGATTTGCATGCAAGCACGCACCAGAGCACTCCTACACATCCAGACATCCAGAACCAGCACCAAGCACTGATCTGAAGGGAAATCATTCATGGTAACATTCATTGAAGCATAGCCGTGGCATTGACCATCAGTTCCATGGATCAACCATCACCTCCATCTAACCACCAGGTCTACAAGTACAAGTAAGTACATTTGAATTTTCATTATTCCATACTTAGATCAATTTCTTTATCTCTATTTGGGAGTCCTAGTCTCCTTTGCATCTCATCACCTCTCATCTTCTTGCAAATCCCTCCACCTAATCACCTACAACCTCTTAACCCTTAAATACCCGAATCCAGACATCTCTGAGTATTCCCAGCACTATCATCAACCTCACCATTCTTTGTCCATTCTCTGTGTAATCACAGAGAATCTCCAAAACCAAACTTCATTGAGTTTCTATCAGCCCGACCCTAACGCTACCGGTTAACCTAAATTGTCATCGGTCCACCCTCAACCGACATCATTCATACCAGATCAAAATCAGTCTCTATGTCTTGTATATCTTCCTATAGCAACAACCTCATAACATTTACCCAAATAACCCAAACTACTCAAAACTTGACCCTGATGTGTCTAAAACACCCTATCTACCTATCAGGCTTCCAAATCTAATTGTAACCTAGCCTGTTTGATTAGATTTTCTTATTGTACTTGAATGAAACACGTAAATCATATCAACTGCATTAGGACATTATTGGTTTACATCATTTCTTGCATTAAGTTGTTTTAAACAATGGATTGACAACCATCTAGGAAGTATCACACTTCCCCAGATCTAGCATATGCTAGGCATCCACTGACATATATTGTTTAATATTCCTCTTGTGGTCTTGTTTTGTATTCGCATGTAATTCCTCCTAGCAAAAAAGAAGTTCTTGTAATGAGCACTGGATCGAGAAATTAGAATGCGCACACTCTACCTTCCACCTTCACCCATAGGTATTCCTCCTCACCCATACCTTATTTGTTTTGCTCTTACGTACGCATACTATTCGTTGAAACACATCCTTAGGACAGGTGATATTGAGATCCCTAAAGTCTCTATAGATGCGTATCTTTCCCGAATCTTTATTTACGTGGACGACGTTAGAGATCCATTGTGGATAGTCAATAGGTATAGTAAAGTTAGAAGATAAAAGGTGTTGTAACTCTTCCTTAATAAAGAGAGCTATAAATGGATGCATTTTATGGAGTTTTTGTTTAACTGGCTTAACATTGAGATACATGATTATGTTGTGTATGAAGATGTTAGGATAAATTCTGGGCATATCATTGTATGACGAGGCGAAGTCTTGATGATATTTTGTTAAGAACAAAGTGAAATCTTCTAGTTCCTTTGGACTTAAAAATTGAAAAACCTTAAGTATGCGAGGATCCTGAGGGGTGCCTAAGTTGACATCAAGGGTGGATTCATTAAGAAGAGTTGGTGTGTCAGATGGTAGCGATTTATGAAGAAAGCAATCCTTAGCTCCCATATGGGAAAGGATATCTTGGTCGTCCTGTCATCACCAATCTGGCACTATGATAATTCTTCATCGAGAAATCCTCGTGCTATGATTATTTACTAATGCAAAACTTTTAGTTTGGTGGATGTAATCTGGAAACACAACAACAAACATAACACAAGAATACCATAGACTATGATAAGAAGGAATGATGATAAATATGAAATATAAGTGTAAATTATAATATCAACATGAAATTGTTACAATCTCACCCATGAGGTACTTCAAGTGTTACTGACTTCACTTGCCTTCCAACCATAACTATGGGAGAAAATTCACAATTACACCTCTTAATGGCTTCTTTAACACACCTTCAAAATGATGGCTTCCTTTACACACTTACTCATACAATATTTCTCACTACTTCCTTCTATGCTAAATGAGGGAGGTGGCCTCTCTATTTATAGAACTTCCAGGCTTATCCATCTTATCTCTAAGATAGGATAAGAAATATACTTTGACGAATCATATTCCATACTTTAACTCTTATCTGTACATGTAAGCTTATCTTTTAAGATAAGATAAACCTTATCATTTCACACGGGTTCCACATTTTTAGACTTTTTACAAATAAAATACACAAAATATTTATGACCTCACTCCTTGTTCTTATTACCAATATAATATTTCTAATTCCTAATCATATAGACCCTACTTGTCTACTTACCCTAACTTTGACATTTTAACATTACCAGACCACTTACGACAAATATTTACTTTTTTACCACAACATTCCTATTGTACTTTTGACTATTACCGTACTATACATTATTGGCGGCATCGTATTGACAGCGCTGTTATCTTCTATCGGACGCTACTACTAATTATACTTAACAACATTCTATTCCTAATACATACATTAATGAAATAGAAATTACGGAGGAAAATTTTAGTGTCAACATCTTCCCCCTTCCTAGCTTCTACTCCGTCCTCGGAGTAGACTATTCCGGTGCTTGGAAAATATTTAACTTGTCATGGTTGACCCATTTCGTAATGGGAGTGCCATCCAATTCCTCCAGTCAGTATGTACCATTTTCATGCATAGATGTTATTTTGTAGGGCCCCATCCATTTTGGAAGAAATTTTCTCTGTCTTCTTTTTTTGTATCTGGAATCATATACTAGAACCAAGTCATTCACATGAAATGGAGACCAACGGATCTTTTGATCAAAGTATTCCTTCTGCTTCATTTTCTTCTTATATCTTGTATCCTTCGCTATTTCCCTCATTTCCTCTAGCAAATGAAGATGTACCAACCTTTCTTTTACTGAATCACTTTCATCCATCCTTTCATTTTTCATAACTCTCACAGTGGGAATATCAAACTCAATAGGAAGAACTTGATCAATGCCATAAGGCAACTGAAATGGGGAGTATTCTGTTGCTGACTTTGATGTTGTCCTATATGCCCACAATGCTGCATGAATCCTTTTATGCCACTTATGTACCGGCAAGGTTGTATCTTTTGCTAGAATTTGACACAACACAAAATTTGTTTGTTCCACTTGTCCATTTGTGCTTGGCTTGTATGTTGTTGCCTTCATGTGCTTAATAGAAAACTTATTGACTAGGGCTTCTAACACCTCATTAATGAAGTGGCTTCCTTGATCTGTTATAATTTCTAATGGACAACCAAATATGGTGACAATGTGTTCATATATGAACCTTGCCACTTCATCCATGGAAGTTGTTTTCAATGGCCTAACTTCAACCCACTTAGTTAAATAATCTGTGGTAACTACAATATACTTATTTTGGCGTGGGGTAGTTGGAAGTGGACCTATAATGTCTATTCCCCACTTTTCAAAGGGAACAAGTGGAAGAATAGGGCATAATGGAGCTGATGAAGTCTTACGGTTACCATGTGTTTGACAAATACACATGTCTTACAATAATTATAACAATCTCTAAAAAGAGTGGGCCAGTGATAACCTACATCCAAGATCCTTCTTGTTGTAAGTTGTCCAGAGAAGTGTCCTCCACATGTACCATTGTGGAATTCTTCTATTAGCTCCTTCCCTTGATCACGTCCAACTGCCCTCTTGCATTGTCCATCAGGTCCTATTTGAAATAATACTCCATGTAGAATAGAATATGGATGATTGGCTTGAGTAATCTTCCTCTTAGTCTTTGCATTGGTTACATGAGGAAAATTGAATTCATTTAGATAATTACAAATATATATGTATTCACTAGGGATTGTGTCAAGGGATAACAATGTTGCATCTGGGAAATCATCATCATCACAAGATGAACCTAAACCATTATAAGCTCGAGAGAGTGCATCTGCATTGACATGCTTTTTTCCTGGCTTATCTATAATATCAAATTCAAATTCTTATAGCAAAATTATCCATCTTGATATCCTCCCTGATGGGTTAGTCTTATTTACAATATATTTTAGAGCCTGATGATCTGTTACAACTATAAATTTCTGCCCTAGCAAGTAATTTCTAAACTTCTTTATAGTAAAAATGATAGCTAGAGCCTCTTTTTCAGTTACAGTATAATTTACCTCAACACTGCTCATTTGTCTGCTCCTAAAGTAAACTGGATGATCATTCCCATTTTCATCCTTTTGGCTCAGAGTACTTCCTAGTGCTGCATCTGAGGCATCAGTATACACAATGAATGGCTTGCTCCAATCTGGATTCTTTAAAACATGTGAAGACACCAGGGCTTCCTTCAGTTGTTCAAAAGCTTCATGCGCCTTATTTCCTGGTTCATAAGTAACATCCTTCTTCAAGAACTGGGTTAGTGGCTGTGCAATCTTTGAGAAATTCTTGATGAACCTTCTATAGTAACCCACATGGCCTAAAAATGATCTCAACTTACTTTTATTCATAGGAAATGATAACTCTTTGATTTTTGAAACTTTATCAGGATCAGTACCAATACCATCTCTAGATACAACATGCCCTAACAAAACACCTTTAGAACATCCAAAGACACACTTTGTAGGGTTTAGTGAGGCTTGTGCTTCATCTAACCTTTGAAATGTTGTCTCTATCTGGTGCAGGTGGTGCATCTTGCTCCCGTATATGTAAAAATCATCCAGAAATACTCTGATGAAGTTCTCAATGTAGGGTTCAAACACCCTATTCATCAAACGCTGGAACATTTCCAGAGCATTACACAACCCAAAAGGCATAACTCTATAAGCAAATGTTCCCCAAGGAGTGGTGAATGTGGTCTTCAGCTGATCTTTCTCCACTATACAAACTTGGTTGTATCCACTATATCCATCAACAAAACTATAGCACTCCTAGCCAGCTACTTCATCCAAGATCTGATCTAAGAATGGAAGAGGGTAATGATCCTTCTTTGTTGCCTTATTGAGCTTCCTATAATCAACACAAATGCATAGCTTCCCATTCTTTTTTATTGAGATCACAATGGGAGAAACCCATTCTGAATTCTCCACAGCAAATATGAATCCTGCATCAAGCAACTTATCTATTTCTTCTTTTACAGTCTTGGAAAAATTAGGATTCATTCTATATGGCATTTGCTTTATGGGCTTAGCACCATCTACCAGCTCAATAGAATGTTCTACCCAACTTACTTGACGGAGTTCCTTGTAATCAAAATTGAATAGGTGTATGTACCTTCGAAAGAGCTGGAGGTAGGATTCCTTCTCACTCTCCATCACAGCATCACCAATCTTTATTTGTTGGAGACGATCATCAATTTCTTCTTTAGATAATTTTATGGGTTCATGAGTCGGTGTGACTGGAAGGATATCCATGACTGAAACATCAACCTCACTTTCTTCATCTTCTGTGTCCACTTCACTGGTACTAGAGTAATCAGAGGATGTCCAATCATCAGTTTCATCACTTGAATCCACAGGTTCTATCTTATGATGCCGAGGGATCACGTTTATCTTCACCCTCTCTCTACCACGTCCAAGTTTCATGAAGCCTTCATTCTAGTAGTTTCTTGCATGAAATCTCCTTAGCCATGGTCTTCCCAACAACATTGGGTACACAACTGTACCATTTTTCATCACCTAAAAGTCTACCACACATACAACACCCATAATAGATATTGCCATATTTGAAACAACACCTTTTGGTTTAGGTTTTCCCTTATTTAATGACCTTAACATAAGTGTTGAGGGGCGATCAATTTTTAAACCCAACATATTCATTACAGACTCGGTCATTACATTAACTGCAGCACCTCCATCAACTAAGACATCATGAATTGAAATACCATTACATAATACCTCAGCTTGTGGAGCGTAGGGATCCACCTCTACCTCCAAAATAGGGACCTCAACCTCCTTCCTTCGTCGAGCATTGAGTCCACTTCGCAGCTCCTGCCTCTTCTCAGAAGACATAGCCAAGAGTTGACCATATGTAATATTTGCAGGCCTTTTGGACAGATCTTCTAAGATGGAGTATGGTCCTTGTCCCTATGAAATCAGAAAATCCTACACACCCAACTTTCTTCTCCTATGTTTCTTACTAGTTTCTCCTTTCATCTTCTTAGGATCATTTCCATCTTGGTTATCTTTTTCTTTCTTTCTTTTTGTTACAAACACATCTACTTCATTATTTATGCTCTTATCTACTACATCAAAAGAATTCACAGGTGTTTTTCCTTTATCATTATCTCTTGTACCAGATGTAGAAGCTCTATCTGGACAATTATACTTATAATGACCCTTTTTATTACAACCATAACATACAACTTTAGAAATATTTCTTTTTGGACCTCTATCTCCTCCCTGAGAACTAAATTCTTTTCCTTGAAGAAGATTAATAGTTAACTGGCCCATCTTCTTGAGAAGATCTTCATACTCAGTAGATGTACTAGGAGAAAGATTTGTGCTCACCGAGAGTGGTTGTGGATTATGGACCAAAGGTGCTGGTGTAGGCTCTACTTTAGCAACAATTTCTTTGGGCTCCTCTTCCATGCTTTCTTCTTGCCTTCTTGCAATCTCCTTTGCTTGTTCAATGGTAGCTGGGTGGTCATACTTCACTCGTTGTCTGATCTCTGGCTTCATCCCAAGAATGAAGTGCTTACAAAGGAGATTATCCATGCCATTCATCAACCCATCCGCTAATCCTTCCTTCCAGATCTGGGCATCGAGCTTCCTCCTTAGCTCTAGAACATGAGCATGATAATCCCTTATCTTCTCCTTCTCTCCTTGGGATAGCTTTGTGATATCGATCATGAGATCTACATATTTCTGTTGTTCACCAAATTCTTCAAGAAAACTTTCAGTTAATAAATCCCATGAGTTTTTCACATTATCACCTAGTGTTTCAAACCACCTAAGGGTTGAACCATCCAAAAAGGTAGGAAAAAATTTAGTCCATTGTTCCCTTCTTATAAGGCCATTACAAATACAAGATTTTTTAAACTCTTGAATGAAAGAGGAAGCATCTTCATTAGATTGGGCTGAAAAAATAGGAATCTTCCCCATTTTCAAAAGTAACCACAGTGAAATACCAACCCACAAGTACAATCAACAAGACTTATGTGCACAAATAATTGGAATCACTATAATAGAAAATAGAAATGACCACGGTAAACTATGGTAAAACTTGACTTACTGTGGTAAAAAATGACTTTACTGTGGTAAACACTATTCATAATAAAAAGTGAAGTTACTGCGGTAAATACTATTCACGATAAAAAGTGACTTTACTGTAGTAAATACTATTCACGGACAAAAAGTGACTTTACCATGGTAACTACTATGCACAGTAAAAACAAGGTTACCCTCCAAATGTTTTTTGACTAAGTGGGAATATCTCTCCAGAAAATCCACCAACGAGGAATGGTCCCGGCAACGGAACCAAAATGTCATCACCAATCTGGCACTATGATAATTCTTTACCAGGAACTCCTCGTGCTATGATTATTTACTAATGCACAACTTTTAGTTTGGTGGATGTAATCTGGAAACACAACAACAAACATAACACAAGAATACCATAGACTATGATAAGAAGGAATGATGATAAATATGAAATATAAGTGTAAATTATAATATCAACATGAAATTGTTACAATCTCACCCATGAGGTACTTCAAGTGTTACTGACTTCACTTGCCTTCCAACCATAACTATGGGAGAAACTTCACAATTACACCTCTTAATGGCTTCTTTAACACACCTTCAAAATGATGGCTTCCTTTACACACTTACTCATACAATATTTCTCACTACTTCCTTCTATGCTAAATGAGGGAGGTGGCCTCTCTATTTATAGAACTTCCAGGCTTATCCATCTTATCTCTAAGATAGGATAAGAAATCTACTCTGACGAATCATATTCCATACCTTAACTCTTATCTGTACATGTAAGCTTATCTTTTAAGATAAGATAAACCTTATCATTTCACATGGGTTCCACATTTTTAGACTTTTTACAAATAAAATACACAAAATATTTATGACCTCACTCCTTGTCCTTATTACCAATATAATATTTCTAATTCCTAATCATGTAGACCCTACTTCTCTACTTACCCTAATTTTGACATTTTAACATTACCAGACCACTTACAACAAATATTTAATTTTTCACCACAACATTCCTATTGTACTTTTGACTATTACCGTACTATACATTATTGGCGGCGTCGTATCGGTAGTGTCGTTATCTTCTATTGTACGCTACTACTAATTATACTTAAGAACATCCTATTCCTAATACATACATTAATGAAATAGAAATTACGGAGGAAAATTTTAATGTCAACAGTCTCGACACTAGAGGATATCTACAGTAGGGTAAATTTCCTCAACCATTTCTAGCCAAACAAGGGGTAATGATTTAGTGGAGTGATTTGATTGATAAGTAAGAGGTCCTAAAGATATGACATTGATCAAAAACATTTATGTGGGATTGATATGGTGTCGTCTATGTCCATAATATTTTCAGGGCTTATTGTTGATGATGGTTCTAGTTTGGAAATGGATGTAGCAACTTCAGATGTATTGGCTTTGCATATTTTAGAGCTGAAATTTTTGTAACCTAAACCACTTTTCTCATAGGCTTTAAAAGAATGTGGGACGACCAAGTCATGTGTTCCCTATTCATAACAATCAAAGCCAAAACCTATCCATGCACATCGATGAAGATACATACAAGTGAAGTTTTGATTATCAATGGATTTGAATTTTAATGTGAATGGCATGGTGTGGATTTATAACATGGGAGGGATGATTATCGAGTCCTCCATATACGAGGTTTGTTTTGAGATAATCATGACTATAAGAGATAACATCTCATACGTTTGATTCATACATGGGTTGTTTGTCAGGGCGACCATATGTTTCAGGTGAAGGGATGGAGTTAAGCATGAGGAGATGGTATTCCTTGAGTGTAAGAATTTTTACATCTTCACTGAGAGAGGAATCATATGGTAGCTTGGAAGAAGGGATAGATGTGCTAGTATACACTTCATCAGATGAGTCAGGTATGGATTTAGGTACAAGGACATCATTTGGGTGGTACATCATGTAACAATCAATGAATGGATTTGGATTAGTGAGGACAGTGAGAGTCTGACCCTCGTGTTCATATTTGATATAATGATGGAGTGTAGAAGGAATGCAACACATGGTGCATATCCAAGGGCATCCTAAAAACATATTTTATTAAAACTCTCCTTCTATAATGTAGAAGATCTCTGATAAGGTTTTGACGTTGACTTTGAGTGGTATAATAAGAGTGTCTAATGTGGGTGCGATAGTGTCATTGAAGGATCATAATAAGACTCAACTTTGAGTGATAACACTGGTGGGAAGTTTAATTTTGTCAAAGCAAAGGGGCAATATAATGTTTATGGTGACTGTAGACACCAAATTTGTGTCTTATGACCCCTTGTGACCCGCATCTCATTTCGTAACCTAACCTCATCACCTAAACCTTACACAATTATTTATTAATTACCTTGTAATTGATAAATCCACATCACCTTACCTGCCACCCCTCATTTTGCCACCTCATCATGACCTAGTCCTAACCCTAAACTAACCTAATTAAGACCTATAACTTGGTCCACACCTACACCCATGACTAATGACCCCTTTCTCGCACCCAAAACCGACCTCCTAGTCACTTGACCAAGCCCGCAGCTAATCTCTCGGGAGAAAAGCAGGGAAAGTGGGCTATTTTACTAAAAATATCCTGCTCTTTCCTTACCGATACGGGTTCCTACTCGACCGCCGTCGGTTACGTAACCGCCATCGGTTCCCTGTAAATGGGCTCCCCAAACCAAAAACAGAGGTCGAAGGATTTTTGAATCGAGGGAGAACATCAGGAGCGATCAAGAGAATCCAGATCTTTACTTGGCTGAGTAGAGACAAGTGAAGAGACAAGAAGAGTTTGTAGCAAAAGGAGATCAAGCCCAAGACTGCAACTGGATACCAGAGCCCTGTGATACTCAGATGATCATCGGGAGGGAGATATCTCATCTTCTGTGTGTCAGGCCATCCTACCTCAGTTCTACCTTTGTCATCAGAGTTCTTGGATCTGCATCTTCGTCAATAACTAGTAAGTTACATCTTGCATGTCCTTTTAATAATACTTCTTAGACTTTTGAATCATAGTCCTCACAAATCCATTCCTAGATCCACTACCCAACAACATATTGCATCTAACTATCCTTCATCTACCTCTCATCATCTCATTACCTAATACCACCCATATACCAGCCTTACAAATAACACAGCTACCCTACAACAACAACCACTCCACAACACAACTAACCCACAGACCCTAGACCCTACCGATATCGGTTATCAGTAACCGAAATCGGTTACTGTGGTTTAAAACCAGAAATCAGCCTTTCCCCTACCTGTTTCAACAAAGCAACTTAATTGATATTTTATAGTCTTTGGTGTTAATTCATATTAGCAGGGAAACTGACCACCTTCGAAAGGAAGTTTTATATTTCCTGGGCCCAAGGTAGTTTCCTCATTTATTGTCTAATCAAAATCTTGTGGTCTTGTGTTCTTATTTGCAGGTAGTCCTTCTAAGACAAAAATGATTTCTTCGCAGTCAGCCTGATCTTTCTCTACGGTACGCGCACACCATCTCAACATTCAACAGGTATTCCTCCTAGCCCTAACCCTTATCTGTTTCTAAAAGGAATGAAAGGATAGAAGCAACTCTATTCCCAGAAGCTGAAACATTCCGAGTGAAACATTTTGGCACGCCCGGTGGGACCCATTTCAACAGGTTTCTGTTTCTCTTGCTTATTTTTCATTTTAGGAAGCATACTTGCTGTTGCTATTTTTGTTATATATTTAGTAAAGAATTTTTCTTGCTTTCCTAGTTTCGCATTAGTGAAAGTCATCTCTTTTGATTCATCGGACATAATTTTCGATTTGGGTTTAAAACACGTGCATTGCATTCCTACTTGTTGTTTTTCAATTCTAGTGAACGTAGATTAAGTAACAGGTCATACACGTGGGGGTGATATCCATGGTATTGACAGGAAATTAATCTTACTTTCACTGCACAACACATACCGAATCACTTCACTATTAACACAACAGCTCAAAACATCCCCCCTTTTCCACGGTATTCCTCCGCCCGATTGAGGTAGCCTTATAAGCCAAAACAAACTTGACATTTCCCCTAAGTCTTTTGTTTAGGATTGAAATCATTTCCGCGTCTAAAGGTATAAGCCCACAATAATTAAAATTAACCCTAGGGTTAGTCTCTAGATTTGCGTCTGCATCTTGCTTGTTTTCAGTTCTGTTTTCTCTGTCATACTCTGTCTTCTGTGGTCAATAATTTAGAACAAGTTGTAGTAAACGTTGTTAAAAATCAAATTAGCAGCCTTCTTATATCTTGTTAGCCCAGACTTCTTACACCGACATCGGTTACCTGACCGACGTCGGCTATAGTATAACCGACATCAGTTACTAGACTGACATCAGTTACTGTCTTTTACAGTTCCTGACAAACCAGCAACCTACCAATTTTACCAGTCTGAGTTTGTTTCTGTTCCTGACAGATTGAAACCCTGCTGTGAACTCCTATCCATGGTTGTTATCACTTGAAAGCAAGCCACCGCCATGGTTTCACATGCTTGCTCTGTTTCCTTGCCTGAATCCCCCCCTTCACATTCTGTGGGGAATCCTACGGATACCAGCGAGGTTCCTAAAATTCCTGTGGGAGATAAGGACTTTGCCAAGTTTCTGGATGCTAATCCTAGTGCTGTACAATACTATTTGTCTCATGCCCCTGACCATATGCCCGATGGTCAGCTCCTTGTTGGTATGCCTATTAGTATAGCTTCTCATTTAGCTCCCACTCCGCCTGATGACACCGCCTTGCTTCCCGCATATTTAGCCCCATCTCCCAATCCGATGACTTCAGAGGTTCATACGACACAAATTAGTTTTCCTTTGGTTAATCTTGGACCCCACAATCACTGCCACTGACTGCCCCTACCTTATCTCTCTTGCAGACCACTCCATTCATGACTTGTTGTCTGCCACCTATCCACACGAGTTTTCCTTCTCAAGCTCTGCCCACCTTTTCATTTCCACACACATATCCGGTAACCTCAACAGCTTATATGGGACATCCCTATTCAGTTTCCTCAACACAGTCATCCTCCATACCTTATCAACATTTAACCCCACCATTGTCTAGCAGTGGCCCTTGGCCCAATTTGCCTCCGTTTACCACAACCACACCATCATCTCATTCAACTACTGATTTAATTAAACAAATGATGGACAAAATGCAAAATCTGGAGGCTTCTGTTTTAGGAAGTCATAGCACCTTGACATATGAGCAAGTTTGTCAGGAGCCTATTCACCCTTCTGTCCCCCTTCATTCATATCCTCCTCAATGGGAGTTGCCGAAATTTACTCGTTTTAATAGTAAAGAGGATCCTCAACAACACTTGCGATCATTTAGACATGCTTGTTATTTGATTGCTCATGATGATGCCTTGTTACTCCGCACCTTTCCCATGTCCTTATCAGGACCCGCCTTGGAGTGGTACAGTGCTTTAACCCAGCACTCAATCTTCTCTTTTAACCAACTAGCCCAATCTTTCTTGGATCATTTCTCCATTAACATTGCCAAGAAAGTATCTATCACTGACCTTTATGCCATCTGACAATTCGAAGACGAATCTATCGCAGATTTCATTGGATGATGGCGGGGCCTTATCAACCAACTTACGTATGCCTTGCCTCAAACCAAACTTATCGAAATTTTTACACGGGCCTGCGCTAAGCACATCTGTCCTACCCTCCAAATTCAAACTTTCTGTACATTTAATGAGGCCTTTACCATGGCTCAGAAATTAGAAATTCGAGCCTTAGAAGAAGAGAAATTACGGTTGCGCAACAAAAACCCCAATTTCTGAACTCCAGATTCCACCAACAAACCTAACACCACCAATCCTCACCCATCGACCGCTTCGAAATCAAAAGGGGCCGTGCACGCGGTGATGGTCAAATCCCAACCACTGTCTAATACCCCGCCAAAAACCACCTATAAGTATAAAGCAGAACCGATCAACTATACTCCCTTGGGAGAAACATATGGTGTGATATCAGAAAAATTGCTCAAAGCAGGAGCCATTACCTTACCTCCTGTTAAACCTCATTCCGGGTTTGATTCCACTCGCACCATACCTTCCTGGTACAAAGAAAATGACTTCTGTAACTTCCACCGTGTGAAGGGACACAGTCATGAGAACTGCAAGATGTTGAAAAACATAGTGCAGGAAATGGTTGATGCGGGGGATATAGCCCTCGATAATCCTAACGCCCCTGCTAACCGAAATTTGAAAATATTCAACAAACCATTCCCGAATCATTCTTCTAACAGTAATCTAAATCAAGATATCTTAGCCGAGGAGAGTGTTCATGAGATCCATGCAGTCTTCGATTCCCAGCCAAAGACCTCTATCGAACAAATTCTCAATCAAGCCTCTTCACTAACGCAGGAAACCGAACCCCCTTCCTCGCCATCAAGACAAACTGAAATCCTTTCCGTTCCTTTACCCATCAAGGAATTAGCTACCCAGAGTTCCCTTATCACAAATGAGCCTTCTTACACCACGTCCTTGCAAGATTGTGAGTGGATGTTATCTAATTTATCTATTTCCCAAACGTCTCCTTCTACCATTCTTGTTGTACAAAAGGAAGGCTCGCCACTTCTTTTGTCATCCTTAGACGAGAAACCTCTTGAACCGACATCACCATATTCTTTAAATATGACAAATCCTCTCAAACACACCCTCCTACCTATGTCCTTCATCACCTAAATCTTTTCAACGACCAGTCGACCTCTTAACATCTATTGATACAGTGCCTCATCTACCCCCTGTATCACACCCATAGTGGACTGGAATCACAACCCGTCTTTCTTCCGTACAAAAGTTCCTATTCACACGTGAGGACTGTCATTCCACAGAAGATAGACAGGTCCTATGGGAACGTTTGAGTACACCGTATTCTACTCAAATGCAAATGACCGATCCTGATGCCTCCACCATATACCCGAAGTGTTTACAGAAGCTTAAAATTCCCATGTTCTCACCTTCACCCCCCTCATCTCTACCAAATACCTCGTCCACTTCTATTAACTTAGCCAAATCTTCCCCTACGCTTGGGACCTCACCCATACCTAGTCTAACACACCCACCTAAGTGGCTTGATTTATCTAAAAATAAAGCCATCCACCCCATTAGGAGACAGACTCAATCTCCTCAACCTATGCCTCTATCACAACTAAAACCATCATCGTCACACCTACCTTCCATATTGGGACCCCATCCCTCTACCTTACATCAATATATCATACCTCCTGCGTTTTCTTTAAAGCAACCTACGCCTTCTGCACCCATACAGAAATCCAAGGGTATAGCAACACCGTCACCCCGCGTATCCTATCCACCTATCAACCCTAAACAAATTCCATCATCAAAAGATTTGTTTTCGGTCACTCCTATTTCCCCGTGGTTGTTTTCTGATACCACATCATCTGTGGCCTCATCATCCAACATAGCTTCTACGTCAAAGAAACCACGGTTAGGGAAAACCCATTATCAAAACTCCTTGGCTAAACCACCCCCTATACAAACCAACCACACCACGTCATCACCAGAATCGACCCAGTCAATAGCCTCATTTTCCTCTGACTTTGACCCACTCAAAGGGTCTTACGCCAAAATCCTTGCCATGTTGGTGGAGAATGCGACCATTTCCTTACCCCCACTTAGACCTTATGATCCATCTAAACCTCGACCTATAGGTTACGATGAGTCTAAAATCTGCGCTTACCACCGCACACCAGGACATGACGTAGAGGGATGCAAAGCATTGAAAGCCATACTTCGTCCGTCACCTCTCTCAGACAGAAAAGTTAAGAAAGACAACTTACGAAGAGAGAGACCTTTAGCTTCAATTCCCTCTCCTATATCACCTATCCCCGCCTCACCAAGATCTATCATCATTACAGCCCCACCTCTCGAAAACCAAGACCTATCCCTACCATCTTCCTCCTCTCGTATTCACGAGATCAATATGATTAGTGTTGCTACTCGAGGGCAGAAAAACAATGGGAAAGTGAAAGAAAACACACCTGCGACATCTCTTTCTCCATCAACCATCCCGATTGCACCACCACCTAAAGTGGTTATTCGCGGACCCGCCTATCCCGTCTCTAATGGCATTGCCCACCGAACTATGATCAAACAGCTACACTAATCACCCGTAAAAATGACACTGTATGATCTCATTCAGACTTCTGAATCTCATCGACAAGCTCTCGTTGAAATCCTTCAAGGGATAGAGGTTTTACCTAATGAAACATTGCCTGTTACCTCTATTCTAACACCCAATCACGTTGCTTCACTCACTAAACAACCTATCTCCCCAACCACTTCTGTCTCTGTACAGCAAGCTGCTGCTGTCAGTTTCTCCAAAAATGAAATTATCGACTTCGGTGCCGAAGATCCTGACCCTGCTCTTTTCATCTCAGCGTACGTTCGGGATATCCGGGTACGTCGTGTTATGATTGACGGGGGTGCTAGCCTAAACATCATCTCTTTAAAAGCCTTCCAACAAATGAATATCCCTTCTAGTTACATGTGTGCCAACCCCATCATGTTGCGATCATTCAATGATGCTATTACTTCTACTTTAGGCACCGTGATCCTTAACATTCGTGTAGGACCACGTACTTTACCCGAACTCTTCTATGTCCTTGAGGGAGAGTTCCAATACAATATGTTGTTAGGCCGCCCTTGGATCCGGGCTATGGGATGCGTTCCCTCCACCTTACATAGATGCATAAAATTTGAGTACGAGGGGAAGTCCTACACCGTAAAAGCTGATCCTCCCCCCTTCAAAACTTGCAATATGTTGTATCGCCCTAATGATGTACTTGTACCAGTCAAGACACCCATTCATCCAACCCAGCCATCTACTTCCGACACACCTACACCTTCAACCAATGAAACCGCCGTTACAAATATTACTTCCTTTCCCGCAGATAACATCCCAACCTCCGACCCCTTAGTAGATGTTTTTCAACGCCTTACGCTGGGGGAGTACCACCTATATAACGTTAGTTCTTTCCCTACCCCGCAGGAGTACGGACAATTACATGCACATCCCACCTACGACCGTCGCGTGGGGGAGGTAATCTCTTACGGACCACCCCATTGCCGCACCAACCTAACGTATGGGGGTGTTGACGCATCCTCCATTACCCCTGAACCTCCTCTTGGTGTGGTTCCCTTCCAATCCGATTTTCAATACTTGACAAATCGTCGTTTCGCCCTCACCTTCTTGACTCGCTGTGCTTGGAAAGGCTTTGGTTTTGGTCTTTATGAACAAGGCCGACATACACTCATTCCCCGTGACTACATGCAAACACAATGATCGCAGTGGTCTCAGTTTTCCTGAAACACCTACACAGGAGACACCTCATGTCAGCTGTATCCTGGAAGAAGACGACGTCACCCCTACCAAACCATCATCACCCACTTTTTCATCATCACCCACAGAGTCGATAGACCCTGAATCTATCCCTCCTAACTTTTTTTTTTCATAAATGCTATCTTCATAGGTCCTCTCACTTATCAACGCGATAATGAGGACCCATCTTCTCTTCCCCTTCTGTATCCAGACATGATCGAAGAGGATTCGCCTTCGATTAATGTTGTTGAGTGCCAGGATGACGACTCCATCCTCACTTACCTTGGGGCGGACGACTCCTATATTCAACGCGCCTTACCGTCTGAAACTCAAACCATGTTGAATGAGTCGACTATAGAAATCAACATCCACACAGAGGAGGATCCTCACATTGTGAAGATCAGACAATCCCTTAACACATCAGAACAAGCCGCCTTTACTACCTTTCTCCGTACCTGCAACCAAGATTTCGCTTGGTCCTACACTGACATGCCGGGAATTGATCCTACCATTGTCGTCCATAACATCACCCTAAACCCCGATTCCAAACCAGTCAAACAAAAACTGAGAAAAATGCATCCACGCATTGCCCTCTTGGTCAAAGAAGAGCTTCAACGACTTCTTTCTGTTTCCTTCATCTTGCCTATTGACTATCCTCAATGGATTTCTAACATCGTACCTGTCACTAAAGCGACGGGGGGACTTCGGATATGCACAGATTTCCGAGACCTTAACCTCGCTTGCCCCAAGGATGACTTCCCCCTCCCAAGTATTGATCAACTTGTTGATCTCACTGCGGGCCATGAAATGCTTTCTCTCATGGATGGCTTTTCGGGATACAATCAAATTTTGGTAGCCCCGGCCGATCAACATAAAACTACCTTCATAACTCCTTGGGGAACCTTCTGTTATCGTGTCATGCCGTTTGGCCTTAAGAATGCTGGTGCTACCTATCAGCGGGCTATGACTTACATTTTTCATGACATTATGCACACTATCCTTGAGGATTATGTTGATGATCTTCTTGGCAAATCTAAACATCGCAGTGAACATCTCGATGTTTTAACCATTATTTTCGATCGCCTGTTACAATATTCTGTCCGTCTTCAACCAAAGAAATGTGTCTTTGGTGTCCTTTCGGGAAAACTTCTCGGCTTTATTGTCTCTCTGCGTGGCATTGAGGTCAACCCATCTAAAGTCAAAGCTATCCTAGAAATGCCCCCACCTACTAATCTTAAACAATTGCGTAGTTTACAAGGTAAGCTCCAATCTATCCGACGTTTCATCTCCCAACTCTCGGATCGATGTCAACCTTTCCATCACCTCCTTAAAAAAGACATTGACTTTCAATGGAGTGAAGAGTGCCACCAAGCCTTTGAGGCTCTCAAAGCTTATCTCTTGCAGCCACCCGTGCTTATCCCACCCCAGGACGACCGCCCTTTCTACCTTTATCTTTCCGCCACCGACCACGCTGTAGGGGCCATGCTTGCACATCGTGACTCTGAGAATCGAGAACAAGCCGTTTATTATATAAGTCGTACTTTGGTGGACTATGAGACTAGGTATACACATGTAGAAAAGTTGTGCCTAGCCCTATCATTCGTGGCTACCAAACTCCGACACTACCTTCTGAATCACAAAACTTTCGTCATCACCAACACAGACCCCATCCATTACATGTATGCCAAACCTCATCTAAACCAACGCATCGCCAGATGGCTCATGCTCCTCGCCGACCTCGACCTTGAGTTTGTCCACCAGAAATCAATCAAAGGACAAACCATCGCAGACCAACTTGCGGAAGCCCCTTTACCAGGGGAACAATTTACCAATTTTACATTCCCCGATGAACTCATCGCCACTCTTTCACTCAGGGAGGAGTCGTATCCAATGACCCTCTTCTTCGATGGATCCAAATGCCAGCGCGGCGGAGGAGCCGGCGTTGTTCTCATTCCTCTCGACGCTGAGCCTATGCCTCTCTCATTCCGACTCGATTTCCCTTGCACTAATAATACAGCGGAATACGAGGCCCTTGTTCTGGGTCTCCAAGTTGCGTTACACTTAGGTATCAAATCTATCAATATTTTTGGTGACTCTCAATTGGTAGTCAATCAAGTTATGGGCATCTACCAATGCAAAAATGAGGAACTTCAAAAGTACAAACACTACGTGGATTCACTTCTAGCCTTATTTACTCGCTATTCTATCCAAACCATTCCCCGCTCCACTAACAAATTTGCGGATACTATGGCTTGCTTAGCCTCGCAAATTCCAGCTTCATCAACTGACTCTGACATTTTCGTCTTGGTCCAACAACTCTTTGCCCCATCTTATTCAGCCTCGGTTGTTTGTATGATAAATAATGTGTCTGTTAATTCACAGGATACCTGGTATCACCAATTTCACGACTACCTTACAACCTCTGTTCTCCCATCTGACCTTACTAGTACCAGCAAATGCGCGTTTCTTAAACGTGTTTCTCGTTATGTTGTTATGGGGGGACTCCTTTATAAACGTGGCTTTGATGGCATCCTCCTTCGATGTCTCACCGGTGCGGAGGTCACCCATACCATCCAACAAGTCCATGACGGTATTTGTGGCAGACATTTTAGCGGCCTTGCCGTGGCCAAACGAATCCTCCGCCTAGGTTATTATTGGCCTACTCTCAATAACGATTGCTATGAATATGTTAAGCGTTGTGTTATGTGTCAACAACATGCCAACCTTCAACATACTCCTAGCCACCCGCTACAGGTCGCCCGAGATCTTTGGCCTTTCTCACAATGGGGTTTAGACCTTATTGGTGAGATTCATCCGTCCTCTTCGCAACGTCACCGATGGATTATCACAGCAACCGAATATTACACAAAATGGGTGGAGGCTATTCCACTCATTTCAACTAAAAAAGAAAAAATTGTAGAGTTCATTAACCACCACATTATCTGTCGTTTTGGTGTTCCTCATCGCCTGATAACAGATAATGGAAAATCTTTCAAAAACAAGTTGTTACAGGACCTTTGCGACAACTTTGGTATCAAACTCAGCTTCTCATCACCCTACTATCCACAAGTAAATGGACAAGCTGAATCCTCTAATAAAACCCTAACCAAAATCCTCATGAAAGTTGTCAATGAATCCGGAAGAAATTGGCACGATCACATCCCCTTTGCCCTTTGGGCTTATCGTACTAGCATTCGTACCTCCACTAATGCCACACCTTTTTCTTTGGTATATGGTACCGAGGCTGTCCTACCTCTCGAAGTACAAATACCCTCCCTTAGAATATCTCTTCAGGATATTCTCACCAACGATGATTTCCGCCAAGAGCGGTTAGCCCAATTGGAGCTTCTTGACGAGCGTCGTCTTACAGCTCTTGATCACCTCCAAATCTATCAAAAACGTATCAAGCGTGCTTATGATAAGCGACTTCATGAGCGTACCTTTAAGGTTGGTGATCTTGTCCTCAAAGAGAATCAACATGTAACCAAACTAGAAAAGAGAAAACGTGGAAAATTTGCTCCTAATTGGATTGGGCCTTATATAATCACTCACACTTATGGATCAGGCACTTATCGTTTAGCTTCGCTTAATGGTAAACCTGAGCCTGAACCCCTTAATGCCTTGCATCTTCGACCATTCTACTGTTGAATTTAGTGTTATATCACTTCTTATCTACCTGCCGCTCATCCCTTGAGCCCACTTACCACCACATACACTTTGTTTCCTACACCTCATAATAAAAATCAAGCTCACATAGTTTGATTCTCACTTCACCTCAGCAATGCCTTCCCTTTTTAGTCTAGTCCATGACTTCAAAGTATTAAAATAAGCCGTATTCTTATGGGATTTTCTTGAGTCAAACTTCCTACAAAAACTAGATGCTTCACGTCAAAAGGACATCTAGCTATCTACCTTATATATAGACTGCTCCCTCGAAGGACAGCTATAGGCCAAACTATTGCTGCTATTATATATAGACTGCTCCCCCGAAGGACAGCTATGCACTAAAATCATATCTGCTACTATAAATAGACTGCTCCCTCGAAGGACAGCTATACACAGTCAGCCTTTATCAGAAGCTTCTCGCATTGATCAGCTTTGTGAAGACCTCAAGAATAGTACAATCAATATCCCTTGTAGACTTCCCGCATCGATCAGTCTATATTCAGTAAAATAAAAGCCTCATTCAAAAGAACTTTTGAGTCATGGACTTGTCTATTTAGGGTAGGTTCTCTTTCGTCAGAACACTCGCTTTGTAACAAGTTCTCTGTACCTCAGTTATATCATCCACCTCACCTCACCATTTGTTTCAACTCAAGGGACGTGACGTACACCCGATATATTGTGATCATACAACTCTTTTCACCTATTGACTTCTCGTCTATGCACGGTACCTAGGGCTTCAAGCTCGTTCTACGTTGTGTGGTTTGTTTAGCTCTTTTCACCTACGGAGCACTCTTTCCTCTTTGCCTCGCATCTAAGATTGTGTGTTGATCTTAATCAGGATATGGTTCCCTTCTACTTGGGTAGGTTAACTTTCGCTTCCCTTATACCTTTTACAACATCACCAATTCATTACCAACACCAACAACCTTACCTTACCAATATTAATATCAATATTTTTACCAACCAACCAATTGCCTAAACCATACCAAATTGCCTAAATTCACCTCTCCCTGGTCCTAAGGGAGAACTACATCGGTCTGAGGCCCCTCCTTGCTTTGTGCAATGGGCTATGTAGGCAGCACTTCGGAGACATGGGGTCTCCCAAGGTTAGCTCGACCATCCCCCTACCATAACCTATCATGTGTGGTAAATATAAATATTTTTGTGTATTTCTATTTAATCACATTCCTCTTTATCCTTTTTCAAAACACCAAAAATCACAACGCAAACATTCTTATTATTATCATAACTCAAATCAACATACATATTCAGTCTTATTTAGATGTTAAACAAATACATCTTCTCTATCATCGACACGCAGGTCGGCATCCTTATTTATTCTTATACCTCTATAACATTTACTTAGACCCTCACGATTCATCCCGACCCAGGAGATGATCGTGATCGTCGACGCCTCTCGCCGGGCCTCTCCATCCTCAAAGGTACCACGGCTATTGGTACCACCCACTGATCTGCCAATCTCTCCTGTAACATATGAATACACCCTCTCGCATGGAGGAATCCAGCCTCTAGTCTCTCTGCTCGTGACTCCGCAACCGCTAACAATCCTCTTGTCTCATTCATCTGCGTTTGGAGCTGATGAACTAAACTCTGCAGACGATCTCTCTCCGCTGTAATCACAGCTATGTCAGGGTGATCACGTACACATCGCAGCTCTGCTACCCACCATAACCTATAGGCCTCTGTCGTTCCTGCATCCATTACCCTGCGATCGGCTGCTATCTCCTCTGGCCCTTCTAGAGGTGTTGGCCGGGGAGGTGAGAATGCTGCCTCGGCGTCGATCCTCATATATGGTCTATAAGCCAGGGGTATATCCTGCACAAATCTGAATTGTCGCTGCACGCGATCTAGAGGAATCCTCTCATACTCACCTGGTCTGTGCCCTGCGATCCACCTCAATCGCTCTACACCCCTCAACTCCTCAGCTATGTTCTCTGTTACCATATAGTTCCCGTAAGGCCTCCAACAGATATCCGCAATCGTCACCCTCTCCCATACCTGCCTGTAATACTCAATGTCACCCGTCACGGCCTGGGATCTTGCCTCTTGTTCTGTCTGGACCCATCGTCTGAATCCCAACCTCTGTACTCCGGTCTCTCCTGACTGGATGGGTCGGCCTATTGGTCACACACAAACAATGTGCTCATAGGCCCAACAGTGTAATAAGTATGAACAATCCAGTGTCGTCCTGTGATTTCACCTACAAGCCCATAAACCCCTGTATAACTCCGCCAAATATGCAGGTGCCCATGCAAAAGTCACGTTCCTTTCTATCATCTCCCAAATAACACACATCAATGCCTTTGGAAATCTTCCCCCATCTGCCCTCGGTAATGCATAATACCCTACCGCTATCATTAATATCACTGCTAACCTTGTCTCCTCAGGGTGTGCTGCATACATTATCCCATATGTGAATGTCAAACCTCGCTGTGTCAAATCTCGTGCGTATGGACCAAATATTGCTGTTATCGCTCCCCGCACTGCGCTAGGTAATGCCTGATATACTGGTTTTCCTGTAATAGGAAGTCTCAAAATACGGAACACATCTTCCAATGTTACTGTCATCTCCCCTGTTGGCAGATAGAAGGTATTCTTCTCTGGATTCCATCTTTCAATCAACGCCTGCAACATAGCATGGTTATGTGTGATTCGTGAATAATAGCGGATTCCACTTAACCCCAAACGATTTATCAATGTCCATTCAGCTGGTGTTACATCCGCTCGGATTCGTGACAACAGCGCTGGTACACTATCATTCATCCTCGGCCCTGCCTCTGCCTGCATACGTCACAACAACAAATAACCATTCAATCCATCGAATCCCTAAAGGTTTTTTTCTCACATTCTGGAAATTCCTCCAGTAACCGGTATCGGTTATAAATAACCGGTACCGGTTCAGTAACCGATACCGGTTATCCCTAACCGCTATCGGTCACTGTCAATTACATACACCTTGCCTAAACAACCACCTACGACAATAAATTGATCGTTTATTCCTCTCTGTATACACAGACATACCCGAAACCCCTGATTACCTACCCCATAACACTCACCTCACCTATAACCCTTGCTATCACGTTTTCTTTATCATATCTACCCACTTAATCTCCCTCCTCCTATTTACAAAACATGCAAACACCAAATTACAACCAAATCGTTTACCTCTTGGGCTGCAGCAGCTTGCGGTGGAACTTGTCTTCCCTCTCGTCCATGCCTGCTGGATGCTTCTCCTCGTTCAGCCATGCTCACCACCCTCTTCAAATATAGCTTGGATTTCTGTCTTCTTGATCTCAGCCCACAATCACGTTACCTGTCTCTTTCCTCCTTATCACTCAAATCTCTCATGCAATTACTTGTCTCAGTCGTTAAAATAGCGTCGCATTCGCATATTTAACATCTTGCATGCCTCTCAAAATAAGAACTTCAGTTGCCACCTACGCTTTTCTATTTTTAGAAAAATCTCATTTTGGAATAACCGGTATCGGTTACCTAACCGATATCGGTCTATACTATACCGACATCGGTTAGCTAACCGACGTCGGTCACATACCCACCTTTTTCAAAACATAGTCCTTTTCTTTATTTTTTATCTAATTTTTTTTTGGAGGCGCCCGCCTCTTTTTCCTGCATACCAACACCGATAGCTATAATATTTTCATCAAATCCACATCTCATTATGATTTCATCCATATCATCTATCTACATTACCAAAACAAACAAATCATCAACAAACGATATCAAACACCATTAATCTATATACCATTTGGATCCAACTTAACAGCTACATACATACATTTTCATAAAATCAGCGACAAAACATACAACATTTCATAATACAACATGTCAATTAAACTCATCATTTATATCTACATACATCCCATCCACAAAAGACATCAACATCATTAATATATAACACCATGTAAATCCAACTCATCATACATCAAATATCACAAACCATCGACAAAACATTTAACGCATTTTTAAACACAGCATGTGGATCAAAACATCATATATATATATATATATATATATATACAAGGTTTCAAATATACAATGTGCCCTGCATCGGGGCCTCTGTGATCTCATAATACAACAAAGCCGGCGCGCAGGCCGTAATAACCGTCAAAAACCTCAACACGGCTCGCAGGCCGGTCTCTCATATCAAAAACAGACTCGGCTCGCAGGCCGGTATCAACTGTACAACCCGTACTCGGCTCGCAGGCCGGTATAATAAATAAATGAATGAATAAATGAATAATATGTAGGCACGCAGGCCTCTATCAACACAACCGGTTCGCAGACCGGTGCCCATGTCTAATATACAAAAAGTGCAGGGACCCCTCAGCTCTCTCCACCTCCCTCTGCCTGTCTGCCTGCTGGTCCCTGTCCTGCCTCTCACCTCCTGCCTGTGACGGACCCACCAGCTGTGGCTGCACCTCCCTGAGACCTCTGGCTCCGAGAGGTCTCTGCTCTATGTGCTGCATATGGCTGATAATCAGCCCCGGTACCATCAAGAATATCCTAATAATACCGGGCCTCCGCTCTAGCCTCCATATAACGATCCCGAGCCACCGTAGGTGCTGGGGCTGGTCCCCTAACTCCTACTACCAGTGCCCCCTGTGCCTGTGCTGGTGCCGTTGGTGGTGCCTGTGGCTGGGGTGGTACCTGTGCCACTGCTGGTGGTGGTACCTGTACCTGTGCCTGGGGCTGTGGCTGTGCCGCTGCTGGTGGTGGTGCCTGTGCCTGTACCTGTGCCTGAGGCTGTGGCTGTGCCACTGCTGGTGGTGCTGTCTGTTCTGTACCTGAGCCTGGGCTAGCTGCCCCTGTAAAACACCTATCTGTGCCTGTGCAGTAGCCAGCTACCCCTGTAATAGCTGCACCTGACCCCTGAGCTGATCTTGCTCTACTATCACCACTGCCAAGTCTAGCTGTGCAGGCTGTGCTACCCTCGCTGCTCTCTGACCAGCCCACCAAACCATATATGCTCCCGTACAGCCAGCATCATCTACAGTGTCATCTGCCGGCCTCTCAGCAACCCAATCTGGATCCACGGGCTGTGGTGCAGGCAGTGGGGCCTCTACATCATCCCTCTGGTACTGAGGGAAGTGAGGGGGCTCATCCTGTCGTAGCCCCATCTGCCTGCATACCCTCTCTAGGGGTATCCTCTCATACTCTCCCGGCCTCTGTCCCGCTATCCAGAATGTGTACTGGATCCATTGCAACTATCCTCAGGCTACTCCATGAGGGTGATGACCTCTATATGGTCTCCATACACTATCTACCACCGTCAGGCCCTCTAATAAATACCTGTAGTAAGTAACGTCTCGCCCTACAAGAACTGATCGTGGCTGACCCACGACCCCCAACCACCTCTGAAAGCCGTATCTATATATGACCTATGGCCCTAGCTGCTGGGGTAATCCTACTGTTCTAATGCATATGATGTGCTCATATGCCCAACAGTGAAGCAAAAATGTCAAACAAATCCCAAATCACCTCATCCGGCGATAGCCCCACAGCTCTCTATATAACCTGCACCAGGTATAATAGTGCTCAAGCATAACATGTGTGCTCCTCCACCATCTCATGTAGTACCCCCCATCAGCACCCATGGAAAGCAGCCTCCCTCTGAGTCTGGGAGGGTGAATCAGGTGATCCCGATCATCATCAACACGACAAGCCGTGTCTCATGTCGGTGCGCACGGTACATATCCCCATACCCGATACTCACACTGTGATATGTCAATAGCGTGGCTGCATCCCCAAAAACTTGTAGGATGTTATCCATGGTTGTCTCTGCATCCACCTGAAAGATGGCCTCTCCATCGATAGGTAATCGAAGGATGCGATACACATCCTCCAATGTGATGGTATCTCTCCAGTCGGGAGATGGAACACATTGGTCGCTGGATCCCATCTCTCGATGAGGGCAACCATCAAACTATGATCTCTGTCGATCACTCTGTATCGTTGGACTCCGCCGAGTCCCACCTTGCGCATGATAGCCCAGTGTGCTGCAGACACATGTGGTCGCATCCGGCTCAACAGTGGGGGCATCCTGTCCCGCATCGTCAGCTGTTGACGTGCCTGCAAAACCAACCCACTACATTAGCCCTACTCTTTATCACAACATCTACTTTACCCTCTATACCCCCTTTTATCCCCCTCCCTCTTCACACCCAAACAAACAACCCACATCATACTACCACGAAACTGAAACGATACCCAAACAACCAAATCCAACAATCGACGCAACTTAAATCATACCAAAACACCCCTACCCCATCCCAAAACCATACTTACTACACCTAAACCACAACCAATAATTCAACACCAAAACATAACCCAAACCAAAAAAATAAATAAATAAATAACTACAAATCATTCCGAACCGGTACCGGTCACCCATAACCGACCCCGGTCTCCTCTCCACCGACGCCGGTCAACTATTGACCGGCACCAGTCACCACTGATCAACCCTACCCCTAGATTTTTTGGACCGATGCCGATCACTTAGTGACCAATATCGGTCGCTGTAAAAATTACCGAGCCGAACCCGCATGGCTACCCAATTCATTTTTTTTCCTATTTCTCCCTACATACCCACCCAAACACCCTAAAAACCTACCCACCCAACTGCCTTGGCCTATTTAGCCTATCTACCCTTTCCTTTTTTTCATATAACTTCCATTTATTCATTATTTTCTCCAAATCTAAAATTCCTACCCGAATCCCAAATATAGCATAATACCATTAAATTCACATAATGAAGGGTTTCGAACCTACCGGTACGACGACACGTCATCATGGTGGGATAGGTGGTGGTGGTCTAGCTGGTCCAGCACCTCTTGCTCCTCCTGGCTGTGCCATGGCTCAAACTCTGCTTTGTTGGGTCCTCTACCAATCAACTGCTGCATGCTACTCACTCGGGCCCACCAATCAACTCACTTCCCCACTCAACTAGTGCCACCTCAGCCAACAAATGCACCAATATCACTATTCCACCTCAGACACCCCAAATCAGTTTTCAAATTAGAAATGTGACAATGACAGGCCGTATTTTTCTTTTTATAGGTTTTTAACATAGAACCGACACCGGTCATATTGTGCCCTAAGGAACCGGCATCAGTTACGTAACCGGTACCGGTCATAGCTAACCGATATCGGTTTTGTCTTTATTCACCCAACTTTCTGCCCCTATTTACTAATCGCCCTTTCTCCCAACATCGGCTATATCCACCTTTGTTGAGCACCATTTGTTCACCTATCCGGCCCGACCCAAGGCCTCACCCTAACCATTTGGCCCGACCCAAGGCTGTCACCCAACAACTTGGCCTGACCCAAGGCCTCAACCTACCTATCCGGCCCGACCCAAGGCCTCACCCTAACCATCCAGCCCGACCCAAGGCCGCCACCCAACAACTTGGCCCGACCCAAGGCCTCAACCTACCTATCCGGCCGGACCCAAGGCCTCACCCTAACCATCCGGCCCGACCCAAGGCCTCAACCCAACAACTTGGCCCGACCCAAGGCCTCCACCTACCTATCCAGCCCGACCCAAGGCCTCACCCTAACCATTTGGCCTGACCCAAGGCCACCACCCAACAACTTGGCCCGACCCAAGGCCTCCACCTACCTATCTGGCCCGACCCAAGGCCTCACCCTAACCATCCGGCCCGACCCAAGGCCGTAACCCAACAACTTGGCCCGACCCACAGCCATATCACTTCAATACCTTACCCAACATCAACAACATACACTTTTATCCACCCATCATGTAGCTTTTTGTTCCATCAAGCTCACCTTTTCGTGTTTTAGCATGATTAGGGTCCCTGACTTGATCTGTCGACCAACTTTGCCTAGACCTAGACCGTGACTTTTATCTCAACCCAACCAACCATTTGGTACTGCTGAACATGCCTAAACGTTCTTGTACCTTACCTGTTATATACCCTGGAGCTAATTCCTATGCCTTGGATACCAGGATTATATCACCCTTGTTTGGATAAACTATCGACCTTTGCCTATGCATTGCTGGTTTGCTCATCAAATCATGCACCCTAGTCACACTATTACATTTCAACGTGCATCTGCTTCCTTAGACTTACCCCACCTTCTCCCCATCCTCTCTACACCATTTACCCTTTATCAACCCTATCCCTGATTTCAAGTTCTCTCAATCTGTGATAGATTTGAGGGGGATTACCTATACCCTTAACATTTGAAACCATTTCATATTATTGTCCGTGCAGCTTTACAAAACAAGCTACACGACAATAAGGGGCTAATGTAGACACCAAATTTGTGTCTTATGACCCCTTGTGACCTGCATCTCATTTCGTAACCTAACCTCATCACCTAAACCTTACACAATTATTTATTAATTACCTTGTAATTGATAAATCCACATCACCTTACCTGCCACCTCATTTTGCCACCTCATCATGACCTAGTCCTAACCCTAAACTAACCTAATTAAGACTTATAACTTGGTCCACACCTACACCCATGACTAATGACCCCTTTCTCGCACCCAAAACCGACCTTCTAGTCACTTGACCAAGCCCGCAACTAATCTCTCCGGAGAAAAGCAGGGAAAGTGGGCTATTTTACTAAAAATAGCCTGCTTTTTCCTTACCGATACCGGTTCCTACTCGACCGCCGTCGTTTACGTAACCGCCATCGGTTCCCTGTAAATGGGCTCCCCAAACCAAAAATAGAGGTGGAAGGATTTTTGAATCGAGAGGGAGCATCAGGAGCGATCAAGAGAATCCGGATCTTTACTTGGCTGAGCAGAGACAAGGGAAGAGACAAGAAGAGTTTGCAGCAAAAGGAGATCAAGCCCAAGACTGCAACTAGATACCAGAGCCCTGTGATACTCAGCTGATCATCGGGAGGGAGATATCTCATCTTCTGTGTGTCAGGCCATCCTACCTTAGTTCTGCCTTTGTCATCAGAGTTCTTGGACCTGCATCTTCGTCAATAACTAGTAGTCCTTCCAAGACAAAAAGGAGTTCTTCGCAGTCAGCCTGATCTTTCTCTACGGTACGCGCACACCATCTTGACATTCAACAGGTATTCCTCCTAGCCCCAACCCTTATCTGTTTCTAAAAGGAATGAAAGGATAGAAGCAACTCTATCACCAGAAGCCGAAACATTCCGAGAGAAACAGTGACATTGCTATCAATCATGACCCTCTTGAAGGAGATGTCATTAATCTGAGCAGTAATGAAAAGTGGTAGGTCATGGTCCTTTGGTTTGAGAGAGGGAATTTCATATGGTTTGAATGATATAGCAGTAGATTCTTTAAGAACACCCACAAAGTTTGTGAAGGTAACTGGATCATTGGCTGGTATGGTTATGGATTAGAGGGCATCTATTATAACCTACTTTTGATAAGATGATGTTTGAACTAATCCATAAAGTGACATCCTAAAGGGGGATTGGTGTAATTTCTTAATAATAACCTTCTGAACCATAGTGAAAGGGGGTGTTGCTGCTTGTATTGAGATTTTAGATTTGGATGAAGGTGTTTTGATTAGACTCCTCAGGAGCTAAGGAAATATATACATTAGGTTTATTAGATGAAGCTGATAATTTGAGAGGTGGAGGTATAGCAATGAAATTATTACTTTTCTTAGGCTCAAATGGATCTTTTTCATAATTTTGTTAATGAGTAGTGATGAGTACAACGTCAAATTGATGAGAAGGTGTTTTAGGGATGGATTTTTCAGGTTTTGATGATGACAATGTTGATGTTGGTGTTGTGTTTGATTAAGAAGGAAGGAAGAGTGAACTACCAATTTATTGAATTTTTAAGTGAAAGGCTCTACAATCCTCTATGGAATGGCCTCATGTTCTGTGGTAATCACATAAAACATTAAATTCATACTAGGTAGGTTTTCATCTGTGATGATTGGACAACTTAGCATGCGGTAACGTAATAAGTGGCCATTGAAGGAGGTCATCTAAGATGGTGGCATGACATCCTTTAGGTGTAGATGCGGATGGGGAAAAAGTTGCATCTATATTTTTCTCAGGAGGAAGTAAGATAGATTGTTTAGTTTTTGGTTGCAAAGACTTTCCAGGTGTTGTGATGGATGGAGGACAAGGAACTTGTATGGGTGGATGTTGGTGAAAATAGTTGGACTGTGCGATGGGTGAGGGACAAATACCTAGTATAGATGCTTGTTTTTGGGGATAGTTAGACTGTGTGATAGATACATGATATGGAATTAATATAGGGGCTTGGTAGGTGGGTTTTGATCCTGAAAGTATAAGGTAACGGGGTCCATGCAAAGGGATTTGATCTGGAAATACATATTGAGGGATTTTGAAGACCTAAAAAATACCTTGTTTGTGAGGCCTCTCTGTGGTTTGAGATGAATTGGCTATAGTTGATGAGGATGCATGAGAGTCAGATTTCCCTGAGCTAAAGGATGCTTTGGGTTGTTTGTTGAATGTGGATTTTGGTGTAGTTTTGGAAGGCATAGAGGATGTGGGTGCAGATCTGGTAACGGCATGTGATGAGGATGTGGGAATAGTTTGAGTAATATTCTTGATGGGTGAAGGCTCAATAGTTAGGGTTTTAGACTCGTTGGATATCAGTGTTGATTCTATCAATTTTGATTCAATAGGTGATGAGGTATATCTATGGATAGACTATTTTTGTTATTGTATTCATAGTGTGGATGAAATTTGTTTGTGGTTGATCAGAAGATGAGGGGTGATTCATAAAAGGTTTCTTAAATATGTCAAGATTTTGATTTGGGGGTGTGTTTGGATTATCTAAGTGGATTTCACCCTTGTTGATCAAGTCTTGAAGTATGTTACGGAACGTATAACACCTTTCAATGTTATGTCCCATAATCTTATGGTATTTGCAATAGTCATTATCTCGGTACCAAATGGGTTTAGATATTGAAGTGTCGATGGGTCGAATATGTGGGAGAGAGATCGTGTTGGTGGCAAGAAACTTGTCAAAAATTGCACTATAAATTTCTCCTTTAGGTGTATAGCTACGTTGTTGATGGGAACACTCGGTAGTGGGCCTTTCTATAGGAGATGATTTAAATATGATGATGTTGGTATTTTTTAGACTTATTAGGGTTGGATGACGACTTAGATGGAAACTAAACTTTTGGTCTCTTAGGACAAAGCTTATCTTGACCATCTTCTAAAGCTCGCAATTCCAACTTACAGGCCAAGGTAAAAGCCTCATCAAAATTTTGAAATGATTAGATTTGTAATGTGGATGAGATATGGTTGTGCATGCACGACATAAAACTTTGATTAATTTTGTTTGTGGTATTGAGAAAGATAGTTGATTAATTACACCTCTCTAGTGGGAGAAGAAATCGAGAATATATTTGTCTTCAAATTATTTGATGGCATATAGGTCATTGATAGTGACTTTGCAGGCTATGTTTATGGAAAATTGTTTAAGGAAGAGTTGAGAAAGTTGTGCAAAGGAGAATAAGGAATGTTGCGAAAGATATTACACCAATCCAAGGAAATACCAGCAAGGGAAATGGGAAAGGTCCTTAGTATAAGGTTTTGATTGTGGGATATTAGATAACAGGTTTGATGAAAGGTACATATGTGTTGTTGGGGATCTTCCTTGCTATAAAATTTAATAAATTTTAGAAGTTCCCAGTGAGGTGGATATGCTTTATACAGTACTGAAGGGTGAATGGGCTCATTGCAAATTTGGTCATAGGAGAGCACATTCTTGGATGATGATGAAGTAGCTTTGAGATTGGATATGTGATTCAAAAGGGCTTGGAGAGGATCAGTTTGAGCCCGATTCTGTGAGGATGATCCGGGTTGAAATGAAAATAGGCTAGGTTGCGAGTATGCTTGATATTACTGAGAAATGTTTTGTTGGTAGGGAATATTTTGTTAGGAAATGTTATGTTGAGGGACATTCTCCTAGTAAGAGATATTCTGTTGTGAGGTGTTATATTGTGGGATGTTTTTTTTACGCATGTATTGTCAAGGTATATTGTATTGAGAGATGCTTTTTTGTGGTATATTATGTTGATAAGGGATGTTTTGTTGTGGGATATTATGTTGATAAGGGATGTTTTATTGAGAAGCTAAAGGATGTGAGGGTTGTATGTACTGGTTCTGCAATGGTATTGTTGTATAAGTGAGTGGTTGTGAATATGTAAATGATTGCTAGAAGGATATAGCAGAAACGATAGAGGATGGTGCTTGTTGTGGATTTTTTTTATAGGATATTGTGTTGTGGAATGTTTTGAAGAGGTGTAGATTTTGGAATGGAGATTAGCAGTCATGATGGTTGTGGTATTTACTATGAAATAGGGTGAGTAATAGCAATGACACTGGTATTAATTAGTGGTGTAGTTGTAGGGATAGACATGGTGATGTTTTGAATAAAACTAGTATCTGGTTGTGAAGATACGACAGTAGAGAAGGCCACAAAAACCGATGAAAGTGTTTGTACCTGTGAAGAGACCGGAGGGGTAGATGAGGAATTTTCTAGTATTGCTTAGAGGGGGAGTGGAACCTATAGAAGAACTTTGTGAAGATGTAAATTATTGGGTAGATGTGTTTTGTGATGAAATCATATGAAGTTCATAAATATGAATTGAAGAGACATCAGATGTCTCTAGTTGTCTGGTAGAATACTAATCATTTGATACTTCAGATTGGTTAATAGGAAGAGGGAAGTTGACGTTTGAGATTTTAGGTTGACTGACATTTGATGTTTCAAATTGATTTGAAGTGTATGGGTACAACTTTTGGATGACTAGTTCTTAATTTTGATCGATAAGACATGCAATGGAAGATGAAGGATTGTAAGTGTATGGAACGTGTTGGGGTGTGAATGGTTGTAGTCTAACATTTCTATCTGCTAGATAAGATTTGAGAGAAATGGGGTTTGAATCTAACATTTCTTAAAAAATAGGGTCTCCCTTATTATAGAAAGGAGGTTCATATGCCTCTGATTAAGAACTAGGAGAAAAGGGGTGTTCCATTTCTTCTAGTCCAAATATATGAAGGATTTGACTATAATATTGATGTGGGGAATTCTAGAATGATTGTCTCATTTCCTCATTATAGTTAACCCCTAATTCATTCCAAGTTTGTTGGGTGTTAGAAAGGGGAGTGGGTGTAATTGTTTGATGAAATGGGGTTTGTTGTTGCATTGGTGTAGAAAGTGCTACATGAAATGGTATAGTATAAAGTGGAACATGTTGTTGAAATGATATAGGTAGTGGGGTGGACATGTTTTCAATAGTTTGATTATGATATTTTTGTCTGGTAAGTACCATGGTAAACAAACACACAAACACCTAAAACAACGAGAAATGACTAATTGGGTTGATTTACAAAAAACAAGTAAAAGCAAGCAAAAATATTGTTTTATATTTATCTTGATTAATTATGAAAGAGTGAAAGGTGTAATATGGTTAACGAAGGTCCTAGGAAATGATAGTCTATGTCTTGTTTCAGGACAATTAAAGGGCGGAGTCCTCGATATACTCGAAGGCACTTGAGGCCCAAGTCTGTACAACTGTTGGTATGGGTGTGGTATTGGGGCCTATCCCCTCACTTCATGGTCTTACTACAATAAGGGAGTCTGGTGCTGAGCCAATATATACCGAAAAACAGGTGTTTATACTTGTCCAGAACACCAAGTCAATTTTCGTATTGGGTGATGAAATCCCAATTAGTTATCACCTGGGTGTGAGTTGTTTGAATTTTTTTTTTTTTAAAAGTGGTTTGGTTGTGTGTGGGGAAGAATAAGTGGATGCAAAAAAAAAATTCTGAAATAGACTATGTGAAACAAGAAGGATGCAAATTGTTTATTTTAAAATCCCAAAACTAAATGTTTCTTTTCGATGAGAAACATAAAAAAATAGGTAAAACTGAAAGAAAAAAGGAATATTTTAAGACTTACCATGAGATTTCTCCCCGATTTTTAGATTTTAGAAAATTTTGAAAGTAAGCAATATTGATAATCCAATAAACAAGCTCTTCAGATACAATACCTTGCAAAAAATTAGGAAAAACAAAAAGTAGAATGCGAGAAGTAAAATACAAACAGTGAAGCTATATATAAGAAAAAAACAGGAAAATCACATGCAGTTGTCCCAATCGTAAGCGATTATCACACAGAGACCTAGAGAAACAAATATTATTTAATTGATGAGATGAAGAAAGAGAACAAGGGAGAGTGTCCCACCGGGCATGCCATAATGTTGATGACAATTCTACCTTTTACAGTGGGATGGATAATACAATGAGGTAAAACTGGATCAACCTCAAATATGATGGGGTTTCCAAGGTACCTGTAGATGATGTTGATGGATGTTTGATGGTTATGCTCCATGAAGAATGGATCAAGCTCCTTTCCTATAGCTAAATCTACAAACACAAACACTATGTAAGATGATATTAGTAATATGGATAGGCGGGTTTCCTGGAAAAGGCCAATTCCTAGAAGCCAAAGTACTTCCTTATATGGATGTCAAACCACTTTAAAACACTTAAGTTTATTTATGAAAATGAGATATAACATATGATATATGAAAACACGAGATCAAATGTTTACGATTTATTTAGTTTATTATAGATATTCACCTGATGATGATAATATGAAAAGAAGTTGTTAGGAATTAATAGAATCTAATGCGGAATAATTCCTCAGAATCACAATAATAAGAAGTATGAATAGAATTACAGAAATGAAATATGCACAACACGAAGACAATATTTAATGTGGTTCACCCAATGTGAGCTACATCCACTAAGAACACTTGCTCAAACTTTATTACAAGCCAATAGTCTTCACAATTACAATAATCAGATCTTGTTTGGAGCTGTGCTCGACAGACCCTCCCAAATTCACACTTGAATTCACACACACTATTCACCTTCACAAAACACACTGATATATATCCTATTTTATGTCCATCTATTTATAAGTACATCAATAGGTAGCCGAAGAGGTGGTTTTACAAAACAATGGAAACCAAAAAGCCATGGGCCTAAAAATAGCCCATAACGGTTACCCATTACCCATGGGTTAATAAACCACCCATGAAAATTTGCTTTGGGGGCTTTGCCCCCGAACCCCCTTGACCCGCTCACCGGTGAGCGGGACCGCCATAAAAATATCCGAGTGTAACACATGGAAGGTGTACCAAACTCTAACATGAAAACAAGCTCCACAAACATAACAATATGGACTTCCTTATATGGATGTCAACCCACTTTAAAACACTTAAGTTTATTTATGAAAATGAGATATAACATAAGATATATGAAAACATGAGATTGAATGTTTACGATTTATTTAGTTTATTATAGATATTCACCTGATGATGATAATATGAAAAGAAGTAAGTTTAGGGCTCAAAGTCATAATCCATATTAGTGTCTAGATTCTCAGAGAAATATGACCCCATTGAACAGGTTGGATCGTTCTCCTTGGAGAAGTAGAGATAAATATCCTCAATTTAGTCGTCCATAAAGAAGTTTGAATACTCCTCTTCAGTGTTGTACTGATGTGCAAAATTTGAGTCAGAGTCATAAAAGCTGACTTCACTTCCCAATTCTAATTCGGGTTCAATATCAGAACCTTTAGGGATGTCAAATCCCACATTGTGTTGATACTCAAACCAGGCTAGATTAGCTTGGATACACTATACTTTGTAGTAAGCTTCCCAAAACTCTTCAATAGCCTCATGGATCCTATGAATGGAATAGAATATGGTATCTAGTTTGTCAATAAGGGTTGGGTGAGTGATGCATAACTCTAGGTCATGAAGTAGATCATATTGTTCCCAGTGAAGTGGATGGCGAACGATCAATAATGAGTTGATACTGTTGATTGGGTGGTTAGGTCCAACTATGGCCATATAACAAAAGCCATGCTTGATAGAAGATTAGAAACACAATGGAAAAAACAATTGATAAGAATTTTTGAATGAAACATGACTACAAAAGAAATAGAAAACACAGGAAACACAAGCGATTCCAGGAATCACAAGTAATTCCGTAAGATATTGACAGGTTGATAAGAATGAGAAATTTAATTAACTGGACGAAACTAAGATCTTTTAAATGTAAAAGGGAAAGTAAACAATGATCATATAATCTCATTTAAGATGAAAAACATAGTTGAAAGATAATGACAAACCTTGGTTGACAATGGGAGATGATAGGTTGATACATATCGTAGATGATGTTGAGTTGTAGAGCTCAATTACATCAGATTAGCATGCAATATGAAAATTGCTGGAGAACATAGTAACAGACATTAGTTACGGAGGGACCGGTATTGGTCACCTATGACCAAAATTGGTCAGGCAAGGAGGAACTAACATCGGTTAGGGCTAACCAGCATCGGTTACCTGTGCGGGAGTGTTTTATTTAACTCTTAGGAATTAGATCTATTTTTAGTATTAAAGTAGATCTATTGATTGTAATTACATGGCTAAGTACCCTAAGTTTATATACACCTATATAAGCATGAAAGCTAGGGTTTAGAAGTAAGAATTAAGAAGAAATTGGAAAAATTGATGATTATTGTGAGAATAATTGTGAGAGAGAGAATTCTTGGAGAAGAAGCAAAATCTTGAGAGGAAGATAGTACTGTACATCTAAGAGGTGTGGGAGATTGTACATCTTCAATTTTATATCTTGTCAAAGATTTGGATAATAGATTGTCTTTTTTCTTGGTGGACATACCCCACACTGGGTGAACCACATTAAATCTGGTATTGATTTATATATTTTGTTCTATATGCTTCTTCTGGTAGAATATCCACTTTTATTTGCATGTATGCTTATATCTAATATATTATCTATACAACCAGTGTGCTAACCCCAACAATTGGTAATAAATATTTGTTTGAGGGTTTTTTGTGTTGACATATTTACTCACATAGGATTTTCTGATTGTGTGGGAGCTACAACAATGGGAGAAGAAAACAAATACAAGGTAGAGAAGTTATACGACTGAAATTATCAATTATGGAAGATGCAAATTGAGGATTATTTGTATCAAATATATTTATATTCATCGTTGGATGAGAAATATATACCTATGAAGATGACTGATGAAGAATGGAATATTCTTGACAGAAAGGCTTTGGGATCTATAAGATTGAGCCTGACAACATCCATGGCTTCAAATATTACATAAGCGACTTCTACGGTAGGATTAATGAAATCTCTTGCTAATTTATATGAAAAGCCTAGTGCTTTAAATAAATTTTATTTGATGAAGAAAATATTTAGTTCTAAGACACATGAAGGTGGATTTACATCTAGTAATTTGAATGATTTCAGATCTATCGCAAATCAGTTAAAATTGGTCGATACACTGTTTGATGATGAAGTGAAAGAACTTTTATTCTTATGTTCTTTTCCTGATAGTTAGGATAACTTGGTAATGTTTGTTAGTAATACATCTTATAATAATATTTTGAAGTTTGATGATGTGGTTAGTATAATCTTGAATGATTAAATTCACAGTGTAATGCCTCCAAACTTGGCTAGTACCCATGATGATTTCTACTTTAGAAGGTACAAACGTTGACAGGTGATTTTGTCATTATGAAGGTTAATATTATGAATTTGGAAATCATGTTTTTAGTATAAAATTATTCATCTATGGAGAAGGTACATTCTGTAGTGCTTTGGCTTAATTTTAATGGAGCAATTCACCTCCTTTATGCAGAATTAATTCACTGCTTGAATTGAGAAATTTGGGTACTTTGCTCATAATTCTTATTTCAGAATAGCATTACCTTGGATCAATTCCATTGATCGAAGGTATGCCTTTAAATTCATGAATTTGAGGTCATAACGACTGAGTGAGATGGATCAGATGATCTTTGGATTCTTGAAGTCCTTAGAACCTGCGACATATTGAATTTTGATATTTGGCTGGTCCTTCGGTTTGTAGATTGCAATGCTTGCTGAACGATAACCTATTTTCAACTATATTTTTTAATGCTAAGGAAATTTAGCCTAAATAAAATTATAACCTATGTCTTTGCAACCTTTTGTAATTAAGATATTCTGACTTAAAATTGAAACCTATCTATGGACCTAAGTTGTTTTCCTAAACTAATGTAGCCTAGCTTAAGGTATGGCCAACCTAAAGGGGATGTATGGAATGACATGGACTATGGGTGGTCGGTGGCATTAGTTTCAAAATATTAAATGGGATTTAATTCATTCTTATCTCTACTTACCACCAACTTTGGCATGGTCATTGGGAAAAGTTGGGGAAAGTTGAGTTGGCACTCCCACCGAGTTTTGTTTCATGCAAAGTTTAAAAATAAACACTGTTAAATGTGGAAATGGAGGTGGCATGGAAAATGGAGGGAACTGAAAATCCTTTGCATTTAATGTTTTCAAACTTGTCAAAACATCCTAGGAAAATGCATGAGGGGTTTTTCATGGTTATTTTGATCTTTTGGTTCATTCTTGAGTTCAAGCTTTGCATGATGTTTTTTCTGTTCGTCGAATCTTTAGTTCAAATCTTGCTTGATTGGCTATGTTTGCATTACATTGAGTTATTTTTGGACTCTATAAAAGCTATAAGAAGAGGTTAAAGTATTGGAAGTTAGTTGATGTTTCTTGGAGAAGAAAAAGAGGTTGTTGAAGTGCTACTTGGAAATATTCTGCAATCGGTGAAGGAGAAGCTCTATCAGGCATGATAGGCTCTACCCATTAAGTTGTTTTGCTTTTACTTAATTGACTACATTAAAAGAACTCTTCTCTTGGAAACATTATAGATTTGCTTAGTTGATATGATCTCTATAAATGTCTACTTCTTTTGCTTCGTTGGAAATGTACAGTCATTTTCAAGACCTGATTTCTTTTTGGAATCCTATAAGGAGTATGTATTACTTTATTTTTCTTTTATTTATGTGGGGTCTGGTATAACCTATAAATGTAGGTATCTAATGCTAAGAACGAAAACATATCTCGGGTATTAATGATTTGTGTAATGATTTTGGTTGTCATCTTTAACTTCGTGAAAGCTCTTTGTCTTCAAGAGGATATTTTATGTTAATCTGCTTCTAGTCTATGGACTATTAAACTCGATTTCGGTTCGGCTTAGATTAAGGCAAGAGTAGCTCCATTGAAAAGAAATGTTTTCTCTTGGCTTAGTGGTATTTTTATTCATTCTTAACTTATTTCGAGCATATGAGTTTTTTTATGTCTATTGTAGACTTATCCTCCTGGTAATCTCCTACTTTTCTTTCTGAACTAGGGGAAATTGAATTACTTGTTGGCTTAGGGTATTAAATCTACCATTACCGTATCCTTTATTGTTGTTGGGTAAAAATATGAATGTTGTTCATCATTCTTACTTCTTCGGAACTGTTTTCATTCAATTTGATCCTTGTTTAATCCTCTATTTGGGATTTTGGTTAAGGGTGGCAGAGATTGGACTTATCTATTTATGTTCTTGTTTATATCATGCTTAGAACGTTGAGTATACAATCTCTCTTTCTCCTTTGATTTTTCCTTTTGTTTCAATCTTGATGAGGAAGTTGTCCAGTTTGGTCTATTTTATAGTACCTTCACTGGGACTTGCTTGAAGAATTAAGTCCAGTTGTGATAGGAAAGTTAGCTGAAGAAGAGGTTATTTAGAAGGATTGTTGTGTTGGTTGAAAATATTTTGAGTAAGTTATTTTGTTTGGTGAAAAATATTTGAATGGTTGAAGGAGCTGAAGATGATTGTTAAACCCCTTCATTCTACTGTTTTGACTTAAACATTGGTATTGATGTATCTCTCTGGGGATTGCGTGCTCAGTACCAACTGCATGCCAATTTGATATTACCCTTTGTTGAGATCTATTTAGTGTTGGAATTTAACTTAATTTGGATTCTAATTCTGAATTTGAGTTATAGGATTCTTAAATTATAAACTCTTTCCTAATTATGTTGTTTGGTCCATCTTAAACATGTTCCTATGTTTTGATTTGATCTTGGCATCTCATATTCTAGGATGAAATTAGGTGAAATAAATGCTAAGATTCTAATGTTGATCTATTCCTAATAAATAGTAGGTATAGTTATCTTCTCATGTTAGATAGGATTAATTGAGAAGTGAATCATGTAAAATAATATATGAAAGGAAAATTGTGATTTTGATGAAATAGTACTTATCACGATTAATGTTTTAATTCTTTTTATGTAAAACAATAGTATGAAAGTTGAAGTTGTTTATATCATGATCTATTATTAATTATGATATGGTTTATCACTTTTTCCTCTCTCTCTCTCTCTCTCTCTTTTGTGATTAGTAATTCCTTTCTGTATGTCTTTCTATATTGCTTAAAACTATTTCATAACAACAGAGTTTTCTTTATTAAATAGTTAAGTAAAAGCAGATCATTTTAATCTTTAGTGCTTATCATGCTCAGTTCAATGACCCGAGCCATGCTAGCAATTTTGCAGATGGACTTCATAAGTGATGAAAGGAGAAAAGATATTTAGGATGTTACTTTTGCTTATTAAAGAGACTGGATCTTTGATGATGAAATATGGATCATTATTGAAATGTATTTATTGGAAAAGAAATTTGTACTTGTAATTGATTTGTTGTTGTTGTTTGACATTAGAAATGTCTAAAGTGTTTGGTCTTATCATGTATGAATCCCCTTTGATGAATGAAAGATTATTGGACTTGTTTGAACTTGATGTGTAATCTTTTTTGGGTATTTTGTGAATGGAAGTGATTAGTATTTCTACTGCCCTTAACCAAAATCCCAAACAGAGGATTAAACAGGGATATACCCTTGACCAAAATCCAAAGTAGATATTTGTGGACTTGTTTGAACTTGATGTGTAATCTTTTTTGGGTATTTTGTGAATGGAAGTGATTAGTATGTTTGGGTTGGATTGAATTGAATAGAGGTCAAGGGTACTAGATGTACTACACTCATTAATGAAATTCAACTTACTAAAGTTGACATTCATGCATGGATATTCAACTAGATCACTATGGATATATTAAAACAAATGTTAGCGGGTGAATAAAACTATGATAATATACTATGGGATTATAAATGAACATTTACCCCTTATAAGAAAAAGGGAAGAAAACTTCTAGGCAATGAAACATAGACTTGTTTAAATACCTTTTGGGAATGAATCCGAATGTTACCCTTTGATAGTGGAAGGTGTGCTTCCTCTTGATTAGTCCCTTAATCATAATAAGACTGATGAAAAATAAAGTACTTAGGATTAGAATTCATCCCAATGAAGTCTAGTATAAAAAGAACCGATTCAGAACTTAAGTAAGCTAATACTTGGACAAGTAAATTAAGTAAACATCACTGTTATGTATGTTGAATCTGTTATAAGAAACATAAATTAGAATGTTAATGGATAAAAAAAACTTATGAAATGGTTAGGAGGCATATGTATCTACATACCAACTCTAATTGCAGTTTTCTACTTGTAAACCTAATGGTTAATGAACCTAGTTATTCAGTAGGGCTACTGAAATTAACCCTTAATAAGGAAAATTAATAAATCATTAACTTCTTTCTAACGTATGTTCATCCAAATGAGGTGAACTCAGTCAGATGTTAGCACATGGTAACTGCAGTACAATGCCTTAGTTAAGACTTGGATCTTCATGAAGATATTGTGTTGCAGTTGACATGTTACAACACCCTTCAGAGTTTAATCATCTAGATCTACATGAATTCTGACTTGGTCATAGTTCTACCCTAGGTAGAGTTAGGGGTATGATCTAGTTTCAGGGTCAACTCATGATGACTTAGGATAATTAGACACACACAATCGACTTAGGTCGATTGAGTATGTCTATATACCCTTAGTCAGCACAAGCATTCCTCCACACTAGACTATGTTGCTAACCTTGGCTAGGGTTAAACCTTAAACAAGTGAACTAACGGGAGTCAGTGAAGACCATTATAGATAACAGATGAATTGGGGTGAAGGACATATTCTGTTTGACGAGTATGTTGTCTAGGAATATAAACATGAACATTATGTTTAAAATCTTTGGCCAAAGTATTGCAATATGTTGGTTGTGTTAACCTATGTCACCTAGTTTAAAATTCGGATTTCATATGGATATCGATAACATATATTCAGATATGCCTCTTAAACAGAACACTTAATACCCTTAAAAGGATAATGGAACCAAGTATAGTTAGTATACAAATCATTAATTTAACATGAGAGATCAACATAATACCGAGTCATGAAATGAGAGATCGGTGTTCCACTGAGTCATTACAGTTGCATATGGTTTTCTGTAATGAGATTGATTGGCTTTAGAAAGTGTGTTCTAAAATATGATTATTTAGAACAAAGAACATTCTACAAAAAAAATAAAAATTCCCTTGTTCTAAAGTCTTAAAATAGGATTGTTACACACAAGAAGAGTACAAAGGAATCATCATATGAGAATGCTTTGAATGTAGGAAGCAAGGGAAAGAAGAAGGAGAGATCTAAGAGTAAGAGTAATGGGAAATCAAAGTCAAGGGATATTAGATCTAAATCCAGAGGTAAGGGAATTACTTGTTGGAAATGTGGAAAGAAAGGACATGCAAAGAAATATTATTGGTCAAAGGATAAAGAAAAACAACAACCAAACAAAGGTAAAGAATCAAATCTTGTTATAGTATAGGTAATACAATATGCTCTTATTCTTTCTTTAGATAATATAATTGAATCATGGGTTTTAGATTCAAGAGCTTCTTTCCATGCACCCCCTAATAAGGGTTATTTCAAAAATTATGTCTTGGGTAATTTTGAGCATGTTTATTTGGGTGATGATGAACCTTGCAGTATTACTAGTAAAGGGGAAGTTCATCTAAAATTACAGAATGGAAATACATGGGTATTGAGAGATGTGAGGCATGTGCCAAGCCTTAGGAGGAATATTATTTCTGCAGGGAATTTAGGTGAAGTTGGTTGCATGGTTACATTTACAGGAGACTCTGGGAAAGTCACCAAGGGTGCTTTTTTTGTGGCAAGAGGTAAGAAGGTAGGAACGTTATATTTATCGACCTGTGTTACTGCTTTATTTTCTATATTAATCTACTTCAGATTTAGATGCATGCATGTGGCATAATCAGTTGGGCCATATGAGTCAAAAAGGAATGCAGATCTTAAAGGCTAAGGGTTAGTTATCAGATTTGAAATATTTAGATCTTGATTTCTGTCAGTATATTGTCTTTGGAAAGCAAAAGAGAGTGAGATTTCTCAAAATTGGGCAATTAAGAAGGAGAATAAATTTGAGCTTGTACACTCAAATGTGTGGGACCAGCTCAGGTAGCTTCTCATGGAGGATCCCAATATTATGTTACTTTCATTGATGATGCTACAAGAAAGGTATGGGTTTATTGTATTAAACGTAAATCTGATGTTTTTGAGATTTTTAAAATATGGAAAGCCCTTGCTGAGAATGAATCAAATTCAAAGTTAAAGTGCCTTAGATCTGACAATGGTGGTGAATACTGTAGTAAGGATTTCAATGATTATTTTTCAGTGAATGGGATACATAGAGAAAGAACGGTTCCAAGAACACCATAGGAGAATGGTGTTGCATAGAGAATGAACAGGACAATCATGGAACGTATTAGAAGTATGAGGATACATTCTAGATTTCCCTTACAGTTTTAGGCGGAAGTAGTTGATACAACAATTTATTTGATTAACCGTTGGCCTTCAAGTTCACTAGATGGAGGAATACCAGAGGAAGCTTAGACCGAAAAAGAGGTAGATCTTTCTTTTCTTAAATTTTTTAGTTCAAAAGCTTTTGTGCATATTGATAAGGAAAATAGGAAAAAGTTGGATGCAAAATCCAAGAGATGAACTTTCATTGGTTATGGATCTGGTGATTTCAGATTCCGTTTTTGGGATTTAGAGAATTCTAAAATTATTAGGAGTCATGATATTGAATGGAATGAAAAGATAATGTACATGGATCAAATTTTAGTACCCAAGGAGGAGCTGGTTGAGAATTTTGTGAATGAAAATGAACTCTCAGATTTAAAAGTAATACCGACAAGGTTACACAATAACTGGTGTCAATTGACCCCTAACCGACATCAATCAGTAGAACTAGTATCGGTTACAGAAGAGAAGAACCGACATTGGTTAGTAGAGACGATGTCGGTTACAGGTGACCAGTGTTGGTCATTGACAGATTTGGATACAAATGTCCAGAAGGTCTAGATTGAGCCTTCGGTACCCCAAACTCCAATGAGAAGGTCACAAAGGGTAAGTAAACCTCTAGAAAGATTTATACCTTCTCTATTTTATTTATTATTGACTGATAATGGTGAACCATAAATATTTGAAGAAGAAATGTAGGATAAGACCGACGTCCAGTGGGAGCATGACATGGATGAGGAAATGGACTCCTTGGAACAGAACTAGACTTGGGACTTGGTTAAGTTGCCAGTAGGTAAGAGGAAATTACAGAACAAGTGGGTTTATAGGATTAAGGAAGAAGAGGGTGGATAGAACAGGTAAAAAGAAAGGCTTTTAGTAAAGGGATTTACACAGAAATCATGTATTTAATTTGGTGAAATATTTTCTCTTATTGTAAAGATGAATTCTATTCGTAATGTATTGAGCTTAGTTGTAGTAGAATATTTGCATTTAGAGAAAATAGATGTGAAGATGAATTTCCTTCATGGTGATTTGGATGAAGATATTTACATGCAACAACCACTTGGGTATGAAGTCAAGGGTAAGGAAAAATTAGTGTACAGGTTGAAAAAGAGCCTATATGGGTTCAAGAAAGCTCCAAGGTAATGGTACATGAGATTTTATAGTTTTATACATGAGCATGGTTACTTGAGATGTGAATCTGACCATTGTTTTTATTTCAAGAAGCTTGAAAATGGGAGCTATATTATTTTTTTACTGTATGTGGATGATATGCTTATTGCAGGATCTAATATGTAGGACATTTGTGAGATTAAGGGAAAGCTAGCTCACACATTTGCTATGAAGGATTTAGGAGCTGCAAAAAGAATCCTTGACATGCAAATACACAAAGATAGGAAGAATAATAAATTTTATTCATCTCAAGAGGATTATATCTATAGGGTATTAGAAATGTTCAAGATGTAGAATGTAAAACCTGTTAGTACACCTATGGCTGGACACTTAAATTTGATCAAAGATCAGTGTCCTTCATCACATGAGGAGGTCAAATTCATGACATGAGTGCCATATGCTTCAGTAGTTGGGTGTCTCATATATGTTATGGTTTGTACCGGACCAGACATTGCACATGCAGTGGGAGTTGTGAGTAGATATATGGCCAATCTAGGTAAAGAGCATTGGAAAGTAGTCCAATGCTCAAATATTTGAAAGGGACATCTAGCATGTGGTTATGATATGGAGGTTTGGATATTAATTATGTGGCTATGTTGATTCGGATATGGCTGGAGATCTGGATGGTAGGAGGAGCACTACTGGATATATTTTCATAATAGGTGGGATGACAGTTAGTTGGATTTCAAGATTGCAGAAGGTTGTGGGTTTTTCTACTACAGAGGCAGAGTATGTTACAGATACAGAGGCTAGCAAGGAGATGATATGGATGAGTAGGTTCGTGGAAGAGTTAGGAAAGGAGAAAGATTATTCCAAATTATTCAGTGACATTCATAGTGCAATTCATTTGGAAAATAAGTCAGTATTTCATTTGAGAACAAAACACATTTAGTTGAGGTATCAATTCATATGGTAGGTATTGGAGGATGGGAAGTTGAATCTATAAAAGATTCATATGAGCAAGAACCCTACGGATATGTTAGTGAAGCCATTAGTAAAGGATAATTTGGAGCTACACTCCACTTCTATTGGTCTTCAAGGTTGAAGCTTGAAGAGGAAGAAACAAAGGTAAGGAAGGATCCAAGAATGATGTTGTACATATTGTAGTTGGACAATGAACAAGATTCTGAACAACTCCAACATGCTTGATGGATGTGAACGTGCTTTGGCTGGATGTAAAATGACATTAATGAAACTTGAGAACGATTGACAATGCTCCTAAATTTTCCTGGATGGTCCTGAAGAGAGGAAGGAAAACTAATATATATATATATATATATACATATATATATATATATATACATACATACATACATACATATATATATATATATATATATATATATATATATATACATACATATATATATACATATATATATATATCCAATAACCGAGGAACTCACCGATGTTTGTGGTTAGTTCGAGTTTGGGAGAGATATGCAGGAATAAATTTGCTATTTTTAACTTTAGTGCTATGGGATTTTGAGAGATTATGGTGTGACAAATTAGAGAGGTTTAGATGTGTAGTTTGATAGGTTAAGATAGGGATTAAGTTGGTTAGGATAGATGAGGAGTATTTAGAAGGTTTCCTAGGTAACTTAGACTTAACTAGGGAGTCATGTTGAGTTCACATGGTGAGGTGTAGGGGTGAAGTGAAATATGTGAAATAACTAATTAATTAATTAATTAGCCATGGGAGGGAGGATGTGACTTAGGAAATGTAAGGTGAGTGATTAATTAATTAATTTAAAGGGTGTAGGGGTAAAGACCTAGGTTTAGGGATGTTGTTTAAATGGTGCGATGATGAGCTTAATCAAATAAATTAAATGGATGAATTAGGTCATAAAATGGTGAAAAGATGTGAATGGGTGTGTTTATTCGATTATTTGTGTGGGAACGAGGTGTGAATATTTTTTTTTGTCTACATGAGTATTTTGGGGATTGACAGCTGCAAAACAAGGTGTAAAACCTGAAAGTAAGTGTGATGCCCTTCAAAGTGAAACATTTCCATTTTTATCAGGTTGTCATGCTCTTGATAAAATCTTAGCCTTTAAAGGCACAAACAAATCACAATTGGTGACTCCGTTGATCCAAAAAACTCACCTTTAAGTTTTAGACCTTCCATTTCTTCCACCCATTTCTATCCATTTTATTTTCCACATCTTTCATTTTCTTCCATTCCATGAAGTCGTGTAATCATGAATCCAATCCCCGCATGGAATTCTCACTTGCAGGAGTAACATTACCAGTTCAATCCTCCTCTAGATTTGTAAGATTAATTCCCAGGTTTTTATCAACCACCTCCAAATTTGTACTATAATGAAAATCAACAGTATGTGTACCCATATGAGAAAGATCTATACCATTTTTTTTATCCATCAAACCATGGAGTTGTTGAAGAGTAGGGGTATGCATATGATGGAGGCTATCCTATGCCTAAGCATGTTAAGTTGTAGATGAATATTCAAAGCATGGAGGATAAGATGGTGCAGGTCCAGGCTACATCTAAAATGAAGGCATTCGGGATCAATTTCATGGCACCTTTTCCGTGGGTTGTACCTATTCCATTTCTCTACAACCTGCATCAAAAGCTTTCTTTCATAGTTAAGATGCTTCCACAACTCAAACAATGGATTATGGAGATAGAGGATTATGAATCCAATTTTGGTCCATCTTGTGAATGGTATACCCTTGAATTGCCATCCTATAACCCTCTCTCCATCCCATAATAATTTCCATCTTAACTTGAGCCCCAATTTCCAAGCTTCTTACCTTCTTCCCCCATTGATTCCCCTTCTCCATCTTCTAGTCTTCCTCCCCCATATAAATTTCTCTGCCCTTTTCCCTTCCAAACCCCAAACCCGTCCATAGGAAAAATAATCCATACCTTATCTTCCACCACCTAAAGCAATGTAACAATAAATTGTGAACCAACCCACCCCTCATCTTGCATTCCCAAGTCCAGGTTGGGAAGAGACTCAAAAAACCAGCCAAGGAGAGGAGAAGGATGAGGAACCTAACAAGGAGGAACTGATAATAAAACTAAAGGAGTGGGCTGCCAAGTTCAACATCAAGCAAATCTCGTTGATGAATAGGATTCCATCAAAGGCTGAGATTTGAGAGTAAGAGGTGAAATTTGATCTTATAGTGGAAACATAGTCAAAAGAAGAAAACGATTATCAACACTCTTTGTGTTCCGAATGTAGTGTTCATGTAGGCAATCTATTTATTGAAATTGTTGATCAGTCACAAGCTTCAAAGTATGCAAAGGAAGAGGAGAAATCAGCTCCAAATCTATAAAAGGAGGAACATACTCATGTTATGGAGCAGATCCATAAAACTTTAGAGGTCTTGAGCACAGAGCAGGTTACACAAGAGATATCATATCTCTCTCCCACTTCATCTATCCAAAAATATAATTTTTGGATGAGTTTGAGCTCACAAGCTTCATGTTTTATGATGAAGATGTATATGATGAACAAGTTACATATTTGAAGGTCATCATGTCGGAGGGAGAAGACTTGGCATAATAAGACAACAAAGAGCTTGAATTCTTATCTGAATTGAAGGGGTGCTTTAATAGAGAAGAGCCAATGGAAATAAAACAATTTGTTGCTCCGTCATTCATCCTTCGACACCAAGAGCTTATTTCCATGGAGGAGAACATTGAAAAACAACTTGTTTCTTCAAACAGTCATATTGGAACAAGATTAGAGGAATTTAGTCTTCCATGTTTCACACCAGATGATGGAGAAGAAGGGAACAAAGATGACACCACTTGCATATCAATCATCAAGGTATGAAATCATTAGTTTTATGTAGATGAGCCACAAAGCAAAGATCAGATCACAAACAACTACTCCTTTCTGGAAGTATTGCGAGAAGACTTCATTCTTGGAGTCAGAACCTGAAGCAGCGGGCACATTCAATGGATCAGACCTTGTCCCATAAAGTAATTGGCTGCATTGGAGCCAACTAAGGAGCCATAACTAGTCATGTCCACTCCATGTCATGAGGTAGAGGTTCAAAACACCAAGGATAAACTGCAACAACTCTAGGAGCCCCATGCAAACCATTCCTAGGAGGCATTTGTCATGTTTCTAGTTGATACCTTGGTGATTTGGGTGGAGGATTGGCCTCTTGTCATTTTTTCACTAATTCTCATGACTGTGCTCATTACATAATTAGTTGCATGGTCCCAAATAGTGAGAAAAATCAACCACTTTGACTTTCCACTATCATGGTTTAATTGAGGTTTTCCCTTGCCTCCAGTTAGAGTAGGGTAGATAGGCTTGATTTTCATAGAACAAGTGCTTATGCACACTCTACATGCCCCATTTAGGGTATGTATGATTTTGTCTTTTGAATATAGTCTTGTTCATGGTTACTCCGACATAGTGCACCAAGTTTCAGTATGTCTCTTGTGCGCCACATCAAGAAGCTCATAATTGCAAGGAATAGATATAGATATCAAAGGATTTCAAATGCAGAGCAACTAAAATAAGATAAAGGAAAATTTTTAGGGTTTCCACTCTCTCGTCCCACTAGGTCAATCAAACTTTAGCTTCTGGTTCCCCATGAAAATCAAATAGATTAGAGAAAATGAACAGTACCCCTCCATAACAGTGCTTTAATACATCCAAAGGGAAAAATCAATTTAAAACATGCAATCCCAAATGCTTTCTAGTTAACATATGCTCCTAAGCTCTGTAATGTTCAACACAAGCCCAGTAATCATCATTTTAAGGTTCATTAGACTTCACCAAAATTAGATGATGAGAAGGAATGCAAGTGTTTATCATGCAGTCCCACAAGTCAGATTTGCAGAGGAAGAAGAGAAAACCCAATTCAAAATAATTTTCCACTCTCACAAAAATCTTAATTCAAAATTCTTGTAAATAAGATGGTCAATGTAGATCAGCCCATTTTTAGTGATGCCTCAAATGGTCTCCAAGATATAATTCAAAGGTTCGATCAATTTTAGGCTATCAATAATGACTCCATGCCCAATGGAGGCTTCAGGCTACTGGTCAACCCATCTAGCATGCAGATGGCCCCATGAGTCACCTTAATTGTTATCCATTTTACCCTCAGGTAAAATGGAAAAAAGGGGATAACTGAGATTGGGCACTAGTTAGGTCCATCTCAGAGAATTATGAGTTTGCAAGCACAATTTCATGTTCAGGGAGCACTGGCAGCATTCAGGGGAGATTTAGACTTGAGGAGGCCATTTTTCCCCTTTTTAGGTTATTCAGGGTTAGAGCTCCACCATAGCAAGAAAATGGGCTCCCCAGGCTCACCTCCATTCAAAATGGGAAAAAAATTAGCAAAATGTGGAAATCTTTTAAGGTATTCCATTTCCCCTTTCATGGCCCTGACACTAAGAAATTTGAGAAAATCCTGAGAAGAATGCAAAATATTGATAAAAAAATCTCAAGGGGCCATAAGAGGGACTGAACTAAAAATTATCTCATCGAGCAACTTAGTGAGCTCACCTTGTATTGAGGGGTTGAGCTCTTAAATGAGCTTGAGCGAGCCCCTTTGGTGTTGGTGAGTCAGGTTTTCATTGGGGCCAAAAGAGGATTTACATGAGAATCATGCATGAGTTGGCGGGGGTACAAGATGGTGATTAGATTCCATTCCCGTAGAAAATGGAGCTCAGGCACAATGTGTCAGAGGTTTGCTCAGAGGAGACATGTGTCAAGGAAACAAGTGTGGTCGACAACTTGGTAGGGGATGTCATTGCATGGCAGATCCTTAAGGTGAAAGACATGGGGTGAGTCAGTGATAGGTAAAGTGGGAGCGGGCTCAGAGATACATGTGCATCGTGAATAGCTCGACGAGGGGTGTGATGTGCAACACAAAGCTCTAACCCACCAAACATTGAATGTTGAGCTGGGTCAAACGTGGTTTGTCGAGCTAAAGGGAGAGTCAAATGCGGAGGTGGGTTTACATCTGTATGATGCACAAGTTGGCTTGACATGTAAATGCAATGCAAAATCATGACCTGACTTACACATGGGTGATTTGTTCGAGAAGGTAAGTGGCAAGCTGGTAGGTGAAGGTTGGTGGAATTAGGCCCAAAAATACCCTGCACTAAAACCTTAATAACTTTCACCATACTCATCCATTTTACATAAACGTATCATCATTGGAAAGGTATTTTGAAGCCCTACAACATGGAGTGATCAAAAATTAAAACTTTATGAATTAGGTTTATGCAAAATGATGATGAATCTATAGGACCATGGATGTCATTCCCAGGTGCAGAGGTGAATTAAATGCAAGCATGGAGACCATTCCTTCATGCATAAGAAAGAGTACAATAGTGCATGGGCTAAGAAAGAAACCTCGTGACTCTTGTAGGTGCAATGATGCTTTTTAAAGGTGGTTGAGGTAAAATTTTGAGTTCATTTTCACTCTCCTCTCCTTTTCTTCTTGCTTTAAAATTTGAAGGGGTTGCATAGAAAGGGGTTAGTCATTACCCCCCATGCACCCATCTACTTTCCTTCAGCTACGTTGTTGTGAATTTTGTGGCTTCAAGCCTTTGTCCTGAATATTGTAATGGAAAATATTGCCTCTTCTTGCTAAAATAGTGTAGTTTCAATATTAATGGAGTAGTAAAATTGTGTTTTGTGATTCATTTGTCTATCCTTTACATCATTTATATTACTTTCTCTTACCTCTCGTTGTGCTTGCAGGATCTATGCATATTCTTTATTTCATTATAGGGATTGGTTGTGTTGTTCTTATGGGAATGGTGTAATGAGTGCAATCTGGTCTGTGGTGCATGTCCACACTCTCCAAGTTCATTCATTCTCTGTTTTATAGGCTGGGAAAGTTTTCTAACACCCCTTTTCTTTCCGTTATCACCGTTCTAGTGTAGGATTTTATTCATTTCATATAATGTCTCTTTCCCTGTCTCCTTGGAAGTGTTAGGATATGTTTAGTTAGTATGTTTTCTTTTATCAAATGTATTTTAGCATTAGCATTAGGAAGAGGAATCCAGCCTTCTCTGGAGGACCATCTCAAGTTTGCAAGTCCCACAGCTTGAGAGATGCTCCCATGTTAGCAAAAAGTAGGGATCCATAACCAAATATCCCAGGGTGCTAATTATTTTGCACTAACACCAATTTCACAAACTTCCAATATTTTTACTTGAAAATTGTCTATAACCATCATTTCGAGAAAAAATACATTGCTAGCTAGTTATTTTAGGAGTTTTTTAGGACTCTGGACACTATTTGATGAGGTCAAAACCAGTCCAATTATGACTAGTGGCCATGAAAAACTAGTTGTCATTTGCAAATGGTTTTCTAGTTCTAAGATCCTTCAGCTCTTGTGAATTATCGGTATATATGATAGCTCGTAGGAATTTCCTTATTATGCGTTTGTCATTAGAAGTCATTTTTTGAACGCGGTTTCTTAGATTTTGAGCTAGAATTGGACATTTTCACAACTAGTAGGAAAATGTAAAATAAGGCCATAGGACCCTCATCAAGTCAAGAAACTTATTGAAACTTATAAATAACTACATGAAACTCTATTTTGTGGCTTGTTTTGAAAAATTTTATTTTTGGAAAAATAATGTTTTCTCTGTCCTCTCTCTTTCCTATCTACTTCTCTCTCCTCAACTAAGAAATGAAGTGTACTGAAATGATTTTATATCTCTAACCCTCTCTGGTTGTGTGTGAAGTATTATTATTATGTAAATTAAAAACTATAAAATGTTAATTATGCTAGATTAAGGTGGATTCCATGTGTTGTCGTGCAAATGTGCAATAGGGAAGTTGACAATTTCCAAGCACGACAACGATACCCATGTACCAAATTTTTCTAGTCCTATCATTCCCAGGCAACCTAAGTCTATCAAGTAAATCCAAGTGACCTAAAAATTAATGTTATCTCATCCCCCTAGGTGATTTAGGAAATTCCATTCATTCCACCTAGGTGATTTTAGGAGTTCATTTGCAAAGCTATAGGCAGTTGTGGGAAGGGCTATCATTGGCCTTCCTAGATCTAGAGAAACCTCATGGAGCAGAGAAGAAGAGCGTAGGTGGATGTGGAGGTGATCCAAAGGTATTGGGACATCATTGAGATGGTTTAGGAATATTTGGAAGGTCTCGAAGAAATTGGGGCAGTTTCACCAGAATTAGGGTTCATAGGCCTAATCAGTGCACAGGCCAAAACAACTGCTGAGCTTCGGAAGGTGATTTTGGGAGCTCCAGATAGAGTTAGGAGTAAATCAAAACATCAATGGAAACATGATTTCAGTACCTATTGATGGTGAAATCATATTTTCCAAAATTCTTTTTTGCATAGGGTTTTCAGGAAGTTTTTCTCAGGTATGGGTGGAGTACCAAATCATAATTCCACTTTTTCAGGAATAAAATGGATAAATAAAGACATAATACCCCCACCATTGGATTTAAAATTCCATTTCGAGTTAGCATAATATAAAATTTAACCAATAAATTCCACTGAGTGCTCAATTTATCATCGTACCAAGTTTCCCTCTCAAAGACAGTTTAGGAGTTATTCAATTTTTCGGGAGGACACGTGTCATCACCAGGAGCCTGGTAGGATTTCATGGCCCCGACATCCCTTAGGTCAGGTTCACCAACCTTGGAAAAATTCTCCCAACCCCCATGTGACCTCTGGGACCCTCATGTGACCTCCAGACTTGACAATTCAGCCCCTAGGTACATTTTTGGAGCATCCATTCCCTACCGTTAGATTAAGTGCCATGTGTCAACTCTAGGACCACCATGGAAATTGATTTCCCTCACGTCCCTGAGTTCAGGGACATAAAACATGGAAAAATGCACCCAGCCCCTATGGGGAAAATTTTGGTCACCCATGTGACCCGCTTCCATCCCATTGATGCTTTAAAACTAATTTTGGAGCACTCATTCCCTACCGTCGGAATGCCACCACGTGTCGCCATCTTGCTTATTATGGAAATTTATGTCCCTCATGTCCCTAAGGTCAAGGATATAAGAGAAAAAAAGGGTTCCCAACTCTAACTCATAAATTTGAAATTTTTTCTAACTATTAGTTGATTCTCACTATTTATTTCTGCTTCTCACTGCCAGAAGAAAAGTTACAGAGAACACCTCACTCCACCATTGCAAAATATTGAACCAGATCTATCATAGTGCATAATCCTTCACTCCACGATGGAACATAGGTCTCAAAAGAAAAATTAATTGAGATGAGAAAAATAAATGGAGAACAGAGAAGAAGAACAGTGGAAATCCCCATTGTCATAAAATGAATATTTGAAGGTATCTTATAAACTAATGCACGGATTGACAAACTGTATGTTGCTGAGTTATTCTCTCTTAAAGGCCATTAGAAACTCATATTCAAAATTCCAATTTGTATCAAGTAATTCTCACATTAAAGAAAATTCACTTCCAGCTCCACGTAGAACAAAGTTCAATTTCCTATCAAACCGGTCATCGGATGGAAGCAAATGTTTGCGTGAAGCACCAAAAGCAAAAACCTGTCGAAATGGAATTTATTTCATCATGAATGGAGATAAAAACTAGACATGAAAATTTCAAGCTCCATTAATGGCTGGTATGACACAGTAGTGGAAAAAATAATGAGGTACCTCTCCACTTCTCAGGGTTCCAATGGGCGAAATCGCATGAAAATTGGAGGGAATGATCATTGAAAAATCTAGTTTCACATGAACTATTTTTTGTGCCATGAATCCCCTATTTTTTAGGGATTTGGAGCACTTAGTTTTCATTATATTTATTCTCTATCACATGAAGAACATCTGTGAAAAAGGAAGCGAGCTACCTCTTCAACTCTCAAGGATCTAATGGGCGAAATCGCTTGAAAAATGGAGGGGATGATCGTTGAAAATCTAGTTTCGCGTGAACTAGTTTTTGCGCCATGAAGCCCTTATTTTTTATGGATATGGAGGGTTGTGTTTTTTTCAGTATTCTTCTTACGCCATGAAAATATCAATTTACCACTTGTTCAGATGAAGGATTTACTCAAACGCGGAGTGTGGAACCCCGGAATATAACCAAAAACTTTCAAGACTTATTTTTTTGCATCCTGACCACCACGGAACACTTAATAAAAATAGCATGCCTTCCTATATAGGGGTATGTTACTTCAGGTAATCTACCATTTGAAGAGGATATGAAGAAGGTGGTAAACACATAGGGAGCATCGAAGGCAAGGTCATCAAAAAAGTCATCTTGACTTGTAATTCACACTTACTAAAAATAGTAAGTTACACTCAAATAGCATTTTTGGCACAATGGGACATATAAGGATAATCATTCAAGGGGACATCATTATTCAGGATCATTCTAGTCATTTTTTAGAGGGAATTCGAGATCCATCTTTGTTCATTCAACTTGGCGATCGTTTGTGAGCTAATTGGAAGGAGTTTCACGGTGTGTAAGGAGTTCAAAGATTTAGAGTTTCACTACATTTGAAGATTTCCATCATCGAGGATCAACGGACTTCATCAGGAATGACATATCCTCTTATTCTTCTCTCTCTCTTTCTCTCTCCTCTTCCCCCAACTTTCTCTCACTTTTAAATGTTCTAATTCTTTGTTGGGGTTTACACTTTTTGATATGCCTTTAAGTAACTTAAAAGTGACTTTAGAAACATAATGTAAATTAAGTCACCTTGATTTTATAAAAGGTACTTAAATATTTTGTAGGAATATGAATAGTGTAAAGTTAGAAATAAGACATATGGAAGGTCATGAGGAAGATGAGGAGCCACGTTTATTCTATAAATTGTAAATCCATTCCCATTTTAAAGGTTTGGTCATTAGTTTTGTAAGCTAAAGAGTGCATTCTACCTTTAGAGAACAAAGGAAATAGCTAAATTATTCCTTCCCCACCTTTCTCAATTTCCTCCATTCCTCCACTATGTACAACTTTTCTTTGATAAATTAATAAAAGAAGAAAGAGTTTTTGGCTTTCTTTGACTAAGGTATATCTTGATAATTAGTTTTCATCAAATTGCAATTGGTCTTATGATTCTTACAAAGTTGTTTCTTCTCATAAATGCATGTGTTGAAGTTTCTAACTAGTGTGTGTGCAGGAATCTAATTTTCTACCTGCAAAATTAGTTCTCCTACCTCTATTCTCACTCCCCTTTCCCTCTCTATAGATAAAGTCCTCTCTTGCACGTATCTGTAAGCTTTTCCGCATGGTCAGTGGAGTTTCCCTATTGGATCCCCGGTCAAAAGGCCACCATAGAAATCCACCTTTTCATACACATGCATATATGGAAGCTACACCAATTAAGTAGAGGGACTTAGATTCCCAAAGCATTGACAATAAATCCACAAGTTTTTCAACCCAAAAAAAATTCTCGCCAACAGTTTTTGGCACCCATCGTGGGGTAGATTTAGCAGCATTTGTACTCAAAATATGACCGTAAGGTCCAAAAGTTCAAAAAAAAAAGAAAAAAGAAAAATAATCATAAAAAGAGTTCACGAAAATCCATTGCTAAAAGATGCATTGTTGATTTTCTGCAAGTGACTTTTCACATTCTGTAGTGTCTTTTCATATTCCTATTGCAAAGTCTCTTAGTGCTCGAATTCAAAGAAGGATTTTCTGAAGCAAGAGCTGAAATAGAAGTATAAGAAACAATGGCAGATGAAGAATAAATATCTCAACCCATTGTTTCATGGGGAAGGAATACATGCCCACTTGCTCTTGAATGACCTCTCCATGATCTACCAACAAGTTTCCGCAAGAACTTGCCAAATTTTAAAGGTGATAAAACATAATATTTTGAAGAATGCATCACTACCTTCACGACATCATGTGGAATTCTTGATGTCCAACATGAAGATGTTGTTGTAAGATTGTTTGTGGAGTCCCTCTAAGAAAAATCAATAGAATGGTTCTACCTCTTGCCTGCCTGATCCATCACTAGTTGGAATGACATCAAGACTGCCTTAGAGGAAAGATTCAAATCAACTAAAGACTATCATGACCTCTTGGTGCAATTGGCTCAAATGAAGAAAGGAGAAAGTGAAACCATGAGATACTTCATGGCTTGATTTGAACAGTTACTTCACATAATACCTGAAGAGGATTCTCCATCTCAAAACAATCTCAAGAGATTCTTCATCAATGCTCAATCATCAGAAGTAGGATTTTTACTACGAAGAGCCCAACCAAGGAACATTGTATAAATACAACAGATGGCCATTGAACTTGATGACAATATCATCCTATCTGGAAAGATCAAGAATCCCTCAAAGGCTAAATCTCAACATCTTGGAGATGAGAGAACCAATCCATTGCTGCAAAAGTTGTCAACTGAGATGGAATCTTTGAAGAGGGAATTGTGAGTATCTTCTCAAAGAAGCAACACAAATCAAATTGCAGGATCACCCCAAAGGCTCTCTTTGGAGGCCCCACCAATGAACGCAAATTACAGATTTCAAGAAAGTGAAGAAGAGATTGAACAAGAAATTGAAGGTGGAAACTTCCTAGAGATCGATGAATTTGAGAACGACATACAAATCAGATTTTTTGAGTATTCCAGAGGTGATAAAGAAGATGAAGAAGATGCACTCGATTTCTCATGTGTGGTATTCACTCATTATTAGTCCAAGAAAAGAGCATCTACCTCCACTGCTACAAAGGAAAAGAAGTTTTATTATCCTCCTGTGGTGACTTCGTAAAACAAAATAATCATTCGAGGATCCCCACTTACATCTTCCATGAGATCCGCATTGTTTGAGCCTAATCCCGTAATAAATAAGAAGGCCCCTGCAATCCCAAGTAAGTCTTCTGATGTCTCTTCCAAGTCTAAATCTAAATCTGCTCCTACAAAATCTAGTACTTTGAAAGCTCCTAGTGTACCTTTCAAAATACCCTCTATTCCCCAAAAATCTACTCATGCTTCTAAACCTGTCCTAAATCCAAAAGTATTCCCTTCACCCCCTTGTCCACATCTACTCCCTTTGACTTCATAGAATATGCAAACAAAGCCAAAGTGTAGATTACTAAAATTGAATATGTGCAGACTCATCCTGAATAATTCAAGAGGTTCCACTGATATATCAGGTGTGGTATTCTAACACCCAATGCTGTAAGTTCTAGTTCCAAAGGCATGATACCAAATTCACCTACACCTCCCTCACAAAACATTCTTTCTCTGAGTGCATCAAAGACCGATACAGTTGAACCTTTCTACATCTCCCTTCTTGTTAGGGAATATGTAAGGAACAATTGTATAATAGATTCTAGTGCCTCAGACAATGTGATTCCTTTGAAGGTCACAAAAGCTATAAAAATCATCATGACTCCACCTAGTGGCTCTTGTTATTATTTAGAGTCAAAAGAAGTCTCACTTGTACAGAAGGAAGATGCATAAGTGGCTCTCACCAGATTTCCAGACAAGAAAGTTTCAGTGATGATTTTGGTAGTAGACATCCCAGCCTCATTCAGAATGTTGGTGAGTAGAATTTCCTGCTGATACTTGGGAGGGAAAATTCAGATAAATTGGTCATTTGCAACCATACTAGTGAAGGGAGACATGGAGAAATTGCTTCCTAAGAAGAATATGACGTACACGATACTAAATTCTGGAATCCCAAAAGCTAACATTTTGTACCATAGTAGTAGGCGGATGAATCACTTTGTGGAAACTGAGGAAATAGGATATCCCCATCTTGATAGGTCCATACATGCCTTCTCATAGAGATTTGGACTTTGAAGAAGCATTGAGGAGATTTGAGTTACAAGAGGGCAGCCTTGAATTGCCAGATGATGCAAACCATGAGGAAGAGGATATGGTTCTTGATTATTTTCAAGAATAAAAATCAGCTTATATGCTTATCCAAGATGAGGATTTATTCTCATTCCCATTTGGGGATGAAAATGATCTTAGTCAGGCCATATATGGAGAGACAAATCAGCTTGTGATGAGCCCATGAAAGGTTTGAAAGAAATTTTTATACAAGAACTGGTTAGAGCCGCAGAAGAAACTGAATATCCTGAGCTCATTCTTGAGCTCCTGATGCAAGCCACAAATCTGCAAGACAAGCATGGAGCTGATTTGGAAGCCTTAACCAATTTGGAGGGTGGCCATATTGAGATAAATCTAGATGATAAATATGATGTCCCTCTCAAGCCAATGGGTGGTGGATACAATGATGAAATTGAGATATTTTCTTTCCCATTTAAAGAGGAAGAATCTTTCCATGATGAAAAAATTAATGCAAGAAGTTTTGAGGCCTTTGAAACTAAAGCTCCTCTGGACAAAGGAGTGATAAAATGAAGTGATTCCCAAGATGATGAGGTAATCCCTCTAGATAGTTTCCTTGAGATACAAAATAAATATTCTTCAAAGGCGTACAAAGAGGAACTACAGGGAATGGTGAAGCATAACTCTATGTAAGAAATCTTGGATGCAGTAGAAGTTACGGAGGAAATCGAGCTCATTCTTGATCTCTTCACTCGTTCCATGGACATACAAGACAATTATGAGGTCACTCCCAATCCTACAGTCAATACTTAAACACCTCACAACGGAGTAAAGGAAAGGGATAAGTTTGAGGTCTCTCATGGAAAAGAGGTCAATAAGCATAAACCTGGGAAAGAAAATAATCCAGAATGTTCAAGCATTTTGAACAAAAATCAGCTTTGGGGCAGCGATGAGATGCTCGGTGAAGAATCATCTATGTGGATAAACGTGGAATGCAACTGGAACTATGAAAACAATATTGAAGAGGATGAAGGAAATGGAATTTTTAAGTGAAGGCCTGAACATAAAGAATATCATGTAGGCTCACTCCTACAAGGTGCACATACAAATGTGGAAGCACCTAACTTTCATAAGTAGTTGAGGAGAGGAGGCTACTATTTGGAATCAGTCAACAGCTTCGCAAAACATCATCATTCAGTCTTGCCCTCTCAGGGGTAACTTTTGAGAAATGAAAAAAGCTTTAGTGAAAGTGGGTTGTCCCCCACCTTGTACCATAGGTGATTTCTAGGTGTGTTTCCCTTTCTGTTGTGTGTGTTTCCATTCCTTTTGTGTATGTTTTGTTTCCTTTTCATGTGCATGTGTCTTTCATTCTTCTCTCTTTCTCTCTTTTTGTAAGTTGTACATGACTTCGCAGGGCCCAATGGATAAGGCACTAGTCAATGAACTATGTGGTCTAAAATTGAGATTTTGGATTCCCATGGCATGTCTTCACTATGCTCAGTCCATGCCATGTCCCCAAGCTATAGCCATTTGTTGTTGTGCAAATGTGCAACAAGGAAATTGATAATTTACAAGCACAACAACGATACCCCTGTACCAAATTATTCTATTCCTATCATTCCCAAGCACCCCAAGTCTGTTTAGTTAGTCCAAGTGACCTCCCAATTAATGTTATCTCATTCCCCTAAGTGATATAGGAAATTCTATTCATTACCCCTAGGTGATTTTAGGATTTCATATGCAAAGCTACATGCAGTTGTGGGAAGGGCTATCACTGGCCTTCCTAGAGCTGGAGCAACCTCACGGAGCAGAGAAGAAGATCCTAAGTGGATTTGGAGGTGATACAAAGGTATTGGGAAATCATGGAGATGTCTCATGAATATTTTGGAAGGTCTTGGAGAATTTTGGGTAGTTTCACCAGAATTAGGGTTCACAAGCCTAATTAGTGCATAGGCCAAAATAGTTGTTGAGCTTCGGAAGTTGATTCCTAGAGCTTTTGATGGAATTAGGAGTTTAAAAAACATCAATGAAAATATAATTCTAAGATGGACATGATGCTTAAATAATATTTTTCACAACACTTTTTTGCATAGGGTTTTCAGCCAGTTTGTTTCAGGCACGGGTGGAGTAAAAAAAAAAAATTACAAATTTTTCAGTGATAAAATGGACGAATCAATACATGATAATCCCACCATTGGATTAAAAATTCCATTTTTGGTCAGTATCATATAAAATTTCACCAATAAATTCCACTGAAAGCTCAAGTTATCATCGTTCCAAGTTTCCCTCTCAACGACAGTTTAGGAATTAGTCAATTTTCGGGAGGAAACGTGTCAGCACCAGGAGTCTGGCAGGATTTTAAGTCCCCAACATCCCTGCGGTCAGGTACACAAACCTTGGAAAAATGTTCCCAGCCCCCATGTGACCTCTGGGACCCTCATGTGACCTCCAGACTTGATGGTTCAGTCCTCAGGTGCATTTTTGGAGCATCCATTCCCTTTCGTCGGATCAAGCGCCACATGTCAGATCTAGGACCACCGTGGAATTTGATGTCCCTCACATCCCTAAGGTAAGGGACATAAAACATGGAAAAATTCACCCATACCCTATGGGGAGACTTTTGGTCACCCATGTGACCCACTTCCAACCCCTCAGTGCTTTAAAGTTGATTTTGGAGCACTCATTCCCTGGCGTCGGATCGCCACCATGTGTCGCCATCTTGCTCATTATTGAAATTGATGTTCCTCATGTCCATTAGGTCAAGGACATTAGGGGAAAAAAAGTGCACCAAATCCAACTCAAAATTTTGAATTTTTTTCTAATTATTAGTTGTTTCTTGCTACTTCTCACTACCAGAAGAAACATTGCAGAGAACAACTCACTCCACCATTGCCAAAGCTTGAACCAGATCTATCACAATGCATTATCCTTCACTCCATGATGGAATAGAGGTCTCAGAAGAATAATTCATCGAGATGAGAAAAATAAATGGAGATCAGAGAAGAAGAACAGTGGAAACCAGTGCACGGATAGACAAACCGTCTGTTGTTGAGTTATTATCTCTTGAAGAACATTAAAAACTCATATTAAAACCTCCAATTTGTAGCAAGGAATTCTCACATCAAATAAATTTCACTTCTGGCTCCATGAAGAATAAATTTCAATTTCTTATCAAACCAGTCGTTAGATGGAAGTACAATTTCGGGTGAAGCACCAGAAGCAAAAACCTATCGCAATGGAATTTATTTTATGGAGAATAGAGAAAAAAACCATACCTAAAAATTTCAAGCTTCATAATGATCGCCATGACACATAAGTGGAAAAAATCAACAAGCTACTACTCCACTTCTCAGGGTTCCAGTGGGCAAAATCACACAAAAATTGGAGGGAATAATTGTTGAAAAATCTAGTTTCACGTGAACTAGTTTTTGTGCCATGAAGACCCTAATTTTTAGGGATACGGAAGAATGATTTTTCATCAAAGTTCTACCCTGTCACATAAAGAACATCTAAAAAAAAGGCAGCAAGCTACCTCTTCAATTCTCAAGGTTCCAAAGGGTGAAATCGCACGAAAATTAGAGGGGATGATCATTGAAAAATCTAGTTTCACGTGAACTATTTTTTGTGCCATGAAGCCCCTATTTTTTAGGGATATGGAGGGCTATGTTTTTTTTTAGTATTCCTTTCAATCCATGAAAATATAATTTTCCCACTTGTTCAGATGAAGGAGTTACTCAAACGCGGAGCGTGGAACCCAAAAATAAAACCCAAAAGTTTCAAGGCTTTTTTTTTCACATCCTAACATCTGTGGTGCACTTTCTAAAAAGAGCATGCCTTCCTATGTAGGGGGATGTTACTTCAAGTAATCCACCATTCGAAGAGGATAAAAAGAAGGTTGTAAACACATAGGGAGCATCACAGGAAAGGTCATCTCGGCTCGTAATTCACACTTACAAAAAATAGTAAGTTACACTCAAAGAGTAGTTTTGGCATAATGGGACGTACAAGGGTATTCATTCAGGGGGGCATCATTGTTTAGGATCATTCTATTCATTTTTCATAGGGCATTCAAGATCCATCTTTGTTCATTCAACTTGGTGAGCATTCATGAGCTAATTGGAAGGAGGTTCACGGTGTGCAAGTAGTTCAAAGATTTAGAGTTTCACTGCATTTGGAGTTTTCCATCGACAAGGATCAACGGACTTCATCGAGAATGACATCTCCTCTTCTTCTTCTCTCTCTCTTTCTCTCTTCTCTTCCCCCCAACATTCTCTCACTTTCAAATGTTCTAATTCTTCGTTGGGGTTTGCACATTTTGATATTCCTTTAAGTCACCTAAAAGTGACTTTAGAAACATAAAGTAAATTAATTCGCCTTGATTTTCTAAAAGGGACTTAAATATTTTGTAGTAATATGAATAGTCTAAAGTTAGAAATAAAGCATATGGAAGGTCATGAGGAAGATGAGGATCCGTGTCTATTCTATAAATTGTAAAGCCATTCCCATTTTAAAGGGTTGACCATTAATTTTGTAAGCTCGAGAGTGCATTATACCTTGAGAGAACAAATGAGATACGCAAATTATTCCTTTCCCCCCTTTCTCAATTTCCTCCATTCCTCCACTATGTACAACTTTTGTTTGAGAAATTAATACAAGAAGGACTTTATAGCTTTCTTTGACTAAGGGATTTCTTGATACTTTGTGTTCATCAAATTTCATTTGGTCTTAATGATGCTTACAAAGTTATTTCTTCTCATAAATGCATGTGTTGAAGTTTCCAACTAGTGTGTGTGTAGGAATCTGATTTTCTACCTGTAACACTAGTTCTCCTAACTCTGTCTCACTCCCCTTTCCCTCTGTATAGACAAAGTCCTCTCTTGCAGGCATCTGCAAGCTTTGTCGCAGGGTCAGTAGAGTATCCTTGTTGGATCCCTAGTCGAAAGGCCACCACAGAAATCCACCTTTTCATGCACATGCATATACGAAACCTAAACCGGTTAAGTAGAGGGACTTAGACTCCTAGAGCGTTGGCAATAAATCCAAAAGTTTTTCCACCTGACAAATTTTATCGCTAACACCATGCCAACATTTGTGTTGACCATGCAGTGGTTACATGTACTAAGGCATGGATAAAGTGGAGTGTTACTAATAATCTCATATTACCATGTTATTTGAAAAATGAAATTGTATAAGATAAATCAATATTATGTGATATATTGAAATGTTAATTATTGAAATTTTTAATGAGTATAAGCTATTATTATTTTGGGGTGTTTGGGAGAATGGGTATATATTTATGGGTGTTAATTTGATTTTGAATAGTGTATTACAAAATGGTCAGATGTGTTATGTTAATCGAAAATGAATTGATCTCTTATAGTGTGTTCAGTGTGAATTTAATGAGTAAATATCTTGTGTATTGTACTATTTATACATGAAATTATAGGAAATGAAACTAAATATGCAATAAAATTCTGAGTAAAATCCTTGTATTGATTTACCCTTATTGTGCAACCACTTGTATGACATAGAGTATTAAAAATCTATGTGTAACCTTATTCCTTATGCTAGAAGGAACCTTGTAGCTTAAGGGAAATAGAAACCCAATTGAAATTACCATAATACTTGGTACACTTAGTGATATTGTCACGAAACTTATCTGATAAGAATTATAATGGTTAAATATTGACTTAATTATGGGGCCTTCCTCCTAATATTGTATTCATGTGTATAACAAGGTGAATAGGTTATCTTTAGTTAGTACCTCAAGTTTATCCGATTTATTATCTATTACAAAGCCTTTTGAGCTAACACACAAGGGAAGTGAATGGTTCTAGGTGACCAAGTTTGAAGATTCTCTTGATAGACATTAAAGTAATTGTGTTATGGAAGAATTCCACTCTTTTTGTAGTTATTCGTATGGTTCACTATAACACAATATTAAGAGTTAAGTGTGTAAAATGACAATATTGTAACTAACACTTTCCCTTGAAAGATTTTTTATGGGATGTTGTTCTAGTAGAGGAAGTGGAATATAGATATTTCTTGAAACTTGATTGAACATTCTAATGTTGTGAATAAAGAAATCCATGTCTTGTAAAATTTAATATGAACCAAATCAATTATCAAAGTATAAATAAAAAAAATTATCGTGAACCTTGATCCTTAAATATACGAACTTATCCTCTTTTGGTCTTACACTTTCCCCTATTGTGTACTGAAGGCATGATGTTAAGATAAATAAACATGCACTTTAGAAATAAATCATAGAGATAAGAACTATTACCCTCAGGTGTATACAAATTTCCCTATAACAAAAAAAGTTATACATCTAATTTCACTTTAAGGTACATTAATCAAATTAAATGAAACCATATTATGTTGAATGTTAAATGATGCAAAGGAAATTTATTCTAGAAATATAAAGGAGAATTTATGATCACATGTTAAGTTCCCTTCAAACTTGTAAGTTTTATTATTGAAATGTGTTGTAATAATTTAGTAACCATGGAAGCTTTTTAATGTGGGAAGTGCCTAGCCGTGATTTATATTGTTGTTGCATCATTTTTGTCCTTGTTATTTGGTAAATGTGATCATTGTATGAACATGTTATTAGGGAATTTAGTTATGATTTTCATAATGTGTTTTTGTGTGGTGTGTTATCTTCTTGTTGGGGTGAGGTTTCATCATTGTTTATTGGAAGAATAAGGTGTAACTAGTAAAGGGAGTAATTAGTGAAATGTGTGTGTTTTTTTGAGGAAACAAGGGGATTTGTGGCTAGGCCTAGTGGAGGGATAAGAGCATGTTATAATGGAGGGATAAGGGGGTTTGTCTAAGTTGATGTATTTTATATACTCTGGATGAAAAAAGGCTAGCCACGATCCTTTCTTAGAGAGATAAGGGGTAGTTACAATGATGACCTATCCCCTATGTAAACCTCTTAGGTAGGCTTAGTTATGTGTGTCATATTTCCTTGTGAATCTAATCACTTCTCATCTTGTGGTACATGTGGGTCCATGTTGGCATAAATTCCTTGAGTGATGTTAAATTATCCTAAGTTATCCCATATGGTGTCATCTATATAACAATGTAATTCAAACAAATTATTCTGGTTTTATTTTTGTCCTAATTGTGTGTCAAAATTTTGGTCGTTACAAAATTTTTAAACATGGTGGTTTATGGATTTTTGCCTCTTTTTTTATATATAACTAGAAATCACATGTGAGTAATGCAATGAATATGTCAATGGGGAGGATAAATTGAGAAACATCACAACATGATGCAAGGACATTTAGGATGGTTTTTAGGAGGATGAATTTAGGGTGACGGAAAATGTTGGAGGGAATATATATTATCCTCTTCTATGTTTCAAAAATTCACATAGGGGAAACATGTAATTCATGCAACAATCCAAATATAAATCCACAATCATGGGAGAGAGTTGGGATATGCATATTGAATGAAATGTTTCTCTTATTATTTTCATATTTTTAGTGGAACTATAAGTGTTTTTCCCCTCCCTCCTATCCGAGAATTATTTCAAAAACTTTAAAATCCACTAATAAGTGTTTTGTTGTATGAAATGGAAGAATAATAGGATTTAGAAAATACATATTTACACAATTCATTGATTTTATGTTGCTTTAATTTCTCTAAATTATTTAGATATGTCGAATCTAAATAAGAAACAATGTTTTAGGGAATTCAACAATAGATAACAAAATTTCCTTGGGTGAAATACTTGCAAATTTGGGCCTTCAACAATACTTTAGATCAATTCAGTCATGTGAGGTATGAGGAACATAAAATGTAAATGCATTTGAAGGGAGTATAGTAAGTCAAGTCAAAATAGATGGTTAGCCTAGGTGAAATCATCCAATAGCTAAAATCCATCTACCATTTACGATCCTATTATTTCTTATTGTAAGCCACATATGGCCTATGTGTCAATTGTGTGAGTTTCTCAACGAATAAAGGGGACGTAAATTACAAGAGGGACTTTTGGTAAAATATGTTGCATTTGAGATCAACGGTCCATATACTATATGTCATCATTATTCCTTCTAATAATAAATGACATAGATGTATTAAATATTACTATTTTATCCATGATACTATTTATGATTCAAACAAAAGATCTGAAATCATTTGGTGATGTTTTTGATAAGGAACGTTAGATTGTATGGAGTTGTTATTTTTTTGGGACCAGAAATTGCATGGAATGATTTCCATACAACTATTTTTTACGCAAAATTTTGGTAATAATAACATTTGTTCAACCTTCTGGGCTATGCATAACATAAGGAATAAATAACATGATATTATTTGAAAGAGTTTCTAACAAGCAAAGGTAGGGGAATATGTTAATTCAATGAACATACATAAAACATAAATATATAAACATGAGTCATGAGGCTATCCACACATATGTACACTTAACAATTAAAAAATCATAATTAAAGTTTGTATGAAAAATAATTTTATTTAAATATCCATTTCCCTCTTAATAATAATATTTTAGTTGTTCGTACTTGGCCTCACAAGAAAAGTAACATTTATATTAAAATTAATTCTAAATTGCACTATTACAAACCTAAATATTAATAATTAATGCAAACAACTATCCTATTTAATACAATATTTGTTGAATATTAAATATGTTTTAATTGTTGCATCAAAGCCTACATTATTAATGATGTTGTAAGTTATTGCGATTATTCAATTATATTATTATGTGTTTCAATAACATAAGCATTGAACTAATAGAATAAAAATATTTTGTAATAAAAATAGAAAATACTTCTAAATTATAAAATAATGTTATATTAATAATAAATTTTGACACACATTGTAAGGGGTCACAAAAGGTTAAATAGATTTAAATAGAATCAACCAAAAAAAAGGTAACATACATTAGAACGTAGAGGAAAACACTTATCTCTTAGACTATCAAATACAAAATAGAGGATAACATTAATAATATCTTTTCAAACTTGTAAGCCATTCCTTATTTTTATGTAAGCATTTGATAGGTGGTTCTATTATGCCACTGCTATAATATTGATGTCACTTTAATCCTCCATTCAAATTGAACATACGTTTACAATGAATATATGTAACTTTAACTTTTACAGTGTAAATATAATATATGTGCTTGTGATATCTCAATAGGTTTATTATAACGCAGTAATACAATGAAAATATTATGAAATAAAACTTATCTCTTTACATTCCATGGAAATAAATAACATTTAATCCTCGTAAATGTATTACAAATATACAAATAGTTGTGAACCATAAAAATATTTAAAACACTAGATCTATCATATATATAATAAATAGATTAAGTGTAATGTAACACTTCTAACAAACATGAAGCAGGGAAATTTCATAGAAAACACATGCAACAAAAATTAGAGATATCCATTTTTATTGAGTTTAGGTTTAACACATTGAATCACTTAACAACAACATTTATACCTTGCTGATATAAACACACTAAAAAATTGTAACCCTCTAAATTCTCACATATAACTACCCCCTCCATTAACATTCCCTTGAATGTAGCCTATGAAACATTCACAAAATCCACCACAATGTAGTAGTATTCACCATAATCATCTTCAAGGTAGCCTCTTCCAATTTGACCATAGTTTTGGGTCCCCAATAGAACACAAAATAATTCATCATCCATGTTGGCATCCTGGGGGAGAGGCATGATAAATTAGATGTAATTGTAGAGTCTCCCTCACCCTTACTTGTAGATAGGGAATCCTATAGATATCTGAACCCATAAATAATTCACTCTTGTACACAACACCCTATAAAACATCCTGAGGAGCTATGAAAATTAATTAATTCCCAACCAAAAAAAATGAAAGTAGAACTTTAGATAAAAAATAAATAAAAAATATGTTGTGTTATAGCTAAAGAACAAAGGCCGTCATTGACTATTTCTCCAAATGAAAAGAACATATGTGAAAACAACTAGGCCATGTTGAGATTACCCTTTTAACTCACCACCTTGATGATAACATTCCCATCATGGAAAACGAATCTACTCCCTCCATCTCTAGACCGAGCTCCTTACAAGTTTATTTTGTACCAAAGAAAGCTACTCCCAACATCTTTAAATCAAGGCCATTCTTTACCAAATCAAGATCCTCTTGAGATTGACCCAACATCCCCTCAAAACCAATAAATCTTGTTCCAAATTGACCTGATTTGGGTCTGATCATACAAACTAAGTTTGAATACATACCCATTTCAAGCCACATATAAATATGAGCCACTTGTAGCCCTCACCTTAATATGTATCTTATAGTCTATATTTTGCTGACTCTAATAGACTTCTTCCTAAATATTTTCTTAATAAACAAATTTAAAATTTATGTTTTCCTCCATGGATCCAAACTATCTGAGAAAGCCAACTTTACTGAGAAATCATATGTTTATAGCCTTGTTATCATTATTCTTTAGCATCTCACATGGAGATCAGATATTTAACTCATCATTACAATGGAATCGGCTTTAAAAAATTTAAAATTAAATTATTTGGTGGATCATTTGGCTTGGTAATTGCCATTAAAGAAGGTTATTTATCATTTTTATGTTATTTATATTAATCACCTCCTTAAAGACTATCACAGTCCCCAAAATAGAACTTAGGATGAGTTAATTTGGATAACCATGGACACTGGGGAGTACGGGGTCAAGTCAGGTTACTTGCTAAACTTTGAGAATATTGAACCCAAATTATACTAGAGGAAGATCTAGAATAAAACTCTTATTCCCAAAATCAATATTTTTCTTTGGAAAGTTGTTAAAAGGAAGATTATAATGGTGGATAGGTTAAGGAAAAGGGGGATGATCATCACTAACATATGTAGTTTATGTAAATGTAGTGAAGATTCAATCAAACATCTCTTTCTGGAATGTCATTTTTCCTTTCAAGTCTTCTTTGCGATCCTCAGTTTTTTAAAGATACATATGGTCCTCTTTGGGGATGTGGCTCTTCTCCCCAAATAATGGAGATTCAATTTCCAAAATTAGTTGATCAGAGAAATATGGAAACTTTTCCTTCTGCATATTTTATGGGGCCTATGGATCAAACAAAATAATAAGATCTTTAGGAACACAACCTCAAGCCTAGATATGGTTATTGAAAGGGTGAGTCAGTATCTCAAAGAAAATGCTCAAATTTTAAATCCCACATTGTCTAAGGTCTTCCCGGACTAGGAAAGAAGTATTCTCAAAGGCATGAGTATTACCCCAATTAGTCCTTTGAAGGATAAGGTCACTCACAAATTTAAATGGTCAAAACCACCTGATGGTTTCTTTACACTCAAATTTGATGGATCCACCAAATAGAAGGATAACACTGCAGGGGGAGGTCTGGTTCATGATCACCTTGGAAGGTGTCTTGGAGTCTATGATGGTCCCATAGGAAATCAAACCAATAATTATGTGGAAGCCAAGGCCATGCTTTGCGGCATCATGATGTGATTAGATTTGAGACTAAGATCCATCATTATAAAAAGGTGGATTCTTATGTGTCATCAATGCTCTAAAATATCAAAGTAAGTACGGATGGAAAATTAGTAACATCATCAAGGAATCTCGTGTGATGTTGGAATCATTTGACAAGGTGGATATTCAACACACCTTTAGCACAGGTAATAAACCTACGGATGTGTTTGCCAATCAAAGCAACGATATGTCAGATATGATGATGTGTCTAGGGACACATATTCCTTGGAAAGGCATTATTAAATTGATAAACGATGACACGTATTTGGAGGAAGTTTAATTATGGTGACCAAGGCTTGCACACTCAGGAGATCAATAAGATATTTTTTGGGGAAAGGTTACGATTCATTTGATTTGTATTTTATTCAAGTTTTTTGATATTGGTTTTTCTACTTTACTTGATTTCGAATTGAGAAGGTGCACTAGGAAAACCATGGGAGGCCACAGGGTTAGAACTGAGCCCACTTCCTTCATTCACCAAAAAAATGACACTATTTTGTGGAATCTGCTACCCAGAGGGTGCTTCTCCAAGTGCATTCGACAACTAAAAGGTAACAACCCTGTGCTCTTAGTTGATTTTGAAAATGCTTGGGTTGAAGGGGGATTATATTCAGGGGGTGGATGTTAGGATTACTAAATAATCCATAGATGAGATTACTGGGATAGCTATGGATGGTCTCAAAACTTTTAAAGACAAAACCCGCAAAAAAATGAGATAGACACTTTTTTAAACCGAGTGAGTCTATTGTTTCCTATGATGATGACATAGTCCATATTTTCCTCCCTGAATGTGGGCTCGATGTATGTCTTCATGTTATGAAATACCTGACTCTGGAAGGAAATTTTAGAAAGACATTCTCTTATCATCTCTCCATTCTAAATATCTTCCGTAGGAACCAAGCTATGAGTCTAGATTTCTTCCTCTACAGGTCCCTGTTATCCACAATTTCTGACTTTAAAAACAAGAAAGTTGATTTTCCTTTTCATCAAGGTTTTATTCTCTTGTTATTGTAAAAGGGAAATCCCATTATCCCTACTTAGGATTTGAATACGGGTGACCTTGAGTCTGAAAAAGAAACCCTAGTGTCTGCCTTTAAACGCATAAAGAAAATGAAGGGGAAAGACACCCCCAAAGGGATAGCCAACGCCATTTGAAATCTGAAATGCGGTGTTTAGAATGTGGGTGAAAGCTCTGGAAGCAGGGAAAGAGATATTGTGTATTATGAGGCTAGGCTTATGCGTGTTGAGTCGACTATCGATACCATTCTTGCGGTCGATAAAAATCTGATGCAGGAACTGAAGGAACACCACCATAAGATCGAAGTCCAGAACAAAATGAGTTATGGATATTTAATCCCCAATTCCCTTCCTTGTACCAAACTTCAAACCTCCAACCCCATCCCAACACCTAACCTCTAATTCACTTTCCACTCCTAAGCTTCCATCTTCCAACCCCATACTAACTTATCCTCCTAACTTTTAGTCTTACCAAAATCAACCCCCAATAAAGATTCCAAATTTCAAACCATAAATATCTTCCTCATCTAAACCTTCCAACCTATAACCACATACCAACCCCCAATCCCCAACCCCCTTCCACATATTAACCCTCAAATCTGAAATGTACCAACCCCCTTCCTCCTCCCAACAACCAATCTTGTATCAACCCCCAAACACCACTTTCAACCACTAAATCCCTTCCAGATCATAATATTCTAACCTCCAACCCCATCCCAACCATCAACCTTTAAACCCCTTCCATCTCATAATTTCCCACCACAAACTACATCCCCAACCCTAATCGACCTCCTAACCCAAACTCCCTTCCCCCTCCTAACCTTCCAACCTTAAATCCCATTCCAAAATTAAACATTCCCACCCCTATACTTCAAACCTATAACTCCATTTTAACCCTCATTTTCCTCCCCAACCTCAACCCTAATTTTCACCCCCAACCTTCCAACCTCCAAACCATTCTTAACCCCACAAATTCTTTCATATCCCAATACCAACCTCAAACACCTTTCCAACTCCCTTCCATGACTTAACATTCTGACATTCAAACCCCTCCCCTCTCTTAACCTTACAACTTGTAACCCTCATCAAAACCTCCATCACAATTACAACCGCAAACCCCCTTCCCTCTAGTATCTTTCCAACCTCTAACTAGATCCCCACTAGTAACCATCTCCCCGCACACATCTCCCTTCCTCCTCTTTACCTTCTAACCTTCAACCTTATTCAAAATTTTAACCACCTCCTCACTCCCAAACATTAAACTTCCAACACCACTCTAGTTTTTAACTACATGCCCAACCCCAACCTTCCAACCTCCAACCTCATACTAAATTTGAGCTCCCTTCCCAATCCTAATCCCAACCTCCAATCTCCTTATAACCTCTAAAAATATTTCATGTCCCAACCTTCCAACCTCCCTTCTAACTCCCAAATCTATTCCCACTCCCAATCCCTAATCTTTAAACCCAAACTCTCTTTCCCATTTCAATCATCCAACCCTCCTCCAAAACCCCAACTCCCTTCCCAACCCTGACACACTCCCAAACTTCCAACTTCTAACCTGTATACATGCAAAGCTAACTAAGTCATATGAATTGAAACTAACACCTAGTAGTTCCAAAATAAAGCTAACTAAACAAGAATGTCAAGATAAGATCTTATATAACTAACTTCTAAGTGCATGCAACATGAATGAAACGAACTAACATGTTAAGTAATTTTACTCTTTAGATTGCTAATCTACATGTGAACCTATTTATATCCTAAAGCAATCAAAGTGGTTTGTTTTTTTCCTTCAAGATGGTGAAAGGACCTCTCTAAACAATGGCTACAAGGCAAAGTTATATATTCCTCTACAAACAAAACATGAAGAATGGATGCAAGGTGAGCAAGCTATTCAAATAATGGAAGTAAGGCTCAAGATTAGATTTCTATAGCTTTGGCTAATATAAATGAGATGTAAACTTAGAAGAGGTTCACTAGGCTTGTATTTATAGATTTCAATTTGGGAAAGTTTAGAATCCTAGTTCATGTGGGACAAAAGGTAAGCCCAAAAATAGATTTTTACAAGTCAATGCAGTTTTTTATTAGATTAGGATCTAATCAATATTTTAGGATTATTTAAGGACCTATTAGTGTGAAATCACAACACCCCCAAATGAGTTATGGATCTTCTTTTCTAAGGTAGAATCATCTGGTGTGATTGCAGAACATTGAACTTTCCCCAAGGTGTGGGACCTTGTAAAAGTGGGAAATCTCTCCAGAGAAGGTTGGTTCCTCTTCTTAATCTACCTACCACAAGTTATTCCAGTGCAGGCAATCTAACCTAATCCTAATCTAACTTACAAGGAGACAAGGAGAGAAATAAAACAAGAAAAAATAGAGCCTACACTAAAATGGTGATACACTAGAGAAGGAAAGTTTTGATCATCTACTAAACTACCATGGAACAAAGAGAGGTGAGTAATGGAAAGGATGGACAGCAGCATCATAGACCATAGATCAGATTCACACAAAAAAATTTCCAAAACCCCATGAACACAGCTCCCAGATCTACAAATGAACATTCAAAACATGCACAGATACCCTACAATGAAGAGAGGCAAGAAGATGCAATAAAACGAGCAAAGGATGGAAAAATGCATCACAAAAACATGTTTTTATTGCTCCATATTTACATAGTGCACCATTTCATGGGAAAGAGGTAAAAAATTTCATTACAAAGTAGGGGAGGAGGTTCAAACTCCATTTTCGACCCTAGGGAAGAAAAGAACGGGGAAGCAGAGAAGAAAAATGAACAACCTCTAATTGATTCCTTGAAAATGTGCCTCTATTATAATATATAGAAAAATGTGAAAAGAGAGGGAAAAACACGAGAAAATATGATTCTCTTCTCCAACCACCGATGGTATTCATAAATTTGGTTGAAAAGTCAAGGCTCCATCTGCAATTTCCATTCCCAAATGCATTTGGTTGCTCGAGGGAGAAAATATCCATATTTCATTAAATTTGGTGGTTGAAAATTGGTTCTACATTTTAATTCTTCATTTGTTGATGGGCTTGATGCAAAATCTCATATTTCGATGTATCTACTTCACAGACCAAAGAAAATGACCCATACTTCATTAAATCTGGTAGTTAGAAACTGGTTTTATCTTTTCATGTTCCCAAATGCGCTTTGCAATTTTCTCCTAAAAACATCTACCAAAATACAAAATTGAAGACTCCATGATGAAGAGAATCTTCAGATCTTTCCATTGGTACCAAGATTGTCAAAAATGGAGCTTTGTATCAAAAGATATGGCTTTCTGCATATTTCCTTTACGTTTTCTACCGAAATTGGCTCAGGAAAATTTTGTACATTTCCCCCGCTCCTCCACTGATGACGTGGCATCCATTGGGGTCGGCAAAGGAAAGAGCTTCCTTTTTTCCATTTTTTACATTTTTTGACAAAAAGTCAAAAAATCTCATTTGCCTCCGAAGGTCCGCCGGCCTGCAATAGGTTTTTGATGTGCCAGCTCAGCTCTTAATTTTCACCTTTTTGATAAAAGGGAAAATTTTCACTTTTTCCTCAGATTCCTCGCTGGTCTGAGATTCCTTGGCAAACATCTCTCCCAAGCCCAGCAGGTCCACCTTGGGCAAATTTTCCCTTCTAACTCCGCCAAGCCATAACTCAAAAAATACAAGGAGTTAGAAAGAGCTCTTTACCTTTTTGGAAAGGGGAAGAAATTCTCTCTCTGATGGAGTATTTTCTAGAAATCCTTGAGTGCCTGAAATTTGTGAAATTTGGACTGAGGCATGAAAAGGGAGTAAGTTAACCCAAAATAAGAGGGAGCTTATTTTGGTTAACTTTGGTGACTTACAGGGGTCATCTGCCTACTAAATGAATGATGAATGGCCTTTGTTGTATCTATTGGGCATGGGGTCAAGCTTATGAATTGATTCTAATCTGAAATCTAAAATTCTAACCTCTGATCCTCTTGGAAACCCATTGAACTTGGAGTTGAACTTCACCAAAATCCAACTGAAATGGAATGTGCAAGAGCAAAACAACAACACCAAAAACTATATACAAATTGAAAATCATACATGCTCCAAATGGAACATGTAGAGTGTGTAAAAGCACTTCTTCTGCTAAAAACAAACCTACCTACACTACTCTAACCAAGAGAAAATGGAACTCAAACAAAACCTGCAATTGGAAGGGAGAAATAGCTTCCCTTCCTCAAAAATGTCAGCCATGCAACTGATTTGGCACTAAACATGGTTGGTTGGATGAGCGAAAAACTAACTATAGGCTGATCTTCCACCAAAATGACCAAAGTAGCAATTGAAGACAAATCCAATAACTCTTTTAGTTGCATTGAATTTTTATTGAAGTGGTATGGCAGCTCATCCTTGGTACTTTGTCACTCATCCTCATGCCCTGAAGCAAGCATGACTGGTTGTGGCTTCTCCTTTGGCTCCAATGAAGCCAAATATCTGATTGGGCAAGGTATGATCTAATTGGTATTCCCATAGCTCTAATTTCTAACTCCAAAAATGGATTCCTCTTGTAGACCTTCCTCGGTGAATGATGTGGAAGGAATGGTGGAACTCTTCTGCTCTTTCTCTTCCTCCTCTTGTGAAGAACATGGAAGGTTTAGATCTTCCAAACTTGATTCCAAAGCGATGTTGTAAAATGTAGGATGTTGCCATTGAATACTCTCCGCTATGATAGCAAGCACACATGCTTGGAAGGTAGATGATGAAGGATAAAAAATGGGATTTCAACCGGTTCCTCTCCATGAAAACAATCTTCCAAATTAGACAAATACATTGTCTCATTGTTGTCCTGCGGCAAATGTTCAACTTCCTCCATGGTATCTTCTTGGTTTGCAACTTTTTTACCATGGTTTCTTCAATCCTCTAACATGAAGTATGAAAGATCAAACTATTTTCCAACATTAGAGCTCGAGAGAGAAGAAGTGGAAGGAAGAATTGAAGGTTCTTCTATATCCTATTTCGTGCTCAAAGCCTTTGGATCTGCATTTTTCTCCTTCATAGCTGGAATGTGCTCCTCTTCTTTTGGATTTGGAGCAGCCCCTCCTTCCTCTATTATTTGAAGATCATCCTGCTCTTGATTGAACTCCTCCTCTAGCATGAATTTGGTCAAATCAAACTCTCCAATATGCTGCTCTAGGGGACAAGTTGGGACTGCAAGATCTTCTTCAAAGCTCCTTTCCACGATGGATTCATCAACCAAAACAGGCCCTTCGAATGAAAGCAAGAAATTATCAATGATGCCTTCTTCTTCTGCTGCTGCTATAAACTTTGATTTGGTCTCACCCATTTTCTCCTTTCCAATGGTACTTTGTGCTGATTGTTTCTCTCCTTCCATGGCTGATTGTGCAACTTCAATTGGATCAGCATTATTTTCAAAAAAAGTGCCAACATAGACACTACATTCCGAGAAAACTGATTGCTGATCTGCTTCTTCTTTTTGCTCTTCTTCTGCTACAAAAAATTCAGTCCTAGCCACCATTGACTCTTCATCTTTGGCCTCCTCTGTAGGCTTCACCAATAAAGTAATTTTCTCAATCCCATATCTAAGATCCAAGCTTACTAAGCTCTTGATCATTCCTTCTTTGCTTGGTTCTTCCTCTTGCTGTCCTTCATGACTGATTTTTACAATTTCTTCTTCCCCACATGGAATTGGGAAGGCAAGAGGAGAAACAGATTGGGATTCAATCATTTTTGTATTTGTTTGTGGTGGTAGGAGAGATGTAAATTCTTGTTTCTTTAGAGGGGAAGGTGTTTCTTTTTTCTCTTGTGGAGGTGATTTGGATTTGGAATAGAAGAGAGAAGAAAAGTTGAGATGAGATGGAAGACTAGGGGATGGAGGGATGGTTTTCACAACCAGAGCAGCATTGGCTGGGTTTACAACTTGACATTCAAACTGAGATGGTGTTGCTTGAGGAATGGAAAGAGAAATACCAGATGATGGTGTAGGACTTACCCATTGACAAGGTTTCTCAGCACCAAACTCATAGGCCTCTATTTCTTCATTCCATTGTGTAAGTTGGGGCAGCATTTGAATCATGAAGTCCAACTTCTCCTGAGGGTTGTAGTGTCTTAGAAAAGGGACTTCCCATGGACAAGGTGCCCTGCAACCAATTCTGAAGGCCATCATTTGAGCTGTAGCTCTTGAATGCACCATACCAATCTCCATTTTTTGAATTTTCTCCAACATACCAGCATCTTGCATTTGATTATCTTCATGGTTTGCATACCCCTGGTCTTGGAAAACTCCATAGCCAAACTAATTTTGGCACTGCTGCTCATAGGGGTAGACCTGTTGATTTCGTATTTTCTCAAAATGCTAATTTGAAGGAGTTGTAAAGCTTATTGGAGTTGGAATGTGTTGTTTCTGCTGTAGATGTGAATTCCATGGTGGAAATGAAGTCATGATTTCACAAATTAATGGAATGGAAAGAATGAATGAATACGGAAAGAAGGGTGAATGGAAGTGAATGGAAAATAGGTTTACAACTCAAAGAATGAGTTGTTTACTAGATGGAGTTGCCAGATGTGTAATTTATAGCTTCTCATAAGCTGGAGATTTACAAGTGCACATCAATATTTTTGTAATGAATTGAAGACCTCTTGGGTTCCACCGAGTGTGCCAAAACTATTAGTGGTGCACGGTGGTGTAAGTTTTGTTGTTGTTACAAAGACACTAAGACAAGATGAAATATCTAACCCAAGTGTCCCACCGGGAGTGCCAAAACTATTAGTGTGAAATCACAGCACCCCCAAATGAGCTATGGATCTGCTTTTCTAAGGAATAATCATCTAGTGTGATTGCATAACATTAAACTTTCCCCAAGGTGTAGGACCTTGCAAAAGTAAGAAAGCTCTCCAGAGAAGGTTGGTTCCTCTTCCTAATCTACCTGCCACAAGCTATTCCAGTGCAGGCAAGATAATGTAATCATAATCTAACTTCCAAGGAGACAAGGAGAGAAAGAAAATAAGAAAAAATAGAGCCTACACTAAAACGGTGATACACCAGAGAAGGAAGGTGTTGATAATCTACTAAACTACCATGAAACAAAGAGAGGTGAGCAATGGAAAGGATGGACAGTAGCATCATAGACCATAGATCATATTCACACAGAAAATGTTCCAAAACCTCATGAACACAGCTCCTAGATCTGTAAATGAACATTCAAAACATGCACAAATACCCTGTAATGAAGAGAGGCAAGAATATACAATAAAACGAGCAAAGGATCGACAAATGCATCACAAAAACACATTTTTATTGTTCCAGATTTACACAGTACACCTGTTTCACACATAATTTTGTTCTAGAATAGAGTTACTTCTATCTTTTCATTCTCTTGAGAAACAGATAAGGGTTAGGGCTAGGAGGAGTACCTGTTGAGTGTTGGGAAGGTGTGTGCGTACCGTAGAGAGATCAGATCGATTATGAAGAACTCCTTTTTGTCTGGGAAGGACTACCTGTAAATAAGAATGCAAGACCACTAGATTTTAGTTAGACAATAAGTGAGGGAATTGTCTTGGGCCCAGGAAATATTAGACTTCCTTTCGAAGGTGGTCAGTTCCCCTTTTAATACGAATTAATGCAAATGATACAAAGAAGCTATTGCGAAATCACGATTTAGGTACCTCATTAAAAATCAATAGAGACTAAACTACCAATAATAAAATGTCATGATGTTTGTTTGGTCACTGGTTATTGATACATTCAAATCAAGTTATAGGGATAGACCAGGCTAGATATGAGATTGTTTGGGGGGTAAATAGGGGAAAGGTTGGTTTTGGTATAAGTCATAGTGACCGATGTCGGTCACTGGATAACCGACCGCAGTTATAACATCGGTACCGGTAGAAGATAACTGGTATCAGTAGGGGCAGTGATTTAGGGGCTTTGAATGGAGGTCAGTTGTAAGGTGGTTATGGTGTTTATAAGGTTAATAAATGATTAGGGGGGGTAGTAGGGTGATGGAGAAGACTTAGAGAGTGAGAGAGTTGTCCTTGGGGCAATATAGGGGTGGATGAATGAAAGTTAGATGCACAGTGCTACCGGGTGGTAGATCTAGGAGTGAGCTTATAATTACTATGAATCAAAAGTTCAAGAAATAGTGTTTAGAAACATACAAGATACTACTTACTAGTTCCTGATGAAGATACAGGTCCAAGGAATGTGGTGGTGATGAAAAGGCTCAGTTGGGATGATCTAGCAATGGAAAGTGAGCTGATGAAGCTATCCTCTGACTTTCCCAATGCTTGGACGAGTGTGACAATGATCTAGTTGTTCAATTACAGTCTTAGGCTCGATACTCTCCTCTGCAACCTCTTCTCTCTTTCTCACTGGTCTCCCTCCTCCAAATGAATTTAGATCCTTTCTTATTGGTTGGGGGAGGTCATTTACAGGGAACTGATGATGGTTACGTAACCGACGGAGGTCGAGTAGGGACCGATGTCGGTTAGGTCAAAGTGGCCTATTTTTAGCAAAATAGCCAACTTTCCCTCCTTTTCTCCCGAGGGGTTAGTTGTGGGCTTGGTCAAGTCGTTATTAGGCTTGTTTTGGTGCGGATGAGGGGTGATGAGTCATGGGTGTGAGTTTGGACCAAGTCATAGGTCTTAATTAGGTTAGTTTAGGGTTAGGGCTAGGTCATGATGAGGTGGTGAGGTGAGGTGGCAGGGTTGGAGATGTGGATTTATTAATTATAAGGTAATTAATAAATAATTAAGTGTGTAAGGTTTAGGTGGTGAGGTATGATTAGGTTGTGAGATGATATGCAGGGAACAGGGTGTCGTAAGACACAAATTTGGTGTCTACATTTGCCCCTTATTGTCATGTAGCTTGTCTTGTAAAGATACACTGGCAATAATAAGAATTGGTTGCCTCAGTTAAGGGTATAAGTAATCCCCCTCAAATCTATCACAGATTGAGGCGACATGAAATCAGGGATAGGGTTGATAAAGGGTGAATGATGTTGAGATGATGGTAAGGTGGTGGGGTAAGTTCAAGGAAGCAGACGCATGTTGAAATGCAGTAGTGTGACCAGGGTACACGAAGTTGAAGAGAAAACAAGAAATTCATAGGCAAAGGTCGATAGTTTATCCAAACAAGATTGATATAATCATGGTATCCAAGGCATAGGAAGTAGCTCCAGGGGATATAACGGGTAAAGTACCAGAACGTTTAGGCATGTTCAGTAGTATCAAATGGTTGGTTTGGATGAGATAAACGTCACAGTCTTGTTCTAAGGCAACGCTGGTCAGCTGATCAATTCAAGTATCCTAGTCATGCTAAAACACGAACAGGTGAGTTCGATTGAACAAATAGCTACATGATGGGTGGATAGAATCATAATTTGCGGGCCTCGGTCAAGGTACTTAATTGGTGCGGCCTTGGGTTGGGCCGATTTGTTGGGTGCGGCCGTGGGTCAGGCTGATTGGTTGGTTACGGCTTTGGGTTGGGCCGATTGGGTGGTTGCGGCCTTGGGTCGGGCCGATTGGTTGGTTGCGGCCTTGGGTCGGGCCGATTGGTTGGTTGCGGCCTTGGGTCAAACCGATTGGTTGATTGCGGCCTTGGGTTGCGCCGATTGGTTGATTGCGACCTTGGGTTGGGCCGATTGATTGATTATGGCCTTAGGTTGGGCCGATGGAGTGGTTACGGCATTGGGTCGGGCCAATGATGTCAAAATAAGGCTATTTAGCAAAGGCCGGGGGTAAGTGATGTGGTGAAAAATAGAGTTTGGTGGATATAATTGACAGTGACCGATATCGTTTAGGAATAACCGGTATTGGTTATGTAATCAGTATCGGTTATCTATAACCGATATCAGTTAATGTGTAAAGTTGTGGATTGTGATAAAAAACACGTGGGAATTTATTTGTTGATTTGTTGTTTGTTGGTTTGATGTGTGCAGGCAGAGGCATGGTTGAGAATGAATGATAGAGTGCCAGCTTTGTTGTAACAGGTCTGAGTGGATGTAACACCAGCTGAGTGGGCATTAATAAACCATGTGGGGTTAAGTGGAATCCGCTATTATTCACGAATCACATGCAATCATGCTATGTTACAGGCGTTGATTGAGAGATGGAATCCTGAAAAGAATACCTTCTATCTGCCAACAGGGGAGATGACAGTGACGTTAGAAGATGTGTTCTAAATTTTGAGACTCCCAATTATAGGAAGACCAGTGTATTAGGCAGGGCCTAACGCGGCGCAGGCAGTGATAATGGCAGTATTTGGTCCAGCCGCATGAGATTTGACATAGCGAGGTTTGACATTCACTTATGGTATAACGTTTGCAACACACCCTGAGGCAACAAGGTTGGCCGTGGTATTAATGATAGGAGTGGGGTATTATGCATTACCTAGAGCGGACGGGGGAAGATTTCCAAAATCATTGATGTGTATTATTCGTGAGATGATAGAAGGTAGCGTTACTTTCACATGGGCACCCGCATATCTTGTGGAGCTATACAGGGGTTTATGGGCATGCAGGTGAAATCACAGGACTACACTGGATTGTGTATACTTATTACATTGTTGGGCCTATGAGCACATTGTGTGTGTGTGACCAATAGGCTGACCAATCCAGGCAGGAGAGACAGGAGTGCAAAGGTTGGGATTCAGACGATGGGTCCAGAAGGAGCAAGAGGCAAGAGCCGAGACCGTGACAGATGATGTCGTGTATTATAGGAAAATGTGGTAGATGGTGATGATTGCAGATATCCATTGGAGGCCTTACGGGAACTACATGGTGACGGCGAACATAGCCGAGGATTTGAGGGATGTAGAGCAATTGAGGTGGATCGCAGGACACAAGCCAAGTGAGTACGAGAGGATTCCTCTAGATCGTGTGCGGAGATAATTTGGATTTGTTCAGGATATACCCATGGATCATAGACCATACAAGAGGATCGACGTCGAGGTACCATTCTCACTTCCATGTCCAACACTTCCAGAAGGACCAGAAGAGACAGTAGCCGATTGCAGGGTAATGGATGTAGGAGTGACAGAGTCTTATAGATTATGGTGGGCAGCAGAGCTGCGAGGTACACATGAGAGGGGCCGATCATCCTGACATAGTTGTGATTACAGTGGAGGGAGACCACCTACAGGGTTTAGTTCACCAGCTGTAAACACAGGTGAACAAGACCATGGGATTGTTAGAGGATTTGCAGTCACGAGTGGAGAGAATAGAGGGAAGATTCTTCCATGCGAGAGGGCATATTCGTATGCTACAGGAGAGATTGGCGGATCAGTGGGAGGAACTAATAACAGTGGCACCTTTGAGGATGGAGAGGCCAAGTGAGTGGCGTCAATGATCACCATCACTACCTGGTCTAGGATGAGGCGCAGGGGCCTAAGTGAATTTCATACAGAGGGGTAGAAGAATAAATAAGGACTCCAACCTACGTGTCGATGATAGAGAAGATGTATTTGTTTAACATCTAAATAAAACTGAATATGTATGTTGATTTGAGTTTATGATAATAATAAGAATGTTTGTGTTTTGAATGTTTGGATTGATAAAGGACAAAGGTGAGTGTTATAAATACGTGAAAATATTTATATTTTTAAGGAAAACACAACACATGATAGGTTATGGTAGGGGATGGTTGAGATAACCTTGGGAGACCCCATGTCTCCTAAGTGCTGCCTACATAGCCCATTGCACAAAGCAAGGAGGGGCCTCAGACCAATGTAGTTCTCCCTTAGGACCAAGGAGAGGTGAATTCAGGAAATTTGGTTGTGGTTAGGAAATTTGTTGGTTGGTAAAATTTTTGATATTGGTAGGGTAATGTTGTTGGTGTTGGTAAGGTATTGGCGGTGTTGGTGTAGGTATAGGTGAAGCAAGGGTTAGCTTACCTAAGCATAGGGAATCGTGTCCTGATTAAGGTCAACACATAATCCTAGATTCAGGTAAAAGAGGCAAAAGAGTCCCATAGTTGGAAAGAGCGAAACAAACCACGTATTATCGTAGGATGAGCTTGAATCCCTAGGTATTGTGCATATGCGAGAAGTCAATAGGTGAAAAGAGTTTGTATAATCACAAGATATCGGATATACATCATGTCCCTTGAGTTTTTGTTTCTTTGAAAATGGTGAGGTGAGGTTGATGGTATAGCTGGGGCGTAGAGAACCTGTTATAAGGTGATTATTCTAAAAAAGTAGAGCCAAACCTAAATAGACAAGTCCATGACTCAAAAGCACTTTTGAATATTGCTTTTATTTTTCTGGATATAGACTGATTGATGCGGGAAGTCTATATGGGATATGCATTTTTTTTTTCTTGAGGTCTTCACAAAGCTGATCAATGCGAGAAGCTTTTGATAGAGGCTGACTTTGTATAGCTGTCCTTCGAGGGAGCAGTCTATTTATAGTAGTAGATGCGGCTTTGCACATAGCTGTCCTTCGAGGGAGCAGTCTAGTTTATAGCTTAGAGGTCTAGATGTCTGTTTGGCATGAAGCATCTAGTTTTGTAGGAAGTTTGACTCAAGAATATCCCAGGATGGAGAATTTGTTATTTGGAAACTTTTAAGTCGTGGACCAGACTAAAAAGGGGATGGCATATTTTAAGATGAGGTGATGATCAAATCACGTGAGTTTGATTCTACTTTGAGATGCACGAAATAAGTTTTATGAAGTGGTAAATGAGCTCAAGGGACGAGCGCAAGGTAGATAAGAAGTGATGTAACACTAAATTCAACAGTAGAATGGTCGGAGATGCAAGGAATTAAGGGGTTCAGGCTCAGGTTTACCATTAATCGAAGCTAAATGATAAGTACTTGAGCCGTAAGTGTGAGTGATAATGTAAGGCCCAATCCAATTAGGAGCAAATTTTCCACGTTTTTCTCTTTTTTAGCTTGGTTACATGTTGATTTTCTTTGAGGACAAGATCACCAATCTTAAAGGTACGCTCATGAAGTCGCTTATCATAAGCACGCTTGATACACCTTTGATAAATTTGAAGGTGGTCAAGAACTGTAAAACAACACTCGTTAAAAAGCTCCAATTGGGCTAACCGCTCTTGGAAGAAATCATCATTGGTGAGAATATCCTGGAGAGATATTCTTAAGGAGGGGATTTGTATTTCAAGAGGTAAGACAACCTCAGTACCATACACAAAAGATAATGGTGTGGCATTAGTGGAGGTACAAATACTGGTATGATAAGCCCAAATGGCAAAGGGAATGTGATCATGCCAGTTTTTCCCAGAATCGTTAATGACTTTCATGAGAATTTTGGTTAAGGTTTGGTTAGAAGATTTAGCTTGACCATTTACTTGTGGATAGTATGGTGACAAGAAGCTAAGTTTGATACCAATGTTGTCACAAAGGTCTTGTACCAACTTATTTTTTTAAATATTTTCCATTATCTGTTATCAGGTGATGAGGGACATCAAAATGACAGATAATGTGATGATTGATGAAATCAACGATTTTCTCTTTTTTTTGGTTGAAATGAGTGGAACGGCCTCCACCCACTTAGTGTAATATTTGGTTGTCATGATGATCCATCAGTGACGCTGCGAAGAAGGCGGGTGAATCTAACCAATAAGGTCTAAGCCCCATTGTGAGAAAGGCCAAAGATCTCGTGCAAACTGTAGCAGGTGGCTAGGAGTATGTTGAAGGTTGGCATGCTGTTGACACATAAAACAACGCTTAACATATTCACAATAGCCATTATTAAGAGTAGGCCAATAATATCCTAGGTGAAGGATCCGCTTGGCCATTGCAAGGCCACTAAAGTGCCCACCACAAATTTTGTCATGGACTTGTTGGAGGGTATGGGTGACTTCAGCGCTGGTTAGACAGCGAAGGAGGATACCATCGAAGCCACGTTTATAGAGAATTCCCCCTATGACGACATAACAAGAAACACCTTTAAGAAAAACATGTTTGCCATTACTAGTAAGGTCAGGTGGGAGAACAGAGGTTGTAAGGTAGTCATGAAATTGGTGATACTAGGTATCCTGCGAGTCAGCAAATACATTATTTACCATACAAACATCCAACACTAAGTAAGATGGGGCAAAGAGTTATTGGACCAAGACAAATATGTTAGAGTCAATTGGTGAAGCAGGAATTTGTGAGGCCAAGCAAGCCATAGTATCTACAAATTTATTAGTTGAGCGGGGAATGGTTTGGATAGAATAATGAGTAAATAAGGTCAAAAGTGAATCCACATAATGTTTGTACTTTTGAATTTCCTCATTTTTACATTGGTAGATGTTAGTAACTTGATTTACTACCAATTGAGGGTCACCGAAAATGTTAATAGAATTCACACCTAAGTGTAACGCAACGTGGAGACCCAAAACAAGGGCCCCGTATTCCACTGTATTGTTAGTGCAGCGGAAATTGAGCCTGAATGAAAGAGGCATAGGTTCACCTTCAAGAGGAATGAGAAAAACACACTTGCCCCTCCACTACACTTGGAATTTAGATCCATCGAAGAAGAGGGTCATTGGATACGACACATCACTGAGTGAAAGAGTTACGATGAGTTCATTAGGGAAAGTAAAATTGGTAAATTGTTCCCCAGGTAAAGGGGCTTCCACGAGTTGGTCTGCCATAGTTTTTCCTTTGACTGATTTCTGGTGTACAAACTCAAGGTTGAGGTTGGCGAGGAGCATAAGCCATTGGGCGATGTGTTGATTTAGATGAGGTTTGGCATACATATAATGTATGGTCTCAGCATTAGTGATGACAAAAGTTTTGTGATTCAGGAGGTAATGTTGGAATTTGGTGGCCACAAATGATAGGGCTAGGCACAACTTTTCAACGTGTGTATACCTAGTTTCGTAATCCATAAGAGTACGGATTATGTAATAAAATTCTTGTTCTCGATGCTTAGAGTCATGATGTGCGAGCATGGCTCCTACAGCATGGTCAGTGGTAGAAAGGTAAAGGTAGAAAGGGTCATCATCCTGAGGTGGGACAAGCACGGGTGGCTGCAAGAGATAGGCTTTAAGAGCCTCAAAGGCTTGGTAGCACTCCTCGCTCCATTGAAAGACAATGTCCTTTTTAAGGAGATGATAGAAAGGTTGACATTGATCTGAGAGTTATGAGATGAAACGCCGGATAGATTGGAGTTTGCCCTGCAAAATACGCAATTGTTTGAGGTTAGTGGGTGGGGGAATTTCTAGGATAGCTTTGACTTTAGCTGGGTCGACCTCAATGCCACACAAAGAGATGATAAAGCCAAGGATTTTTCCCGAAAGGACACCAAAGACACATTTCTTTGGTTGAAGACGAACACAGTATTGTAACAGGTGATCGAAAATAATGGTTAAAACATCGAGATGTTCACTGCGATGTTTGGATTTTCCAAGAAGATCATCGACATAATCCTCCAGGATAGTGTGCATAATGTCATGAAAAATGTAGGTCATAGCCCACTGATAGGTCGCACCAGCATTCTTAAGGCCAAACGGTCATGACACGATAGCAGAAGGTTCCCCAGGGAGTAATGAAGGTGGTTTTATGTTGATCGTCCGGGGCTACCAAAATTTGATTGTATCCCGAGAAGCCATCCATGAGAGAAAGCATCTCATGGCCCACAGTGAGATCAACAAGTTGATCAATGCTAGGTAGGGAGAAGTCATCCTTTGGGCAAGCGAGGTTAAGGTCCTGGAAATTTGTACATATCCAAAGTCCCCCTGTCGCTTTAGTGACAGGTACGACATTAGAAATCCATTGTGGATAGTCAATAGGTAAGATGAAAGAAACATAAAGCAGTCGTTGAAGCTCTTCTTTCACCAAGAGGGCAATGTGTGGATGTATTTTTCTCAGTTTCTATTTAACTGGTTTGGATTCTAGTTTCAAAGTGATGTTATGGACAGCAATGTCAGGATCGATTCCTAGCATGTCGGCGTAGGACCAAGCGAAAGCTTAATTGCGGGCACGGAGGAAGGTAGTGAAGGCGGCTTGTTTTGATGCGTCGAGAGATTGTCTGATCTTTACAATGTGAGGATCATCCTCCGTGTGGATGTTGATTTCTATAGTCGACTCATTCAACATGGTTTGGGTGTCAGATGGTAAGGCGCGTTGAATATAAGAGTCATCCACACCAAGGTACGTGAGGATGGAGTCATCATCCTGGCACTCCACAACATTAATTGAAGGTGATTCTTCTTCGATCATGTCTGGATACAAAAGGGGGAGAGAAGATGGGTCTTCACTATCACGTTGATAAGTGAGAGAGCCTAGGAAAATGGAAATCACGAAAAAAAAAAGTTGGGAGGGATAGATTTCAGGTCTCACGATTCTGTGGGTGAAGATGGAAAAAAGGGCGATGATGGTTCGGAAGGGGTGACTTCGTTGTCTTCCTGGATACAATTGACACGAGGTTTCTTTGGTGTAGGTGGTTCAGAAAATCCAAGACCACGACGATCTTTGTGTTTGCGTGTAGTCACGGGAATGATCGTATGTCGGCCTTGTTCATAAAGACCGAAACCAAAACCTTTCCAAGCACAGCACGTCAAGAATGTGAGGGAAAAATGACGGTTAGTTAGATATTGAAAATCAGATTGGAAGGGAACCACACCAAGGGGAGGTTCAAGGGTGATAGAGGATGCATCGACACCCCCATACGTTAGGTTGGTGTGGAAATTAGGTGGTTCGTAGGAGATCACCTCCCCCACACGACGGTCGTAGGTAGGATGTGCATGTAACTGTCCGTACTCCTGTGGGGTATGGAAGGTGCTAACGTTATATAGGCAGTACTCCCCCAGCGTAAGGCGTTGAAAAACATCTACCAAGGGATCTGAAGTTGGGATGTTGTCCGCGGGGAAGGAAGTGGTATTCGCGGCGGTGGTTTCATTGGTTGAAGGTGTGGGTGTAGCTAAGGTGGATGGTTAAGGCGAGCCTTCTTCTTTTGTAGCAAGAGTGGTGGAAGGAGATGTTTGGGAAATAGATAAGTTAGATAACATCCACTCATATTCTTGCAGGGATGGGGTGTAAGAAGGCTCATTTGTGAGAAGAGAACTCTGGGTGGTTAATTCCTTTATGGGTAAAGGAATAGCGGGACTTTCCTCTTGTCCTGATGAAGGAGAAGAGGGCGTGGATCCCTGCGTTGGTGAAGAGGCTTGATTCAAAATTTTCTCAATGGAAGCCCTGGGTTGGAAGTTAAAAATCACATGGATCTCATGCACACTCTTCTCCTTGGCTGAGGTGTCTTGGTTTGTGTTACTATTAGATGAATGGTTTGGAAATGGTTTGTTGAAGATTTTTAAATTTCGATTAGCAGGGATTTAATCAATCAGGAACAGAAACAACAACAAAATGTTGGAATTGGTAGGTTGTTGGTTTGTCAAGAACTGTGAAACACAATAACCGATATCGGTCTGATAATCGATGTCGGTCAGACTGTAGCCGGCGTCGGTCAGTTAACTGATGTCGGTAGTATAGGACCGTTGTCGATCACTGTGAAAGCAAAGAGAGGATGTAAGAAGCTGCTGGTTTTGGGATAACAATGCTTAGTATACCCACCAAACTGTCTTGAAGTGATCACTGAAACAAGGTATGACAGAGAAACAGAACTAAAAACAAGCAAGATGCACAAAAAAATCAAGAGACTAACCCTAGGATTAGTTTTAATCACTTTGGGCTTATGCCTTAGACGCCGGATGATGTCACTCATAAAAAAAAGACCTAAGGGAGATATCAAGTTTGTTGTGGCTTGTAAGGCTACCTCAATCGGGCAGAGGAATACCGCGGGAAGGGGGGGATGTTTGAGATGTTGTGTAGATTATGATGTGATTTGGTATGTGTTGTGTAGTGAGAGTAAGATTAATTTCTTGTCAATACTGTGGATATCACCCCCATGTGTACAACCTGTTACTTAATCTACATTCACTAGAATTAAAAACAGCAAGCAAGAATGTGATGCATGTGTTTTAAACCCAAATCAAAAATGATATTCGATGAAGCAAAGAAAGAGAAGAGGTTAAGAAGATGACTTTCACTAATGCAAAGATGCAAAAGAAAGACAAGTTCTTTTACCAAAATGACAAAATATTTTGTGAATATTTAGAAGAAAGAAACAACATGTGTGTTCCCGATATGGAAACAAGCAAGAAAGAAAGAAACCTGAGAAGTGTCCCACCAGGCGTGCCAAAATGTTTCACACAGAATTTCATTCTAGAATAGAGTTACTTCTATCTTTTCATTCTCTTGAGAAACAGATAAGGGTTAGGGCTAGGAGGAGTACCTGTTGAGTGTTGGGAAGGTGTGCACGTACCGTAGAAAGATCAGATCGATTGTGAAGAACTCCTTTTTGTCTGGGAAGGACTACCTGTAAATAAAAATGCAAGACCACTAGATCTTAGTTAGACAATAAGTGAGGGAACTGCCTTGGGCCCAGGAAATATTAGACTTCCTTTCGAAGGTGGTCAGTTCCCCTTTTAATACGAATTAATGCAAATGATAACAAAGAAGCTATTGCAAAATCACGATTTAGGTACCTCATTAAAAAGTAATAGAGACTAAACTACCAATAATAAAATGTCATGATGTTTGTTTGGTCACTGGTTATTGATACATTCAGATCAAGTTATAGGGATAGACCAGGCTGGATATGAGATTTTTTGGGGGGGTAAATAGGGGAAAGGTTGGTTTTGGTATAAGTCACAGTGACCGATGTCGGTCACTGGATAACCGACTACGGTTATAACACCGGTACCGGTAGAAGATAACCGGTATCGGTAGGGGCAGTGATTTAGGGGCTTTGAATGGAGGTCAGTTGTAAGGTGGTTACGGTGTTTATAAGGTTAATAAATGATTGGGGGGGTAGTAGGGTGATGGAGAAGACTTAGAGAGTGAGAGAGCTGTCCTTGGGGCAATATAGGGGTGGATGAATGAAAGTTAGATGCAGGGTGCTATCGGGTGGTAGATCTAGGAGTGAGCTTATAATTACTATGAATCAAAAGTTCAAGAAATGGTGTTTAGAAACATACAAGATACTACTTACTAGTTCCTGATGAAGATACAAGTCCAAGGAATGTGGTGGCGATGGCAAGGCTCAGTTGGGATGATCCGGCAATGGAAAGTGAGCTGATGAAGCTATCCTCTAAATTTCCCAATGCTTGGACGAGTGTGACAGTGATCTAGTTGCTCAGTTACAGTCTTGGGCTCGATACTCTCCTCTACAACCTCTTCTCTCTTTCTCACTGGTCTCCCTCCTCCAAATGAATTCAGATCCTTTCTTTTTAGTTGGGGGAGGTCATTTACAGGGAACCGATGGCGGTCGAGTAGGGACCAATGTCGGTTAGGTCAAAGTGGGCTATTTTTAGTAAAATAGCCAACTTTCCCTCCTTTTCTCCTAAGGGGTCAGTTATGGGCTTGGTCAAGTCATTATTAGGCTTGTTTTGGTGCGGGTGAGGGGTGATGAGTCATGGGTGTGAGTTTGGACCAAGTCATAGGTCTTAATTAGGTTAGTTTAGGGTTAGGGCTAGGTCATGATGAGGTGGCGAGGTGAGGTGGCAGGGTTGGAGATGTGGATTTATTAATTATAAGGTAATTAATAAATAATTAAGTGTGTAAGGTTTAGGTGGTGAGGTATGATTAGGTTGTGAGATGAGATGTGGGGTACAGGGTGTCGTAAGACACAAATTTTGTGTCTACAACACCATTTCATGGGAAAGGGAAAAAAATTCCATTACAGAGCAAGGGAGGAGGTTTAAACTCCATTTTCGACCCTGGGGAAGAAAAGAAGGGGGAGGCCGAGAAGAAAAATGAACAACCTCTAATTGAATCCTTGAAAATGTGCCTCTATTACAATATATATCAAAATGTGAAAAGAGAGGGAAAAACACAAGAAAATCTTATTCTCTGCTCCAACGACCAATGACATTCATAATTGGAATGGAATCCATCTACAAATTCCATTCCCAAATGCATTTTGTCTGCTCGAGGGAGAAAAGACCCATATTTCATTAAATTTCGTGGTTAAAAATTGGTTCTACGTTTTAATTCTTCATCTGTTTATGTGCTCGATGTAAAAGCTTATATTTCCATGTATCTACTTCGCAGACCAAAGAAAATGACCCATACTTCATTAAATCTGGTAATTGGAAACTGGTTTTGTCTTTTCCCATGCCCAAACACACTTTGTAATTTTCTCCCACAAATATCTACCAAAATATGAAATTGAAGACTCCATAATGAAGATAATCTTCATATCTTTCCATTGGTACCAAGATTGTCAAAAATGGAGCTCTGTATCAAAAGATATGGCTTTCTGCGTATTTCCTTTACGTTTTCTGCTAAAATTGGCACGGGAAAATTTTGCACATTTCCCACACTCCTTTACTGATGACATGGAATATGTAGAAACCAAAAATGGGTCACACTCTCCTTGGTCCCTTGTCAAATAAATACCTTGAACACATCCACCTATCCATGGCCCACCTTCACCCCACTATAATATTAATTTAATTATTTAAATTAAATTAAATCATTATCCTCACCATATTTATTATTTAAATATCCTAATTGAGATAATGCCCACATATCCACCTCATCTAGCCACCTCATCCTAAGACCTACCCAAACCCTAAAAATCAATGCCTACATTCCCTCTAACCACATTCCCACATGTTAGAAGGAAGCTTCCAGTCTAATCCGTGGAGAAAATGAAACGAGATCCCAGAAAATCAAGGGGATCTGCCTAGTTTAATAAGCCTAGGAAATACCACCCTAACCAATGCTGGTTACCCTTAACCACCGCTGGTTAAGCTGAAACCACCTTCGGTTACCATTTAACTCCCAAAACAACCTTATTTCGAGGTTGGCACATTTCTGAGAGAGGTTGACATCTTCTGAGAACAAGTGACAAAACGAGAGCTGCATGTAAGCAGAACCAGCATCTGTACCAACATCAGAACACCCATAACCAGTACCTGAAGCAATCACATAGCCACCTTCCTTCAGGGGAGCATCCGAGGAAGTGTCAGCACTACACCAAGTTCATTCGATCACCCACCATTACTAACCAGGCATCAAGCTCGTATAATCAGTAAGTTTGTTAACATGCATTGGTTCCTTGTCATTTAAGCAGATCCTTTTACATTTGTTATTAGTTTTTGTTTTCATTTCCATTCCCCACCATTTTACCTCCATGCAGACTTGACCATCCTTTTTCCCACACCATTAAACTTTCCATATCTAGACTTTCATCATTCCTGTGCATATCCAGGATCCATACGAATCTCACCATTGCCCTCCCACCTTCATCTAACCCCGGATCTATCACCCAGCCAAGTTTTATTGAGTTTCCTGTACCCTGACCATACCGATGTCGGTCACCCATAACCATCACTAGTTAACCTCAACCGACATCGGTCTCTATGTCTTTTACCAAAAAACACATATCAGAGCCTAAAACCACCACCACATACCCTAAACTGATCAGAATCTGACCCTGACCAATAATAGTATCCTAGTAGTGACCTTAACCTTCAGATTCAATCATAGCTTAGCCTGTTGTGAATGAATTTACTTATTATAGATGAACGAGACACCTAAATCATGTTTGCTATAGTAGGGTTTACTTTATTACCAGCATTAAGTTGTTTTAAACAGTGGATTGATAGCCATCTAGGAAGTATCACACTTCCCAGATCTAGCAAACGCTAGGCAGTCCACTACATATATTGTTTAACTTTTATTTGGTCATCTTGTGTTCCATTTCAGGTAGTTCCTCCAAGCAAAAACGAAGCTCTCACAATTAGTTGTGGATTCAGAAGTCATATGCGCGCAACAACCTATCAACCATCATTTCAACAGGTATTCCTCTTACGCCCGTTACCCTATTTGTTTCGTCATTTTCAAAGAAACGATCTAGAATCAGGTGAAACATTTTAGCACGCCTGGTGGGACCCATTCGGGGTTCCTTGCATTTATTCATTTCTAGGTGAAAAGTTGCATGTTTGTTTCCTTTCTAAAAGGTTCTCACATTAAAATTTCTCCCTTGGAATCTTCTCTTCTTTCTATTGTCTCAAACCAATCGTGTTTTGCTGCTTAAAAAGAACTCTTCTTCTATTTCATTTGCATTGCATTAGTGAAAGATCACACTTTCTCCTATTCCTCTTATTGTGCCATCAAATTGCATATTTCGATTTGGGTTTAAAATTAACTTCATTTCATTCTACTTTTCTGCATTAGCTCACATTAAATGAGGGCAACCTATATGCTGGAAGTCACGATCCGCTGATGGTTGACCAACGAATCGTAAAAAGCACATCTCTCTCTCTCTCTGAGTCTTACCAAAGTGCACAAATTCAAAACAAATACATATTCTTAAACAACATATTTCCTTGGAACGCTTGTCAATGATCACACTGATAAGAGGATTGGTAGGTACTCTTCAGCTCGCTGCTCTGTCGAGTCATACGTTAGAGCAAAGCCCGCCCCCGCCATAACAAACCTGAAACCTCTCCTTGTAGATCTCCTTCTTCATAGGAAGCCATCCTCACCAAAAAATCTATTCTATAGTTCATGAGTCAGTCCTTAAATAGCATAAGCTAAAACAAACATTATAGAAAAAGCACTCTTAGGATCATATTTTTCTTAGTGTTTCTGCTTGGCTTGCATTTTGAGGTGAGAGGTCACGCTCTTCATTTTTTATTTTTCTCCTTGCATGCTCCTCATCATAGTTGATGTATTCCAGCTTCATCTGAGTGTGCCTAGACCATATTCTCACCACCCTCCGAATTTTAGGTCTAATTCCACATCAAATTTTAACTCACAACCATATTTTCTTCATCACTATTTCAATTTCACAGTAACCAGTGTCAGTCGAGCGACCATCATCGATTATACCCAACTGGCATCGGTTCACTGTCATTTTTGTTAACCTAACCAAAGGGACACATATTCCACTTCTTTAGTTGCTTAGAGTCCCTGTCACTCTTGTCATATACATTAACCTAGTAAATCTCATCAGCATTTTCCATACCTGGTAAATTTGGCGTTATACCTTGTTTTTGACCAACTGTCCACTTTCCACAGTGGCCGGCAGTGGTTACCTGTGACCGGTGTTGGTTTACTGTAACCATCATCAGTTATCCTGTGTCATTTTCCAGCTAACCTTTTTGCCCCAATTCACCTACCACCACCTATTTATCCTACCTGTGTTGTATTTCTGTGTCACTTACAAAAAGTAGTCTTACCATGTTAGTACCTGATCACATGGTACTGACACGTCGACAAGTAAGTGCCCTCGTATTCCATGCCAGTTGTCAACCACTCCCACCTATCCCTTCACCACCTTCCATTTTATCACCAACCATGGAACCTATCCAACCTATCTCTATCACTACCGGAGATGAGGAGTTCACACGACTCCTTGACCAAAACCCTGTCGCCTTGCAGTTTTATCTTTCCCACTCATCCACTCGAGATGCCTCAGGTCAGTTGATATACATCATGCCTATATCTATCCCCCCGACACTCACTCCTACTTCTGCTCTAACCCTCGTTAACCTCGCATTTCCTGCATCTACCTTACCCCCAATTGTTTCGCAACTAGGCCCTATACCCGCTATGACTTCCATATCTATTACATCCATTGTACCAACCACATCCACTATACCTTAGCCAACCATTCAGAACACCACCTCATCCACCCCTATTGTCTCACATATACCCGTAGCTACACTACCACCCCCAGTGTCGGTGACCCCTACCCCTTTTCAAAACATGGTCCTTTCTATTCCACAATCGTTAGCCCCCATTGCCACTAGGGTTACCACAACCCTTCCACCTCCATATACATACTACCAACAGCCTCTTGTTTCATCTATCATTCATCCTAGGTACGTACCCCCTATTTCACTACCTTCTTCTCAATCCACCTATGTAACTGCACCATATACTAGAATGTCACCCCCATCATATGCCCAACACCAACCCTCTTACGCTACAAGAGGCACCCAACCATCGCAACCTACCAATGACCTAATCAAATTAATGATGGACAAGATGCAGACATTGGAGGCATTGGTTTCTGGCTCCCGAAACACTCTCACCTATGACGAGATTTGTAATGATCCTATCCACCCATCCATTCCTATTCATCCATACCCCATGCATTGGGAAATGCCTAAATTCAACTGTTTCAATAGCAAGGAAGACCCACAACAGCATTTGTGGTCTTTCAAACATAGGTGCTACCTAATCACCCATGATGATGCTTTGCTCTTGAGGACCTTTCCCATGTCTCTGACTGGACCTGCATTAGATTGGTATAGTGGGTTACCTAGACACTCTATATTTTCATTTAATCAGGTAGCCCAAGCCTTCTTGGATCACTTCTCCATCAATATCATTAAGAAGGTTACCATGACTGACCTATACTCCACGCATCAGTATGATGATGAATCTATCGCATATTTCATTGCTCACTGGCGTAGCCTAATTAATCAACTCACATTCCAACTACCGCAAACCAAACTCATCAAGCTCTTCATGCGGGCTTGTGCTAGACATATCTCACCGACCCTACAGGTCCAAAATTTTTGAACCTTCGATGAAGCATTCACCATGGCACGAAAGCTAGAGATTCAGGCCATCGAAGAGAAGAAAATCCAACTACATAATAAGAATTCGGCATTCAAGTTGAATGATACCTCTTCTTCTTCCAAACCATAGAAAATTATTCAAAAGCTAAGGGAACCACTAATGTAGTGGTACTCAAAGTCAGCCCAGCTCATCTGTCAAATCAGGCTAGCCCCTCATCTAATCTCTCACCCATTCAAACTTTTCAATTCAGACGGGAACAACAGAAATACACCCTGATTGGGGAGCCTTATTCTTCTGTCTTAGAAAAGCTCATTAAATCTGGGGCCATCACCCTTCCTCCTATAAAACCACACACTGGTTTTGACCCTTCTCACCCCACACCCGCATGGTATAAAGAACACGACTTCTGTAACTATCATCGAGTAAAGGGTCATAGTGACAGAAATTGCATCACTTTCAAAAACATTGTCCAAGAAATGCTCGAGAAAGGTGAGTTAACTGTGGATAATCCTAATGCACCTGCCAATCAAAACCTACACATCTTCAAGAAACCCTTTCCTAATCATGCCCCTTCTATTGATCAAACCGAAGAGACCTCAACTCATGATATCCATACCCACAAGGTCCACGCTATTTTTAATGACGTCCTCGTTGCTTCCCAATTACCTCATATTCCTTCCATAGAGGAAGTTCTAGCCCGAAGTCCTCCACCTACACTTGAACCCACCCCACCTATTCCTCCACCCACAGAGGAACACCTTTCACTTCCTTCATCACCCGTGGAGGATCCTTCCACTAATATCGAGAATATTTCACCTTTGGCTTCGCCACTTAGAGAACCGTCACCCACAGTACTTCTTCAATCCATGGAGGATACTTGTTTATCTCCTCCACCCATAAAGGAGCATACATCATCTCCTTCACCTAAAGAGGGGCACCCATTTTATCCTCCACCTATTAAGGACATAGTAGAGATACCTTTACCTCTTGGTGACCATTCTCCATCAGCTACCCAAGATCTTGTAGACCTACTTTCGACTCTCTTACCCACAGAAGCTGAAGCTAGCCAATTCCCCGTCTCTAAGACAAATTTTACGAGAATTTCTATTAGGTCCTCATCAACCTCACTTATAGACATGTCGTTCTCACGTTTATCCGATTGCCTGGATTATGTGGATAGAGCCTTACTTTGGGGGCACCTTCTGCTTCATGTCTCAATGTAAATGCAGATGTCACTTGCTGATACTTCCACTATCTACCCAAAAATATTTCAACCAATCAAACCAAACACAACCACCTCTATCACAACTTCTTCCACGACACCCATCACAGCTCAACATACACCCTCACCCATAACCCAACATACATCTAAATCCAAACCCACACCTACATCATCTTCCTCGACTAAACCTATTACTACCTTAGGGGTCACCCCAACCACCAACCTTACTCATCCACCTATCAAACTAGATTTAGCTACATCCTCCATAGTCAACACCCAACCTACTCCAGCACTAAAACAGAAGAACCAAACCCATAGAACTCATACCCTGGCTACGCTAATCATACCTTCATCACTTTCACCCTTTATGTATGTCTTAGGACCCTAACCTTCCAACATGATTAAGAAACCTCCATCCGTCAATAAACCAAAAACACAACAGCCTATTCCTTCCTCACAAGCCTATAACATACCCAAGTGCTTGACATGACTTACACCCGCACCTACAACATCTTTACCACCCATACCTCCAATACTATTAGTAAGTTCTTTATTACCCACTACACTTTAGTCTATGTCCCTCACACCCCCTACACGACCCACGTCATCTACCTTCACAACACCTCCATTATCCCCGTGGGTAACTCACCCTCTTCCCCCATCCAATTTTCCCTCTAGATCTCATACACCCATATCACCTTTACCCAAGAAGGTGTAACCCAAAGACAAAAATCTGCTACCCTCCAATAAGGTAGTCAAAACAACCATACACCCTCCTGCTAGTTCATCTACCATACCCCTACCCAAGCAAACATGACCAACACCCAAGACCACACCAGCACCCAAAACCATAGCTCAACCCACTCCCCCTCCTGCAAAGACCATTCCTCAATAATCAGCTGCACCTACACCCAAACCCACTTTCACTTCCCATTGCGACCCACTAGAAGGGTCCTATGCCAAAATCTTAACCAACCTCCTTGAGACTTCTGTCATCACATTACCACCACTCAGACCTTATGAACCCCTCAAACCCAAGCCAAAAGGGTTTGATGACACTAAAATTTGTTCCTACCATCGTGTGTCAGGGCACGATGTGGAGAACTGGAAGGCTTTATAAAACCATCCTTATCCAGTTGTGCCCTCTTGAAGAAAACTTTAACGATGAGGACCCCATTTCACCATCACCCATTCCCACAGTCCTTCTCTCAATGCCTACTCAACAAACACGACCTCCACCCCCAAAACTCTTAGAGCCACCCCCAAGATTCAAAATTAACATGGTTCACATCAGAGAACTCGCCAAACCTCCACCCAAATGCCGGTGTGCTCAACTTAATTCACAAGGTTTTTCTCCCCCGGTAGGTTTTTGCCATCATGTTGTTATACCACTCATCCTACACCTTCCCCATTTTCTAACTCCCCTCAGATCAACATAATCCACGTCACTACCCATGCTCAGAGAGACAAAGGCAAGGAAAAGGCAACTGACCCACCAACCAATCCTATACCCACCATACCATCTGCACCCACACCTAAAATCACTATCCGCAGCCCCACATATCCTATTTCCAATGGGGTTACACATCGTACCTTGCTCAAACAATTACACCAATCTCCCATAAAAATGTCCCTATATGACCTCATCCAAACCTCAGAATCCCATCGTCAAGCTCTTATGGAGGTTCTTCAATCCATTGAGGTTTTAACCAACGACCCTACACCGATGGCATCCATTATTACACCCCATCATGTAGCCTCTCTCACCAAATTGCCACCTTTATCCACACCTCACCCTACTCACCAAGTAGCCTCCCTTAGCTTCTCAGAGGAAGATATCACACTGCACCAAACGGATGACCCAGACCCAGCTCTCTTCATCTCTGTCCACATTGATGATATACATGTATGACATGTAATGATCGATGGGGGTGCTAGCATTAATATCATTTCATCCCATGTATTCACTCAAATGCGCATACCTGAAAATTACATGCATAAACATCCTGTCATGTTGCGTTCATTCAATGATGCTATCACCTCTACACTAGGCACTGTCATCCTCCATGTTCGCGTGGGCCCCTGCACTATTCCAGAGTTATTTTACGTCTTGGAGGGGGAATTTCAATATAACCTGTTGCTTAGCAGACCCTAGATTCATGTCATGGGTTGTGTTCCTTCCACTTTGCATCATTGTGTAAAGTTTGAGCATGAAGGACACACCTATACTATTCCATCTGACCCATCACCTTTTAAAACATGCAACATGCTTTACCGACCCAATGACATGCTTATACCCATTAAGGCGTCTACCTCCATGACCACTACCACTTCACCTACACCTCTGCTTACCAGTATAGTCGCTACCTCAACCGCACATACCTCCTCCATTCCTACCACTACCACAACCTCCACGGCCAACCCATCAACCTCCCAATCTGTTAACTCCACCTCTGCATCGACCTCCGACACATCATCTATTCTAGCTACCCACATACCAACCATCGATCCCTTGAAAGGCATTTTTTAATGTCTCACTCTGGGGGAGTATCGCCTATATAGTGTCAACACATTCCTTACTCCACAAGAGTATGGAAGTCTTCACCAACACCCTCACTATGATTACTGCATAGGAGAACACCTCATTTATGGTCCTCCCCACCTTCATACCAGTCTCACCTATGAGGGACTTGATACTACAACTTACACACCCCAACCACCATCACAAACCCACCCATTTTCCGTTGACTTCCACTCTCTCACCAATCGTCGTTTCTCCCACACCTTCCTGCACTGATGTGTGTGGAAGGGTTTTGGTTTTGGTTTTTACAAGCAAGGCCACCATTCAATTATTCCATGTACTAACCACAAACATAACGACCATAGTGGTATCGGCTTTGCTGAACCACCTACCAAGCAGGCCCGCATTGAACTCATCGAGGACATCAGCCCTTCTCCACCCTCTTCACCCACTCCACCTTCATCACCGCCTTCGCCGATGGAGTTGATGGATCCAGAATCTATCCCTCCTATTTTTTTTTTCATAAACACCATTTCCTTGGGGCCTGTGACTTATCAACGTGAGGGTGAGGCTCCTTCCTCTCTTCCCTTTCTGTACCATAAAATGATCAATGACGATACACCTTTAATTAACGTCATTCAATGTTAGCATGATGAATCTAAACTCACCTACCTTGGTGCAGAAGAATCATATATTCATCGGTCATTACCCTCTGAGATGTAAACTATGCTGAATGAATCAACTATCGAGATCAACATTCATACTCAAGATGACCCGCACATCCTAAAGATCAGTCAATCTTTAGATGCTGCTGAACAGGAAGCCATCACTTCTTTTCTCAAAAATCATAACCATGCGTTTGCTTGGTCTTATGTAGACATGCCCAGTATTGACCCCACTATAGTGGTCCACAATATCGTAACCATTCCCGACACCAAATCCATCAAACAAAAACTGAGGAAAATGCACCCTCGCATTGCCCTTCTCGTCAAAGAAGAACTTCAACACCTTTTTTCCATTTCCTTCATATTACCCATTCACTATCCTAGTTGGATTTATAACATTGTCCCTATCACCAAGGTGACAGAGGGACTCCGTATTTGCATAGATTTCCGTTACCTCAACCTAGCCTACCCAAAAGATGACTTCCCTCTATCCGGTATTGACCAATTGGTTGAACTTACTGTTGGTCACGAGATGATATCAATTATGAATGGTTTCTCGGGTTATAACTAAATCTTTCTTGCCCCAGAGGATCAACATAAAACTGCATTCATCACCCCTTAGGTAACCTTCTGCTATCGAGTCATACCATTTGGCATTAAAAATGTTGGTGCCACATATCAGCGGGATATGACTTATATCTTCCATGACATCATACATCATATATTGTAAGATTATGTGGATGATATCCTTACCAAATATAAATGCCGCTCCGAGCACCTCACCATCCTAAACACCATCTTTGACCGCCTCATTAAATATTACGTTTGCCTTCAACCTAAGAAGTGTGTCTTCACGGTCCTTTCAAGCAAGCTCCTAGGATTTATTTTTTCCCTACATGGTATAGAATTTGACCCTGATAAATTCAAGGCCATTCTAGAAATGCCTCCACCCACCAACCTTAGACAACTCTGTAGCTTGCAAGGTAAGTTGCAGTCTATTCGCCATTTCATTTCATGATTATCTGATAGGTGTCAACCATTTCATTATCTACTCAAGAAGGATGTCTCCTTTAAATGGGATGATGACTGCCACAAAGCTTTTGAGGCCTTAAAACAATACCTTATTTAACCACCCGTACTCATTCCACCGAAAGATGATCAACCCTTCTACCTATACATCTCTGCTACCGATCACTCCTTGGGGGCCATGCTCGCTCATCGCAATGAAAAACATAGGGAGCAGGTGGTTTATTACATAAGTCATACTCTTTTGGACTACGAAACCTGATATACCCATGCCAAAAAAAAATTCTTAGCCTTAGTTTTCATTGCCACAAAACTCTGCCATTACCTACTCAACCATAAAACCTATGTTGTGACCAACACCGACCCCTTACACTTCATGTATGCCAAACGTCATCAAAATCAGCATGCCACACACTAGATTATGCTTTTAGCTGACCTCAATCTCAAATTCATTCATAAAAATTCCATTAAGGGCCAAGCTATAGCCAACCAATTGACCGATGCACCTATTTTCGGGCATCAACCCTCTAATTTTTACTTCCCAGATGAGTCCATTGCTACCCTTTCCCTGGATGAACCCACTTACCAAATGACATTATTCTTCGATGGTTCTAAGTGTCAGCGTGGGGGTGGGCTGGTGTTATCCTCATTCCGCTTGATGGCAAACCCATGTCTTCGTCTTTCAAACTCGATTTTGATTGTACAAACAATATTTCCAAATCCGAAGCACTCGTATTATGTCTCCAAGCTGCCTATGCCTTGGATGTCAAATCCATTAACATCTTTGGTGATTCTCAATTGGTCATAAACCAAGTCAATGGTATATACCAATTTCGTAATGAGACACTTCAAAAGTATAAACATCACGTAGACATAATTTTGACCATTACACCCTTCAAACCGTCCCCTGTTCAACCAACAAATTTGTAGATACCATGGCCTGCTTGGCTACTCAAATACCCGCTTCGCTTGCCGATTCTAAAATATTTTTCATGATACAATGACTCTAATCACCATCATATTTACCTTGTGACATTTACTCCATCAGAACTGCTACCCCTGATCTGAGCGACCTTTGGTATAAACAATACTCCAACTATCTTTCTCTCTCCATCTTACCTCCTGACCTCACCCGTAATGGACAACGTGCCTTCCTTAAAAAGGTCTCTCGTTACGTCATCATGGGGCCTCCTCTATAAGTGTATTTTTTATGGTATTCTCTTACGATGTCTCATGAGTTCTGAAATTCCTTATACCATTAAGGAAGTTCATGGTGGCATATGTGGAGGTCAATTCAGTGGCCTTGCTGTTACTAAGCGTATTCTTCGCCTAGGCTATTATTGGCTGACCCTTAACCATGATTGTTGTGACTACGTGAAGCATTGTATAAAATGCCAACAACATGCCAACCTTCATCATACACCTAGCCATGCCTTACAGGTCGCCTGTGACCTTTGGCCCTTCTCTCAATGGGGTTTGTATCTTGTCGGCGAGATCAATCCCCATTCTTCCTAGCGCCATCAATAGATCATCATCGCTACTGAATACTACACAAAATGGTTTCAACCCATACCACTCATCTCCATGAAAGCCAAGAAAATATGTGAGTTCATCAATCACCACATCATCTGTCACTTTGGTGTTCCTCATCGCCTCATCACTGACAATGGAAAACAATTCAAAAATAAAACCCTGTGAAAAATTTGTGACACCTTGGGCATTGAGCTAAGTTTCTCGTCACCTAATTACCCACAAACCAACGGCCAAGCCAAATCTACTAACAAAAACTTGAAAAAAATTCTCATGAAAGTATTTAATGATACTGGGAAGGATTGGCATATGTACATTCCTTTTTCCCTATGGGCATACCACACTAGTATCCGTACTTCCACTACTACCACGCCCTTTTCTTTGGTTTACGGTACAGAGGCCATTCTACCTCTTGAAGTATAGATTCCCTCACTCCGCATTTCTCTCCATGACATGCTCAATGATGATGACTTTCATCTGGACCGTTTAGCACAACTTGAGTTATTAGATGAACATCATCTTAACACTCTTGACCACCTTCAAGTTTACCAAAAATGTATCAAACATGCCTACAAAAAACGTGTCCATGAACGAACCTTCCAAGTCAGTGACCTTGTCCTGAAAGAAAATCAACATGTAACCAAAGCAGAAAAAAGTACGTGGGGCAAATTTGCTCCTAATTGGCTTGGACCATACATCATGACCCATACTTACGGATCAGGTGCTTATCATTTATCTTCACTCAATGGTAAACCCAATCCTGAGACCCTTAATGCCTTGCATTTTCAAACATTCTATTGTTGACTTTTAGTCCTACATCACTTTTTGCCTCTTTCCATGCCCATCCCTTGAGCTCTATCCACTTCTTACACCTCACTAATGATTAAACAAGAATCATGTGCATACCCGTCACTTTTTATCTTCTCTTGAATATGTGTACCACGGCGTTGCACATAGCATGATTCTCATGGATACTTTTCTTCTACCTTTGGATGAGATCCCATGGTCATTTCACCCTACTTTCTGAACAAGATTCTTATTCTTCACCTTGGTCTTGTCCATGAATTCAATGCCCCCACATGGGACCCAACTCCTTGAGTTAAACTTCTAATAAAAAGATGACTCCCTTAAAAGGACATCTTCCTCTCAGCAATCACTGTTATAAATAGACTACTCCCTTGAAGGACAGCTATGTAAAGCTCTTTCAAAAAAAAGCAAGAGAATCTAAATATTTCCCGCATCGATCAACTTCACGAATACCTCAAGGATTTAATTTCCTCATCCCATATAGACTTCCCGCATTGATCAATCTATCTCAAATATAAGTCAAACAATAAAAAAAAAATGTTACCTACTACCATGTAAACTATTAATTTTCACCCTCTCGCCATTCACATTTTCATTTCCTACCGCCTAAAGGGACCCCTTGGAAACCATGACATTTGGTGATCATGTGACTACTTTTCACCCTTAGAACAATCAATCATGCAATTTCTTTAGGGTTTCACGTTCATCACCTCCTCCAAGGTATGACCTACTCGGTATCATCCTAACCACTCAGGTGGTTTTCTTGCCCCCTCATATCTTTCAACCTTCTTTATTACGTATTGATTACCTTATACAGGACTTGGTCCTCAACGCTTACCTTTGGGGTAATCTTCTTCTTCTACCACACTAAAACTGCCTACACCAAGTTTCCCACAACTCACCCACACCTAACAAACCTAACCCCAAATCATGCCTCAAACCCACCAACTCATTTTCATACCTCCTCATATTCTTCCCTAGCTTATGGGAGAACTACATCGGCCTGAGGTCCCTTTTCGCCAGGACTATGTAGGCAGCACTCCGAGGGCATGGGGCCCTTGAAGGTTAGCTCGGCCACTCTCTACCCTAACTAATTCATCTTTCATCCTCCTAAAACACATTCTACCCTATTTAGTTTCCTTTTTATATCAAAATTTGGAAATTAAACCAAACAAACAACAAGTTGCTACACATTTTTATCATCATCGCACCATACACTTATTATGACTACCATTTCTCTACCATCATCATGCATGTATTATAAAGCATATGACCCATATCATCATTCCTTACAAAAATTAATGAATCACAACTTCAAAAAATTTCAACTCAACCATGCCTAAGACCTGACTCAATCCATGCCTAAGACCTAACTCAACCATGCCTAAGACCTGACTCAATCCATTCCTATGACCTGACTCAATCCATGCCTAAACTAACCTAACTCAATCCATGCCTAAACCAACCTGACTCCATCATGCCTCACTGACCTAGTTTCCATCCATATCATGACAACATTTAAAATTCTCATAAAACACCAACAAATCATCAGGATCTCATCCATCTCATCATATAAACAAATATGTGTGTCTCTATACAATATACACGGATATACCATCATGTACATCTCTCAAAATCATTAGCACGTAGGCCAATACTCAATACAAAATGTCATCGGCACGCAGGCTGGTATCATATACAATCAAACAATCAAACAATACAAAATCTCTTCAGCACGTAGGCCGGTATATATCAAAAATCAAAACTAGGTCCAAATCAGGAGCCATATATCAGGCATCCTCTCGGCAAACATCCTCCATATCTATATCTCTTGTCCCCTCCACCTCCTCAGCCCCTGTCTGGTGACCTACTAATATCTCCCCACCCATCATAGGTGGTGGCTGGGTCCCTGCTGGTGCACCAACCCAAACTAACCTCCGAGAACTGGTGGCCTCACCCTGACCATGACTTGGGGCTCGCTAGCCCCTTGTGCTCTCCATGCTATGGGTGTGTGATCTGGTCCTCTCCCTAGAGCCCTGTCATGTCATGTACTCAGCATATGATAAACAATCTATACTTTTCGCCATCATCTGGTCCTCATAGTACCTAGCCTCCTCTCTTACCTCCCGCATCCTAGATATGGGCACTATCTGTGGTGGTCCCATTGACCTCAGACCCTATACCTGTCATGTGGGACCCTGTCCTGGTGTCTGTGGTGGTGCCATTGGCCCCTACCCGTGTGCCTATATATGGACCTATAAAGCCCCAATTTGTGCCTTTGTTGTGGCCAAATGGCCCTACAACCCTATCACCTGTGCCTTTAAGGTAGCCACCCAACCCCCATACACCCTCCTAACCTAATCATTTACTACCTACCCTTGTCCTCATTTGGGGACTATTTATTTTACCCATACCTCGGCCCTACCCGTGTCGTGACCTAGATTCTTGGACTTAGAACATCACTAGTGACCTTTGACCTCATGTGTTCGTTATACCTTGTGGCATTGTTACCTGTGTTGATTGACGTAATGACCTTACCTTGCCTCTTGCCGTGACCATTTATCCTTACCTAACCCTCAATGTACCAGAACATACCTAAATGTTCCTGCACCTAACCTGCGTCATGTTTCCTGACCATATCCTATACCTTGGATACTGGAATCACCTCAACCTTGTTTGGATAAACCTATCGACCTTAGACAATGTAGAGTTTGTCTTCTCTTCAATCTGGTACTGTGCTACAGTTTATACGTGTGCGTGCGTTTGAATGTTACTACCTTTGACCTTGACCCATTACCTAGATTACCTGAGTAGAAATTTTTCCTTTTTCCCTCGTTACCCACCATCCTCTTCCTAACATTCACCTTTTATCAAACCACTCACCGATTCTACCTTTTACCTCGTCAGTTCCTAGTTTGAGGGGGATCACCTTCACCCACACATGGGGCAACCACATCTTATTTTTGTTAGCATTGTCTACCAATACAAGCTACGTAACAAAAAGGGGAAAAATGTAGACACCAAAAATGGGTCACACTCTCCTTGGTCCCTCATCAAATAAATACCTTAAACACATCCACCTAACCATGGACCCCCTTCACCCCACTATAATGTTAATTTAATTATTTAAATTAAATTAATTCATTATCCTCCTCATATTTATTATTTAAATATCCTAATTAAGATAATGCCCACATATCCACCTCATCTAGTAACCTCATCATAAGACCTACCAAAACCCTAAAAATCAATGCCTACATTACCTCTAACCACATTCCTGCATGTTAGAAGGAAGCTTCTAGTCTAATCCGCGAAGAAAACGAAACGAGATCCCAGAAAATCAAGGGGATCTGCCTAGTTTAGTAAACCTAGGAAATCCCACCCTAACCAACGTCGATTACCCTTAACCGCCACCGGTTAAGTTAGAACCACTGTCGATTACCATTTAACTCCCAAAAAAACCTTATTTAGAGGTTGGCACATTTCTGAGAGAGGTTGACATCTTTTGAGAACAAGTGATGTAACTAGAGTTACATGCAAGTAGAACTAGCATCCGTACCAGCATCAGAACACCCATAGCTAGTACCTGAAGCAATCACATAGCCACCTACCTTCACGGCGGCATCTGGGGAAGTGCCAGCACTACACCAAGTTCATTCGATCACCCACCATTACCAACCAAGCATCAAGCTCGCACAAACAGTAAGTTTGTTAATCTGCATTGGTTCCTTGTCATTTGAGCAGATCTATTTAAATTTGTTATTAGTTTCTATTTTCATTTCCATTCCCCACCATTTTACCTCCATACAGACTTGACCATCATTTTACCCATACAATTAAACTATCCATATTCAAACTTTCATCATTCTTGTGCATATCCAGGATCCATACCAATCTCGCCTTTACCCTCCCACCTTCATCTAACCCCGGATCTATCACCCAACCAAGTTTTATTGAGTTTCTTATACCCTGACCATACCGATGCTGGTCACCCATAACCATTGTCGGTTAAGCTCAATTGACATCGGTCTCTATGTATTTTACCAAAAACACAAATCAGAGCCTAAAACCACCACCAAATACCCCAAACTGACCAGAATCTGACCCTGACCAATAACAGTATCCAGACAGTGACCTTGACCTTCAAATTTAATCATAGCTTAGCCTGTTGTGAACAAATTTACTTATTGTAGATGAATGAGACACCTATATCATTTTTACTATAGTAGGGTTTACTTTATTACTAGCATTAAGTTGTTTTAAACAACGGATTGACAGCCATCTAGGAAGTATCACACTTCTCAGATCTAGCACACGCTAGGCAGTCCACTGCATATATTGCTTAACTTTTATTTGGTGGTCTTGTGTTCCATTTTAGGTAGTTCCTCTAAGCAAAAACGAAGCTCTCACAATCAGCTGTGGATTCAGAAGTCATATGCGTGCAACAACCTATCAACCAACATTTCAATAGGTATTCCTTCTACGCCCGTTACCCTATCTGTTTGGTCATTTTCGAAGAAATAATCTAGAATCAGGTGAAACAAGATCCATTGGGGTCGGAGGAGGCAGGAGCTTCCTTTTTTCCATTTTTACATTTTTTGACAAAAAGTCAAAAAATCTCATTTGCCTCCGAAGGTGCACTAGCCCACATTAGCTTTTTGACATGCCATCTCAGCTCTTAATTTTTGTCTTTTTGACAAAAGGGAAAATTTTCTCTTTTTCCTCCAATTCCCCACTGGTTTAAGATTCCTTGGCAAACATCTCTCCCAAGCCCCGCAAGTCTGCCTTGGGAAAAATTTCCCTTTTAACTCCGTCAAGCCATAACTCAAATAATACAAGGAGTTAGAAAGAGCTCTTTACCTTTCTAAAAAGTGGAAGAAATTCTCTATCTGATGGACTATTTTTCAGAAATTCTTGAGTAACTGAACTTTGTGAAATTTGGACTGAGGCACAAAAAGGGAGTAAGTTAACCCAATATAAGAGGGAGCTTATTTTGGTTAACAAGACCCTAAGTAGAGTTAGGTATCTTTCTAAGAGTATCTGGAAGGGGTTTTAATGGATTTTAGAAGTTCTTGAAGTGGGATTTAGCCAATAAGAAGATTTATTATTTAAATACAAGATTAAGGGACTAATTAACATATAATTAGCTAATTAAGAGGATTATCACTAATCAACATGTCGTTAATTGGCATCCTAATTGAATTATAAGAATTGTTAGATAACAAAGTGTTGTTATTTGACCAAGGTGAGAGAAAGTGAAGATAGTCATTGCAATTCAAGTATAAAACTGTGAAAGAGGATTTTAGGTGTCTACATTTTCCCCTCTTTAGGGTGGTGTAAGCGATGCCAATTCAAATATAGTAGACATGTACATGCAAGTAAATTTTGAAGGGGTAGAAGAAAAAATTATTAGAATGAAGGATGCCCCCTCGAGTTTCGATGGGGTGATGAAAGAGGTCGACCGACGATCGAAAAAGATGAAGGAAACGTATAAAATAAATGTGAAGGAGGATGGGGGATAGAAGGTGGTCCCTATTACCCCAAGTGAGTTAGAAGATTAGTGTAGGATAAAAGAGAATGACATGGGAGGAAAATGAAGATGAAGATAATAAGAATAGCTTGTATCCAGCTTATGTAAACAACTTAATTTCCTCATATTTCTAATGATCTACATCATCATTCCTTTATCATTTATAAGAATACAACAAAAGTGTAAGATGATATGCAGAACAATAATACGAACATTTTTTCATTGCTAAAAGTTATTAACTCAATGCAACATACATAATGCAATGTAATACGAGAAAGTAAATGAGCTAGCATAACAGGGAAAATAAGTATACACACACACATACTCAAACAAACAAGGTTCAAGATAGTTACACTAATGTTTTTGTTATCAATCTTCAATTTTGACCTATGTAAATGAACGATAAGGGTTAAGAATCGAAGAACCCAGGCAAGGATACATGCCAAGTGAATAAACGAAGGACGTACAATTCCTATGAAAAATCAATCGTGCACTATAAAACTTCCCCAAGTGACGTGTTTTTATAAGGGAAGGCAGAGATAGCAAGCAAACCAACTTTTGTTGATGGAGGGAAGATCAAAATGACCCGCAAGTCATGCACATGAATATGTGAGAACTAAAGAGAGATGTTTTATAGGATGATTTTCAATGTTTGAGTACGATGCATGTGATACAGGCTTCAACTGCATACATGCTCGTTACCAATTTTTTTGATTTATATGATATTTCTAATTTTATAGGATTTTTGTGAAAGATTTATATTGGTTTTTAGTTTTTGATGGAAACATATTTGAATGTTTTGATTTTTTCAGAATTTATAAAAATGTTTTTGTGATTTTCTAAACATATTTGAATTTGTTTGGTATTTTTCAAAGTTTTTTGAAACTATGTATATGAATGCAAAGGAATGTGGATGTCCCTAGCTATAAATGGTATTTACAAGGGAAGAATGCCATCCATATGTTCAAGGTAGTGAAGATGTCCCCAATGTTAGATGGGAATATACAAAGGCAAACCCTTCACATACATAAGGTGGATAAGGGCCAATATGGTTAGGGTCAACATGATGATGAGCACAAACCAATGACATGATATGAAGGAGTAAACATCCCCCAGCATAAGCGACCTAAGAAGCCAATTATAGAAAGAAGCAGAAGATTTTTTTTGTGAAAGGGGATAAAGGTTCCCTCAAACATGGAAAAAATACAATCTTATACACATGGATGTTCTGAACGAAGTAGAAGAAAAATAAATGTTATTAATGTAGCTTAGAAACCTCATGACTAAAAAGTAAAAGGCACAAATCGTGAGACAAGATATAGAATAAAGTAAGAGTCTTAAAAAGGTCCCAAAAAAGACACTTTGTAACATATTAATCTTGTTTACTCATCGAGATCCAGTTTTTGCACGTGGAAATTAATTACCTCTTGGAGGGAAGATTTGAGAAAAAACAAGTGAAGACAGCCTAGCCAATGTGTAGGGATGATTTATTTTCAAATGTGATTTGTAAATAGAGGGTGGAAGGAGAATCATACATTTCTCCACTACTAGCAAGATGTCCATAGACCTGACGGGGATGTATCTGATTCTAATCGCAACATTGCTTTACTACCAGCTAGGCATCCATAATACTAGTAGAGTTATTAGAAATACCCCAAGAGAGAGTTATATATATATATATATATAAATTGAGTTTTTCTTCTTACTTTTGATTTTGATTGATTCTTTTACTTTCTAGAAAGCTTATTTCAGCTCTCTTCATTTGACAAGGGGTTAAGAACCACTAATGGCTTGATGGAAGGATATGGAAGTGATTGTGATGACGAAATTGGCTAGTGTTAAAAAATACGCCCAAAATTTCTTCGCAACAAGTTTATTAGATGTAGATAGTGATATAATCTCTACGAGGTCAGTCATTCTTTAATTTACCAAGGTGATAAAAGACCAAGGTCAAATGGATACCATAGAGATAAATGTCTCAAAATGCATGCGAATAGGCTAACCAAAATATTCATCGATGAGATGAAAATGGTGGAAGACTTGCAGAGGAATGACAAGAAAGGGGATAAAAAACATCCATGTGTATGCAATACTTGATTACAATGTTTGAGTGTTTGTACCTTTGATTTTTAATGTTTTCTCATTTTTTGTATTTTTGAATTTGTTTTAATTTTTGTAGATTTTTTTATTTTTGGAAGGTGGGACCAATAATGTCACCTTACATGATAAGATCCAACAATGATGTTTGCAATTTCCTTTATAAGGAAGACTAAACGCACTTGTTTATCAAGAGTGATATTATATTTGATCTCAATGATCGTGGTAAGATCATACTCAACAAATGACTAAAATTTATCTTGAAACATGGATTTCCTATGTGAGAGCTTGAGTTCCCTATCCAAAGTTTTATGCACTTTGCAACATACTTGATTGTTGCGTTGGTATGCATTCTTGATTTTTTTTTAATTCTGAACCTTGTGGTTATTTGATTTATTGGGAGGTTTGAAGCTCTTGGAATATTTGATCTTAGCTTGATAAAGAAACTATTTGGGTTTCCTATAAGCTAATGCGTGACTTATCTGATCTCGAGAAATGGAAGAAGAAAGTGGATTAATAGGATTGATGTGAGAAGTGACAGCAGGATTGCCAAAATCATTAATAGAAGGATAATTTGATGGATGAAAAGGATACATTTCAAGAATTTAAGAGGATGGGCTGCCAAAAGGTGTCCCATAGACTGAAGATGAAGGGCTACTCAGATGTGGCCCAAGTATGGATGATGAAGGACTACCATGAGGATTCCCATACATGGCAGAAAATGGACTACCTAGAGGTAGAACTATAATAGAAGATGAGGGGCTACTAGGACATGCCCCAAGAATGGATGAAGATGAGATACCAAGAGGTGAGCTACATATTGAAGATAATGAATGGATACTAGGATGTGGCCCAAGAATAGAGGATAATGGGCTATGAGGAAATAACCCATGAATGGATAATGAAGGGCTACTTGGAGGTGGCCCACATATAGAAAAAGATGATGGGATACCAAGTGGTGACCCAAGGTAAGATTTTGATTGAGGAATCATGATAGAAAAAGAATGATTGGGTAATGAAAAGATAGGCCATGGATCAATGCCAAACCCAGGCATTTCATCATGCGATGAAGAATGTGAAGATAGAAGAAAAAGAGGAGGATCACTTTCGATGCTCCGAGGATCTTCCATGGTATCAAGACAAAATGAATCAACCACTTCCCCACAATATGTGAACGCATTGAGGTTTAAAGAGAAATCTTGCTCATGATATTCTAGAGGAACGTCATCGTGTAACCCCATGAATTCGTTGATCACGTCTTCATTCTAAAAGAAATTAATCACTATTTGTTGTTTTTCTGCAACCATAGTAGGTTGATTAGAAGAAAGGGATCCACCTAGTGTGGAAGATCTAGAAGATGTTTGATGATGTAGTTGAGGGAAATGCTTGACCTTATTGTGTCCAAAAAGGAATGGGATAGTATTTCAAAAATATATCTTAGCTCATTGTTTCTTGTGAAGGATTTTATGCGGACGCAAACATCGTTCTTTAGAAGATGGATGAATATATAATAAGGAATGATCAAAATGACTTAGGGGACAAAAGGGATATGATTTTTATTGATAGAAGCAGATGACTCGAGAGACGAAGTAGACTTAGATTTGGATGTCTCATGAGTAGTAGAAGATGGTATGGGTTTACCTATAAGATGATTTAGTGCTGGTAAAAAAATAGATTCATGTAGAAAATCCATAGATTGTGACGTAGGAGTCGATTTGGATGATTGATGAAAAGGACTTTGAGACGTACGAATCTTCAAAGGAGGAATAATTTATTAAGGTGACTGATAAAGGGGGTCCTATAGAGAAAGGGAGGACTGAGACTCAATAGTATAGTTAGGTGTTTGATTTGATGGACTTGGAGTCATATGGATCTTTAAAGAAAGAAGATCTGGTTTCCGTGATAGATAATAAGGGTCCTGCGAAGAAAGGGAGGACCCTGACTTAGGAATCAAATTAGTAGAATCTGAATAATAGTTTGGATCAGAATCGTCAGAAGATTGAGAAGAATCATAATAATATTTTGGATCAGAAGAATAGTTTAGATTATGATCACACCACTAGTTATGAGAAGTTTGAGGAATCGTGTGATAATTAGTCATTGTTTGCATTGTTTAGGTACAAATGCCTAGACCTAGATAGTGTGATTGAACTTATTCAAGGTGAAGAAGGTTCCATGTTCATTTAGGCAGCATAATGACAACCAACTAGACATTTTGTGAACAAATAGGGGATGCCTATGTGATTTTCTAAAGGGAACCTAAGGAAAATATACATCATGATGACACAATTCCAACGATCTAATCAAGGTTAGGACAACAAGTTGCGAGTGTAAATGTCAAGATGAATCAAAAGGATTATCTTAGGAAGATAACTAAATATAATGAATTATCATAAGGAATAATCATGCATGTTTGGCTAACCAATCCAATCAATAAGGAAATACTCCCTATGTAAATGTATCAATGGTAGTTTCACATAAAATGATCAATACAATCTCAACACTTACATCAAGTTTAAGATAAATAAGACGTAAGTTTTAAAAAATGGTTGATGTGATTTCCGATCCAAGTATAGTATAATGAGTTTAGACACAAGAAAGACACAAATCTTAAAAAGTGAAAGTTACTAATGCGAGCAACACAACAATGCCAATTAGATACGTTAACCAAGATTTGAAAAAACAAGGTATTAGTATCGAAATAATATTGATATGACACAAATAAAGTAATGAAAATACTCTCCAAGGTTGGGGTAATGTTTGGAAATAAATAATACCAATGTATACCGAGGAATTTTTAATATGCGAGTAGCGTAACGTTACAATCTAGACACTTAGATCAAGTTTACAAGAAACAAGACGTAAGTATTGAAATTATTTTAATGCGATACGAGCAAAAAAATACTTCAAGGGAAGGTCAGTGATGAATCAAACCTAACTACGATGATAATGTGTCTCAATATGGGTTTGGGATAAAGGGTCTACTAGAATGTGAAGATGTACCATTCACACTTTCAACACTTGCATTCCAGAATTACAACCTAGTCATGCAAGTATACTACAAAAGTGGTGTACGTGATTATTTCTAGTCGTATCCACGCATGCTATTTTCTTTTTCCCCAAAATGGGAAACAAGAATACAAAGGAGTAAAACCAAATGGTGGTGAAACAAACTAAGTATAACTTTGGTAGAGTTTCATCTTATCTTAAGACAAGTGAAAAACTAAAACAAAGTAACACACCATAAGTTTTTTTATGAATGACACTTGGCTAAAACTTTGAGGGACTCTCCCCTTGTTTGAAAAACAAGGTTTTGACTCCAAAAAATATCTTTCTCTATGAAATCTCTTTGAAACATGATGTATTTGGGTTGGTCAAGTTGGCTCCAAGAAGAAATGGCCTCCTATTGTTTTCTCTCAACTAGGTGTCGCAAACTACCTCTGTAAGCTCAATTTTCCAAGGAAGTCATACTGACTAAACTTTGGAGTATATCAGATTTACTTTACCCCCTTTGATATAATGAACAATAAATGCATTCAGTGATGATGAGGAGGGGGTTATTGCTGAAATATTTAAGAAGTTACAGTCTCTGGATGGCAGAATGGGCAATGCAAAAAGTCACAATGACTGCATACTATCTGCCCTTAAAAGTATTTATAATTTCATTGAACAACATGTTCATAGTGTATGTAGTTTAAGTGGGATTAATGAGGACATTTGGGGCCCCAAAGAGAAAAGGGATATAACAATTGCTCAGGTGGATCTGAAATACGCCTCTCAGGCCATAGCCATTGCCTTCTTCATGTCGCTGCAAGCTATCAAAACCAAAATTGACAGGGCTATCAAGTAACGGGGTGCTGCGTTGCTATTTGTTGGTTGCGAAGTTGCTGATAATTGGCGATTCTGGATCTATTTTTTGGTGGAGTTATTATATGATGAATATCTTTTGTTTACTTTTTGATCTCTTCTACTACTTTTTGGATCATTGTACGTCTGGATCCTTTCTTCTAATATGTTGTCATATCTGGCTGATGAGCCCTCTTAGGTTAGTTGTTTTGCCCTTCTCTGGGCTGTTTCTCTCACCTATGATATCTGGCTTTTGAGCCCTTTTGTATATAGGGTATAGTCCCTTCAAAACTATTTGCCCTTAATAAAAATAAATAAATGCATTCAGTTATATTTTCATTGGGTTCACATGATCATAATTTTGACTCTATTCTCACAAGTGCGTACTAATCAAGTAGGTAAGTGAGGCGCTTCCCGGTTTGTTCACAAGGTTACCTATTACATGGAATATTTTAGGGTTCCTAAGAGCATCACTCTTGTTATCTCAAGGATTATGCCAAAGGGAGTTTCTCCTAGTTCAAAGTGGATGGGTTTTCCTCTTTTCCAAACCTACATATCAAGTGTTTTGAATGTGTTGTGTTTTCTTATCTTTTATCTTAATGAGGTTTTGTAAACCATTGGTAACCTACAACAAACATGTTAGCTTTTGTTCAGATCTTGATTCTTTCACAAACGATATGGTCCTTCATGTAAAGATTACTAGTTCTCCAAAACAATCAAGGCATCATAAAAAGATAATCAAATGTTGTTTCTGATTCCTAAGACGCAAAGGAAAAGTATATGCAATGATAAATACAACTAGTTAGCAAATAATGAAAAGCGTACAAATTAAATGCACAACTCATTCTTCTTACCAAACTTGAATTTCATTAACTTAGAAATATTTAATGAAGTTTTTTTTAAGTATGGAAAAGGTGTTGAATCATTTATGATTCCCAAGATCACCTAGAAGGTGCAAGCGAAGAATATAGGCTATCTTAGCCTCATAAATGAAATTACAACATCCATTAATTATAACCAAGGAAATTAACACAAAGCATGCTGAAATGTACCTTGCAAATCACTAGCTATCATTTAGAAAAACCCTACAAGGTGTTAGAAAATCAAAGGGTTCAAACTTTTGTAAAAAATTTAGACATGTTAGAAAATGACTAGTTTTATAATAAAGGAAACCATAAATTTTGTGCATGTAAAAATACTAATCTTATGTTTCCATTGTGAATTTTGCTTCAATACATTTCCAACGCAAAAAAAATGGATTTGTTTCGAGTTCAAGAGAAAATGTTATGGCCTCCGAAAGATAGGTTATGCACACAGTTCAACATATGCGCACCCCTGATAGCATATACATGCCCCTATGTATCATATGCACTCCCAGAGAGGCGTATGTGTCCCCAGACAAGTGTATGTGTGGCTAGAGAGGCGTATGCATTCCTAGACAAGTTTATTCGTGCCTAGACAAGCATATACGCACGCCTGGAAATTTTTGACAGAGGGTAAAGATACATGCTAGCGTGTGTGTTCTTAGACAAACATATGCATGTCTAGACAAATATATGTCCACCCAGAAAAGTGCATGTGTGCCTCTTCCTTTAGACCACTAAAATACAAGAGTTTTTGCAAAAAATCTTAAAATCTCAAAATTTGATCTATTTCCTTCAATTTTGAAAACACCTAACCTCCTTTGATCCTACAAAGAGCATAAAACCCAAGAACTTCAAACTAAACTAGTTAAGAAATCCTATGTTTGACTAAAAATGCAAACGAGGGTTATTTTAAACAAATTTTAAATAAATCTTGAAATAAAAGACAAAGGACAAGGGATCGGTCCCACCGAGCATGCCAAATGTATGCATGCAAAGTTAACTAAGTCATATGAATTGAAACTAACACCTAGTAGTTCCAAACAAAGCTAACTAAACAAGAAAATCAAGGTAAGAGCTTATAAAACTAACTTCTAAGTGAATGCAACATGAACGAAAGAAACTAACATGCTAATTCATTTTACTCTTTAGATTTTTAATCTACATGTGACCCCATTTAGATCTTAAAGAAATCAAAGTGGTTTGTTGTTTTGCTTCAAGATGGTGAAAGGATCTCTCTTAATAATGTCTACAAGGCCAAGTTAAATATTCATTGACTAACGAAACATGACGAATAGATGCTAGGTGAGTAAGTTATTTAAACAATGGAAGTAAGGCTCAAGATCAGATGTCTATAGCTTTGGCTAATACAAATGAGGTGTAAACTTAGAAGAGGTGCAGTAGGCTTGTATTTATAGATTTCCATTTGGGAAATTTTAGAATCCAAGTTCATGTGGGACAAAAGGTAAGCCCAAAAATAGACTTTTACAAGTCAACACACTTTTTGATTAGATTAGGAGCTAATTAATATTTTATGATCAATTAAGGACCCTCGGTAGGCTTAGGAAGCTTTTTGAAAGTATCTGGAAGGGGTTTTGAAGGATTTTGGAAGTTCTGGAAGTGATATTTAGCCAATAAGAAGGTTTATTGGTTAAATGTAAGATTAAGGGCTTAATTAACATATAATTATCTAATTAAGAGGATTATCACTAATACAAATGTCGTTAATTGGCATCCTGAGTGAATTAGAAGCATTGTTAGATAACGAAGTGTCATTATTTGACAAAGGTGAGAGGAAGTGAATATATTCAGTGTAATTTAAGTATAAAACTGCGAAAGTGGAATTAAGGTGTCTACATAACCATATCCCTACCCCCAACCATCCAGCCTATATTCTCATCCCCACCCCAACCTTCCAATATCTAAATCCCTCTGAATCCCCTATTCCCAATAACCTTCTAGCCCCTATATTACTTCCCCATTCCAATCCAAAACCTCAAACCCATCCAAACCACAAACTCCCTTTCTTGTCTGAACCTTCCAACTTCCAATCCCCTCCAAACCTCCATTCCTCCAGTTACCTTTAACTTTGAATTTTTATCCAATAATTTTATATCCATCCATTTCCCTTTAACCTTTGTAATCCCATGTCCCTCAACCATCAAACCAAAAGACAAAAACCATTTTATATTCATCTATTTCCCCTCACAACCTTCTAACTCAACCACGTCCTAACTCCTGACGATTTAACCTTCAACAACCTCACAAACCCTAACCCCAACCACAAATTGTTCCTAACCTTCCAACCTCCAATGTCATAATAACCTCTAACCGTCACCCACCCCCAAACTTCCAACCACTAACCCTATTACAAACTCCAACCACTTCCCTACCCTAGCCTTTAAACCTCCAATCCCCAAATTCCTTCCTTGGTTGAACCAACAACCTCCAATGCAGTGCCCCCCAAACTAATAACTCATTTCATGGTCCCAAACACCAACCTCTAATGCCCCCAACCCACAACACCCTTCCCCATTTCAACCTTCCAACCTTTGATCATGTGCCCCATCCTAACCATCTAAATTCCAACCACTAAATTCCTTCCCTATCCCTAACACCAACCTCAGACCTTCCTCCCAATGACCAACTCTCTTATCCCAATCCTAAACCTCCAAACTCCTCCCTCACTCCCAACCTTCCAAACTCAAACCTTCCTCCTAACCACTAACTTCCTTCCTCATTAGAACCCCCAACCTATGAATCATGTGTTAACCACCAACATCCAACATTCCTCATAGCATCCAAACTTCTTCCAACCTCTAATGACCTCACTATTATAGCCTCCAAACCGTGTCCTAACCTTAACATCCAAGCTTTATCCCACCCCCCAATTCCCTTTTTTGTCCCAATCCCAACCTTTAAATCCATCCTCACCCTAACCTTTCAATCCCCAAACCTCATTTTCATCCCATCACACTCCAAAGTCACATTTTTCACCTCTTACTATGCCAAATACCCCCTAGTGGACAAAGGGGACAAACTTATATGACCTCACCCCTCATTAGAATTTTTTCTCTTATTTTAGTAAAGAAAATAGGTCTCAAATAGGTTAGAAAACAAAAATAAATGTTATTAACTCTACATCTCTCTATAGCTTAACCATTTTAACCTATATATTGTTTTGATTTCCCTTAGGAACTCCATTAATGTATAGACATGCTACAATAGAAAATTTCAGCATGTTTTTTAATTTTACTAATATTTGGCAAGTGAAAAACCTTAAAATTTAGAGAAAATAATCCTGGAGAAAACCCAAAATTTCAAGACTAGTTTTGTTACAACCTAACACCTGTAAGTGTCATTTCTAAAATAGAAAAAATTACTAAAAATAACAGTCCTGGATAAAACCTGCTAAGAAAAGTACGTCTTTTAATCGATCTCAAAAACATGTGGAAACTCTCTTTCTATTTATCTCATTGTTTTTTCCATCATCGCAAGTTTGGAAAGTTATCTCATGGTCTAAACAAAAAATAAAACCCTCGCAAGCTCCTAAATCATTAATTTTTTGGTGTTTTCTACATGATACTGTTTTATTCAAGAAACAATATGATTCAACTCATCCCAATTTTGGTAGATGAGATCCATCTTGTATGATTCACATTATGATGTAAGGAACATATGAGAGTGAATCAGTGTGTGTGAAAGATAATCACTTGGACAACAAGTGAAATTAGTCACATCACGAGATTTGTGAAGGATTTAAAACACCAAGAACTTTATTTCAATTCATCAAGGGAAGGGTCATCACTACCATGATTATATAATATCACCATGAATGATTTTGGCAATCATATTGAGCTCATAGACAACACACACTTCATTCTTTGTAAAGTGTTCACAACAAGCAAGTCAAGAACTGGAAAGTTATCTTGGGGAGGTCTAATTCATAGCGTTTCAATAAAATTGTGCAAGCTCCTTTAAAATCATGGAACTTTATTTCAAACATTCCTTCAAGTACCATTCAGGGATCAATCACTAATGATTAATATGATATCAACATGAATAGTGAGGTATTTGGCAATCATATTGAGCTCATAGACAACACACACTTCATTCTTTGTAATGATTAACATTATGATGTAAAACATATAGGGAGGTGAATAAGTAGTGTTTCCACAATGATACACCTTGGACAGGTCAAGTGAACATGTGAAGGGGTCATCATGATTCAAAGGTGAAATTGTGAGTCAGGACATTCCTTCAAGGAGTGACCATTCAGGGATCATCCTCAATATCTTGAAGGCTATTGTCTTTAAATAACCTCATCAGAGACAAGTCCATGATGATACTCAATTGACCAAAAATGATATTTGGCAATACATGATGTGTGAAGCTCATAGTTTCAGACAGTCATTTCACACCTTGTTTATTCTGGTCAGGAAAGTGTTCAATATGTGAAAGAAGAGGGACGATCATGGAAATTCAAAGTGTCATTCAAACCTCAAGGAGTGGAGGTCAAGAACATGGAACTCATTGAATTTGCTATTGATCTTTAAATAACCATTCAGGAGTCACCTAATATTTGTCATGAACCCGAGGTAACCTATTTCCATAATGATTAATTGAGTAAAAATATACTCATACACCATAAGTATGTTTCCACTTATGTCACACCTTGGTTAGGAAAGTGAATTGTGAAGGGGTCATCATGTTCAAAGGTGAAATGTGAACCTCAAGGAGTGAGGTGATGTTCCTCGTATCTTAAATTTGCTATTGTCTTTAAATAACTTCAAGAGACAAGTCATGATGAGCTACTCAAGTTACCAAGACATCTAAAACCATCATGTGTGAAGGATAAAGAAGTCATTTATTCCCATGAGATGCATATGAGAAAGAAGATGCACGAGCATCCTAATTTTAATGTCATTCAAAGATGTTTTTGGATTCAGAAAGGGAAAAGTGATGATATTTATTTGGAGTACCATGTTTTAACAAATGGGAAATCACCTTGATTTCACTTGATGTCATTCACTTGATGTCATTCACTTGATAGTGTTCCTAAACAATCATCCAACACCTTATAGTGTGATGACATCTCAAAATTGGAAGTACGTTACAATCACATCATTTTAGTTCAATAGAGGGCCATAGAAAAAGAATCTCATTCAATTAGGAATCCTTCTATCTACAAGGTAAATACATATTGAAGGAAGTAATAAACACACATAAATATATTTGAGTATCATGGAGCTAATTTGTGATGACTAGGGTGAATTGTGAAGTCCGAAAGAAGTAAGAAAGTGATCCTCACTCATTCCTTGTAATCTGAAGAGATTATCATGTTCCGATCACAATGCTGATGTCATAATAGTGTTTCTAAACACATTTGATTCTCTGGAATTTTTCCATTATCTCATAGAAGGAGATTGTGATCACAATGCTCCAAGTAATCAAGTTCTTCATTAACAAAATCTTCATCTTCATTAGATTATTCAACTATTCTCTCTCTCTCTCTCTCTCACACACACACACACTTTTATTTCCTCTCTCTCTAAATATAGTCTAATTCTTCACTAAAAAATTATTTTTCCCTATTTTGTCATATTATCTTAAGTGGCCTTTAATTTACCCTTATAAGATTCCTTCTTCATCAATATGAAAAAACACTCACTTTAATTTCCTAGGAATATAGAAGGTCACAAGTGATGAGGAAAGGTGAAAAGTCAAGGGGGGATGAAAACACATGTTGTAGTGCTATAAATTAGAATTGTTTCCCCTTTCCAAAGGGTTGAAAATTGTGTGTTGTTGTAAGTTGTTAATATTTGTATCACTAGTACATCAAGAAATAAGAGATTCATTTGCTCTCTATACTTTTATACGTTCATATTGACAAGGTTCTTCATCAAATTTTGGATAAGCCAAGAGTATAAGAATGAAGCAGCCAAAGTCAGGAAATAGCCACGAAGAGATGGAGCCAACCACGAAGAGAAAAGGGAAATCGTGGGATAAAGGAATAAGATATACATAGCTATAGAAATTTTTGGTAAACTAGATAAAGCCATGATATATGGAGAAAGCTGCGAGAGACTGGAAAAAATCACATTTTATTGGAAAGAGTCGTGGAAGTCAACATCGTTCCATGGATTGAAGACAAATCGAACTAGTAAGAGACTAAAGCCGACAGAGGCATGAGTCAAAAGAAGTGTCTTTTGAAGTCAATCATATTTTGTGTATTTATTGTAACTAATGTATTGTATATGGGGACATAACAAGAAATATGTGTATGAGTTCCATTATGAGATATTTTGTATGAGAATTAAGATAGATAAGATATAATGATAGGAATATACTTGAGGATGATGTAATAATTATTGATAAATAAATAAAGATTGGAGTTTTGGATAAAATTTGTCGTGTGATTTCCTTTATGTTTTTGTTCTTAGTGTAAATGTGGTGTATTTTTCGTGTACATCCTTAAAGATGGTCAAACTTCCTAAACCTCACAATATTGTCAGTGTTTTTAGGTCAACATTTAGTGGATGAGCCTATGTTCCTTGTGTTAAGTGGATGTTAAGAAATATTTCAGCACCATGGTATTAGAAGATGACATTAACATAAATTGAAAAGTGTTGGGAAAATTATATCGACATATTCGTAAAAGGAGAATAAAAAAGGCAGAACATAACTTATAAGGCAACAGAATCATAAGTGTTTTGAGATTACGGAGAAGAATTTTGGGACGAGTTTCCACATTAGTTGTGGCCCTATTTATTGGCACATGCAAAGAGGATAGAATGGTCGTGGATGTATTTAAGACAACCTTTTGAGTGGACTGTAGAAAAATGAACCATAGTAAAATGTATTGACGAACCTTGGACCATAGTGATATATTATTAGTACGAAACTACTTGAGATTCCTACATAATCACATGGGTAATTTAAGGTTGGACCAGTTTTGATAAAAAGAAACAAGAAGTTATAAGCAGAGCCCGCGATTAATTTATCCAATCAGTTCCATTCTTAATTAAATTTTTAATGATAGAAAATGGATTAATTAGGGACACGACAAAGTTTCATTAGGGGGAAAGGCACCATAGAATTTCCTACGTGAAGGGGGGCGATCTAAGAGTCATGACTTATCAAAATTAATGGGGTGTTGGATGGGGTGGAAAAAATAGGATGACATGAGAAAAAGAAAAAGAATGAGAAATTAAAGACTTGAGAAGAGGAGATTTAGAGAACTAAGGAGAATTAGTGATTTATAAGAGGATAATTAAAATAAGAAGAGAAGAAAGAATGAGTAGGATGGAAGAAAGAGCAAGGATATCCATGAAAAGAAAGAACTAGAGAAAAAATTGGAAAAAAAATGATATGACAAGAAGAAAGAGCTAAGAAAATGAATGAGAGGAAGGAAAAATTGAATAAAGCTAAGAAAGTAGAGAAGAAAATAGAGAAAGAAGATAAACCCACATCAAGTGGAGGCCAGTAATTGGATTACTCGGAAATGGAGGTGGATGTATCAAGTATAGCAATAATACCTGTGTCTTGTGGAGACCACCAATTTTCAGTTACCCCACAGAATCCCATGGTTCAATGTAATAGAAAGACCAGTTCAATAGGAAATAATGAGACAAGCAATCTTAATGAGGGATCTATAACAGTTAGTAGGAGGTTTATAACCAGCATTTAAAAGGGTTTTAGAAGTAGAAGGATGAAATGAAGAGGATTTAAGAACCCCATTGATGATTAAGAAAATAGGAAAAGAAGAAGAAGAAGAAGTACCTGAAATGAAGGAATTACTTGAGGAATTTGGAGAGAAAATAAAAATAGTAGATGAGGAGAATAAAGAATAAGAAAATTTAGATAAAAAAGAAGAAGAAATGATAGAGGTAATAGAAGAGAAAAATGAGGATGGAGATAGAGAGGAAAACCATGTAAGAAAGGAGGAAAGACAGAATAAGAAGAGGAGTGGTGAAGGATTACAAGAGAGACATAGATTAAGGAATAATAAAGATAAGAAGGTAGTTATGGAGGATATTAGTTATGAAAAGTCACCAAATAAAGATGCGCCCCCAACCAACACACAATCACAAAGGAGACGACCCCCCGAAGTGGATGCCATTCCATGTGCCGCTTACTACATCATTTAAGAATCTATAAAATCGAAAAAAAAATGGAGGAAAAGTATCAAACATTTCAAGAAGAGAGTCAGAGAATACAAGAGATAGTGAGCGAATTTTGAGAACTACTAGCCAATATTTATTTTGATATTGAATTGACTAGAGATAAGGGAAGAAAGAATAATTCAAAAACAGTTCATAACCAAACAAATAAAGTGAATACCCGATCAACCAGACCAATTGCTTAGATATTAAATTGACAATTTCTTACAAGGACACCAGTGATGCCTTGGAACATTTTTTTCTGTTACTCTCACTGGAAAAATAATAATATCACAGATGAAACTACTAAGATACAAGATTTCATATACACATTAAGAGATTACGCACTGCGTTGGTACATGAAGATCACTACTTAAGGAGAAAAACCATGGGCCAACATTGAAAGAGAGTTTAAAAAAGACTTCCATTTTTTGGAAGAACCGGAAGGAGTAAGAAAGATGAGAGACCTTATATAGAAAGAGGGGGGATCGGTGAAAGAATTTATTCAGAGATTCAAGAATGTTACTAGAATATTTGAAGAGCCCCTGATAGATAACTAGATAATTGATTGGTTCACCTCGGGGCTGTTGCCCTACCTTAGAGAAACACTAGATTCACAACACTTTAAATAATTATCAGATGCAATTGAGATGAATATTAAACTGGAATCCCAACCATGGAGAATATAGGGTGACACTTCATTAAAGACTGAGCTAGAAAGGGTGCAGTTAAAACTAGAAAAGTTAAAATTATATCAGGACATTCAAAGGATTGAAGGAATAAAACGTATTTCACCGCCAAAAACAATATGAGGCCAAAGATATGGTGCACATTCTATTGTACCAAAGGTCATAGTAGAATCAAATGTCCCTAATTTGAAAATGCAAACAGAACAACCACAGTAAGAATACATTCATAAGGAAAAAACATCCTCTAGCAACATAACACCATCAGAAAGGACATGGTGCAGTATTTTAATACTTTAGGACTAACATACACATGAAACTTGTCCTTTACTAGAAGTAGCACCTCATATGAATCAATTTATGTATTGTACTGCATGTGGGTCGTATAATCATTATAATCATACTTTCCTCTTGGTCAATGCTCTGGAATACTTAAAAGATTATGCTACCAGGAGATCAATGGCCACTAGATAGAATTCAACACTAAACCCCCCCCCCCCACTCAACCACAGATGCTTACAGTAAATATGCAACCTTCACAACCAATAATAATTGTATCGTAGTATTCAAATCAACAAGGTGGCCAACCTCACTTTGGAGGTGGATATCAAGGAGGTAACTATAATCAAAACTACCAAGGTTATAATGACAGAGGATACTGCAGAGGGTATCGAGTCAGATATAGAGGAAGTTTCAGAGGTGGATATCAAGGTGGATACAGAGGCGGTTATGATAACTACCATGTCGGTAGAGGATATCAAGGTTACAACGATGTTGGTTACCGTGGGGGTTATATGGATAACCAAGGAGGTGGATATCAAGACAGAAGGCCCATGAATTATTATAAATGTGGACAAGATGGGCACCTTGTAGGAAACTATACACAACCTGATCCCTATTGATTTTTCCATGAAAAAGGACATGATGCATTTGATTGTCCTAATTCTACCTAGTTCTATAGAAGCGGAGCAATGAAGTAAGAAGCTTTGGGAGAAGATTCTCAGAGAATAGTAAAACACATCACAAGAATCCCTTAGGATGAAGAGACCATAGAAAAATATAAAGCTACAAAAGCCTCTACTCGAGGAAGTAGACCTACAGAAGAAGACAAGAAATAAGAAGCAAAAGAATGTTATATGAGAAGGAAAGTAACAAAAGAAGGAAGAAATACTAAAGAACCTAGATATATAGTAGTTGTTACAACCATAAGTGCCACCAAGAATGAGGTGCCACCTAAAAAGAAAAAAGAAGGCTACCACAAGAACAACATTATTCTAATGAAGAAGAGTGGAATGATAAAGAAGTTAGGTTTGGTTTGAACTTAGAAGAAGTTGAAAAGAGTAGGATGGTTATAAAGGAAGCACAAGCCATGGAAGAAAAAGAGAAAAATGTTTTGTAGAAGAAGAGATTCTTGCCATAAAGGAACTAGATAAATTAATTACCAATCATGGGTTGGTAGACAATCTGAAATAATTTAGCAAGTATTGGAACAAAGAAGAAATGACTTTTCACATCTGCAAAAGTGGAGGACACAATAAGAATAAAAGAAACATATTTTGTACTCAACGAACACGGCGTAAGTCTGCCATTTACTTAGAGGTGGATATCTGTGATACCACCATTACCAAAGTACTAATTGATCGCATTGTGGATGTCAATATGATTTCTAAAAATACATGGGAGATACTTAGGAGGCTTACATTAGAACCCGCAAGATACTTTATCTGGTCGGTGGATGGATCATCAAGACAACTGCTAGGAGTACTAAAGAATGTAGTAGTAAATTTCATAGGAATAAAGAAAATAGTAAAGTTTGAAGTAGTAGAAAATGTCGTTGATAATACTTCATACAACGCCATTCTAGCCCTAGAGTGGTTCGTATATTACAATGGAACGCTAAACTCCGAAGAAGAAGAAGTGAATTTACATGCAAATTGTATGTGTTCATGTACCCTTACATGCCGAAATGAGTGCCACATGGGCAAAGGAATTATGTCACGATACAAAAGGTGAAGATTTTGATGAAATACAAGGAGTGTATGCATTGAATAAATTCTCTAACATTTAAAATGAATTCAAACCAAACTCGAATGGTGAGGTTTTAGTAAAATCATAATATTCCACCAAAATTTCATATAATGTGGTAGAAGCTTGGATACATGGGTTTCCAGAGTCAATAACTCAAAAACTACACTACGTAAGAAGAATACCACCTGGATTTATCACACTAGAATACCATGGATGACATTTTTGTGCCCACCCAAAACACATTTGAAGAAGAGGATGGATACTATTCTACACAGGAAAAATAAGAACATGATATCTTTATGCTAGCTCGAGATAGCTTTTCCGTGGAGAACGAAGAGGTAAAAGAGCTGCCGATCAAAAGAGTCTATAGGTTGAGCCTTGGGGCATCCCACCAAACCCTGCCAAAGTATTCAAGATATGGGGATATAGAGAAGTATATTAAAATCATGTAAATAATATTTCCTAATGAGAATCTAAGAATGGAGGCGTTGGATGATACCCTAACTATAAATGCCACAAGTTTTTGGGAAACACATAAATATACCCTGACTATAAATTCCTGGAACAGTATGAGCCATCTATTGAATATACTTCTTTTCAAAAGTGGTGAGATATATCTTTTGCATTGCTCGAAGAAGTAATGAAAAATATTCTCTTTACCATCAAAATAGATAAGACAGATATCAAAATAGATCCTAATCTATCAATAGAGGTAACCACAAAGAATGCGGTAAGTGAAATTTTAAGGGAGCACCACATAGATCTGGAAGAAGAAAATGAAATAATCTGTAAGAATGCAATAGAAGAGCACAAACTAGAAGTTTTTAAACCTCACAATGTGGAGAATCAAAAGAGGAGTGAATTACAGGCTGCGGTGACTAATTTAGAAACATAGTTGAGCAATTATGTGATATATTATACATACACCATTTAATGGCCAAGCATGACCACAAATGATAAGGCAGAAATAGAAAAATTAGAGAAAGAGATACACAAGGCTTCCACAGAGTATGAAATTTCTAAAGATACAGATGGAACTCAGAGGAAGAAGCTGGTGGAACTCATAGAAAAATACCAAAACCAAGAGAGGGCATCAACAAAGAAAATTAATGATATGCAAGAATTTAGTGGTATCTTTGACAATGCCTTGATAAGAATGCAACAAGAAACTAAAATAACACAGACTAGATGGAATAAGGTACATGCAAAACCCACCCCATTAGACATAATTCATTTAATTCAAGAAAATACACAACTCCAATAATGGACCGATTAGGTGAACAACCATTTGGATTCTTATTATATTTATGAAAAGAATATTACTCCTCACATCACTAAATGCATGCCACAAAGTATGCCATAAAGGCTTAGAGGCCGAGGAATCCCACCAACCCATCTGGGCAAGTTGAGCAAAGGAACTCTTGCTTACGCCATATGTCTAAGTTTCTTGGGAGTTTGATGCCACTACAAGTTGGCATCCCATTAATCCAGTTGGGTGAGTTGAGCGAGGGAATCCTTCTTTACACAAGATACCTAAGTTCTTGTGGTCGATGCCTACATAAGATGTTTTTGTAGAATCTTTTTAGAGGAAAGAACAAGGTTCTTCATCAGTTGTTGTCTCAAGGACCTTCATATAATGAGACATATGCCATACAACTCTAAACACCTTACATAGACTCAATATGACTTCTTACATCTCCACAGATACTTTCAAGGGTCCTTACACAAAAAGGACTACTAAGCACACTAGGCATATGTATTAATACTTCATGACTAACCTTCATGACACCACAAAGCACAAATAAGACACCATGTTCTTTATAGACCACATAGACACTCATCACTGTGAAAATTTGGCACAAGAACAATGAGAAAACACACTTCATGAGTCATGGACCATTTACACACCTTTTGTGACAAATAAGAGGAACTTATGAACATACACAACATGTTATACAAACCTCATACTAAAATTATGTAGATCATAGAGATTAAGGACATAAAATTGCACTATCAGTGACCACAGATCAAAGAATATGACTTCAAACACAAGAAACATCACTATGAACTGTTAAGACCATGAACAAGAACAAAAACTAACATACCTTGACCACATGGAGAGCACATATCTAGAAACAGGCAGCTCCCCCTCTCTTGGATGATTCATATGCATTGATATACCTTCAACAAGCATAGTGAAGTTATATATGTTCCCTAATAACCTAAAATAAGGTCTTGAAGAGGTCTCAGTACTTCTTGGGCACCTGTAAAACTCCTTCATCCTCTTTTTTCTGATATGATCACTATAACACACCTTTCCTTCGACCACCATTAGCTCTCATTGAAGCATGGAGATCTCTTCTTGGTTCCCAAGTCCTTCTTGGACCATTTTCATGTATTCTAGGCCTTTGAAGACCCCTTATTTTTACATTAGGACCTTGAAAACCCTTATTTTGACTTGAGATACCTTGATAGCGATCCCTTGCAACATGACTAACTTTTTTATAGTTATAACACACTATTGTATTGTTCCTCTTAAAACTATCAACATGTCTAGGTGGATCATTCAAGCAAAACCTAACAACATGTCTTGTTTATTGAAATTGTAGCATACAACACCCTTACCAAACTCACTTCTATTATCTTCACATGACTAAGTATCTTTAGGATCATATCTCTTGATGAAAATCCTCTTACTTTTTCTTGACTCAAACACTCCCAAACTCCATCCACAATTCTTGGCTTTATGACCATACTCACAATATGAGTTACATTCACCATGAAAGGATCCTACACCATTCCTAGGAGACCTTTTATTGCAGTCTCTAACTCTTTGACTGAAAACATGACATGATAAACAATAGCAATTGAGTGATCTTTCATACCTTGATGAATTATGTTGCATAATAGGATTGGTCTTCTCATTGTCCTTGGTGTGAGTCACCTTCTTTTCTTTCTTTGTACTTGGTTCACCATCTTCCTTGCTTGAAACCATATCATCTTTCTTCAATTCCTTGTCCTTGAGACCCTCATTGAATCCCAAACCAGCCCGATCACCTACTAATCATCGTTGGATAAAAGATTATCTAGGTCATTTGCACTTTTCCCAAACATTTTCAGTTTTCTTGAAAATAGATCAAGTCTTGAATGTATAGATTTAATGCGCATTTCATACTTGAGACACTCATCTTCCTTAGTCTTGAGATTATCATTGAGAAAAACAACCTATGATTTCAGCTGAGTAGTACATTCTTCCTCTTTGACTTTTAGAGTTTCAAACAACTCCTCCACCTGTGACTCTAAGAATTGAATATTGTAACTATGCTCATGAGCATCTTCCTTGGATTCAAGGTTGGTTGCAACACTCTCTAATTGTTCCTCAATATGCCTTGTGATCTCATCATGTTATTTACTCTCATTATTCAAATTGGATTCAAGGAGTTTAATTTGGTCTTCATGGTTTCTTTCCATTTCAACAATATGTTGTGTGATATTTTTATCCTCACCTCTATCAAGATTAAGTTCTCTTTTTACTATTTTCCAAGGTGACTCTTCACAATCTAAATCCAAATCACTAAATCCTTCTCCAAATCCACAAGTTGCAACTCCCAGGGGATAATGATTCTTATGTTCACTTGAAGTAGAACAACAATCATCTTTGGAGTTCTTTCCTTTCTGATAATTCTTCTTCTTATCACCCATTTGTGTCTCAGAAGATCTCCTCCAAGTTGTTAAGATTCTTCAAAAGGACCTGCTCTGATACTAATTGTTAGAAGTAAAATGGACTGGGGGGTGAATTATTCCTAACAACAATTTTAATTTATATTTCAAATATGATTATTCAAAAAACTCATAAGCACTCAACCATCTATTAATGTGTGAATACAACAACTAATCACATGTGCAAGAACCATAAGAAAGATAATCAACACAAGACATAAGATATAAGTGGTAAAGCCTCAAGGGGAAGAAAACCCACTGAAACATAATCTTATATTGATATGTTTCAAATTTATCGAGGCACCAAGCTCACAAGGAACACCAACCCCTAGTTTAGTAGAGCACTAACCCTACAAGACCAACCCCTAATTTTGTGAAGCACCAACTCCACAAGGAGGCTATAATTGCCAAAGATGATCAAACACCCACTCAACCACCTTGTGATGTTCAAATCTCTAATTTTTTACTGCCACAACTGATCGAGATCAAGTATACAACTCACACTTCTTTAATCAAACCCTAGGTGACCGAACTTCACAAAACAAGCTCTTCAATCACTTTTAAAATATTCAAACCCTTTCACACATGCTCACTTATTTTTTAAACCTTCAACACACTTGTTTCGGCCTCAAATCATGCTCCAACACCTGTAAATAACTCACACCCAGGTCACTCACCTTGCACACACTTCACTAGGTTGCAAAAGCACCCAAAACTATGCTCTTATAAGCTTCTCATGATTTCAAACTCAAGCACAATCATTTTACCTCATTTGGCTCAACCCATACATCAATAAAACATCCCAAATTTGAATTACAATAGTCACAAGTGACCCAAGTAGGTCGTCCTGGTTAAAAACCTCATTACATGTGCCAAAAATGGCTCAAAACCCCATGGGCACAAAGATAAAAATGCCTTTACATCAAAACCATACATAGTCATGACCCATAAACCCTTACACATGATTAAAATATCATTTAACATCCATAAATGGTCACAATTTAGCATAACCAATAAATTATTTCATTTAATGGGACCAACGCTCTTTCTGTTTATGAAAATTGTTGTTTCCTACATCCTTCAACACCCTGGAAACTTCATTATGCCACAACATAACTTATATTGAACCAAACATATTATACATTGTCCACAAATTTGATTATATATTATCCACAAATTGTAAATTATATGCATTATAGACAAAATTAACTCTATGATTTGATAACATCAATAAAATTATTCATGAACCTAATTCTTACCATTTGTAAGGTTCATAAATTCTCTTTGTAAAAAGTCTACACCTTTGAAATTTTATCATGGATTATTCACAAATCATAAAATAGATGTATTGTGTATAATCTACATAACTAGAAATAGGATTATTTATTCACAACATTATTCATAAAATAATTTTTTACAGAAAAATAACAATTATTAAAATTAAATTAAATGTTTATTCAAATACAATGTAGATAATCCACAATTTCACATTTTTCAAATTTTAAATTGTGGCATATCTATGTTCTTAATATTTCATTTTGATTATTATCACCAGACTGTAGTTCATTTTCAATGATTTAATCTCAAAACAACAAAGTGGGTTCATCAGAGGTAGGATAATTCAAGATGGTGTGATCATGGTGCATGAGATTATTCACTCTATGGATAATAATAAAAAGGCAAGCATGGTCCTTAAAATTGACATGAATAAAGCCTTTGATAAATTCTCCTGGTCTTTTCTTGACAAAGTTTTGACCAAAGAGTTATCAAGGCCCGCATTTCAACTACTAGATTCTCTATGGTGGTTAATGGTGAACCAGTGGGATACTTCACCAACAGTAGGGGACTAAGATAGGGGGATCTTATATCTCCTCTTCTCTTTAATATTATGGCAGATAGCCTCAGCAGAACAATCACCAAAGCTGTTAAAGATGTTTTTATAAAAGGCACTAAACCTACCTCTACGAATCAAACAACTTTTCATTAGCAATTTGCGGATGACATTATCATGCTATTAGTGGCATCTATACTGGAAGGTAAGGCGATCAAGTCCATTATGAAATTTTATGAGGTTGCTTCTAGAAAAGAGATCAATTTTGACAAAAGCTCTATTTTCTTTTTCAATACTCCTTTGGAAAGAAAAAATAGAATTGTTAAAGTATTGGGTTGCAAAATCAATTTACTTCCCACTAATTATTTGGGGCTTCCCCTTGGTACTAAAAAAGTCTCAAACAAAGTCTGGAATGAATTATTGGAAAGATTCCAAATGAAATTGGCTGGATGGAAAGGATCCATTATTTCCAGTGCTAATAAATGTCTGCTTATCAAAAGCACTCTTCAAAATTTGCTTATCTACATTATGTCTCTATACAACATTCCTTCTGCCATCAGAGAAAAAATTGAAAGGATTCACAAACACTTTTTATTGCAGAGAATGGAGGAAAAATTCAAATATCACCTAGTTGCCTGGGATCAAGTGTGCACTCCTAAAAGGATTGGGGGATTGGGCATAAAAGATATTAGAAAAATGAATATGGCCTTAATTTAAAAAATGGATTGGAGAATGCTATCAGAGGAACAACCATGTATTGAACTCATCAAGACTAAATATCTTGAGCAATAAATAACTTTCTCCTTCCTCCATGTAGAACAACTTCCCCATGGCTCCATTTTCTGGAACAACTTGATTCTTACCAGGAATTTTATCAAGCAAGGGTGTAGATGGAAAGTGGGAAATGGTAGAGACATCAATTTTTGGGGTGATAATTGGTCTAATCTTAGTCTGAATGATAGATTTAGTGCAGCTAAGGAGAGTCTTGAATAGAAATATGGTACTAAGGTCATTGATTACATGGAAATTGATGGAAATAAAAAGAGATGGAAATAACTCTCAGTGGATGGATTTGATTTTAAATCTATGTTGTCCTCTCTTCAGGAGAAACTGGACCTCATCACCTTGAATCAGGTGGAAGTCAATGATGAAATTGTATGGCACAATCTAGAGATGGGGACTAGATGGTTAAATCTGGATATAATTCTAACTTTGAGAATACCCAGAGTGAATTTAATTGGAGAAAAAATTAGATGACTGAGTTAACCCCTAAAATCAAATTTTTCTTTTGGCTTATGCTCAAAGGAAGAATTCTTACTAATGATAACCTGATAAAGAAAGGGTTCATAATGCCTAATAGGTGTCACCTATGCAAAAAATATTCTGAAGATATTAAGCACGTTTTTATCCACTGTGATTATGCTACCATGATTTGGAGCTATGCCTTTTCCAAGTTCAATGTTCTCTAGATGGTGCCTAAGGACTTCATCCAATTTTGGATCCAATGGAATCCTCCTATTAAGCATTATGTTGTGAGAAGACTTTGGTAACTGGTCATGGCCCATATTATCTAGAGAATATGGAAAGATAGGAATGATATAATTTTCAGAAATAACAAATAGCATTGCAAGCTCAACTTTGTTAAGATTGGGCATGTTGTTAAAGATAATATTGGGAGATTCAAACCTCCCAAAAATAAGAAGTATCTTGTTGATGAAGAGTACATTCTTTCCATTTGAAAGATTGGAACTGCTAGTTTGTAGATTAGGAATACCTCAAACATTGATAGGTCTTTGATTCATTGGATTCCTCCTGAGAGAAACTAGCATAAACTCAACTTTGATGGTGCCTCCAAGGGTAATCTTGGTCTTGTTGTTGGGGTGGTGTTATTAGGGATCATAAAGGTCATTTAGTTGCTACTTATGCTGGTAAAATGGGGATTCAGACGAATCATTATGCTGAAGCCCTAGCTGCTCTATGGGGGCTAAGGATTGCCAAAACTTTATAATATACAAAACTTAATTTTGGAAGGGGATTCTCTTAACATCATCAATCATCTAAATCAAACTTCTCCTCCTAGCTGGACTATCAAGGACTTTATTTTGAAAGCAAGAAATATTTTTCAAAAATTTAACAATATCATCATTAGACATACCTATAGGGAGGGGAATAAGGTTGCGAACACATTGGCTAATATGGGCATCAATAATAATCTTATCATATGGGATAAAGAAAATTACATCCCTAAGGAGGTTCAAACTAGCATTAATGTGGATAATTATGGGATTACATACATGGATTAATAATAATAATGACATGGAGCGGGCCTTAGCAGAGGTGAAAGTTCACACATGTGTGAATTATCCTCCTTATTAAGGCAACGTTAATGCCATTGAACCTCGCACAGGTGGGAGGAATTTCAAAAAATGGGACAGACATAAGGAAGAAATAAATTCTTGCAAGGGTTTTGAGCAAAACATTTATAGAATTAGCAGGAAGAAGAAGAACATGGGAGGGGCATCATGTCAATTGGAGCCATGTTGTGATCAGACCTGGAAGAATAACGAGGCACTTTGGAACCTCTTGCACAAGGGAGGCATCTCCAATTTCATTGAGTGCATTCAGGGTCATGATTAGAACATTTTGGTTCATTTTGTTATGGATTGGAAGGATATAAGGGTTAAATATGGTGGCCACCATGTTACTATCAACGAAGAGTTGATTGCTAAGGCTACAGGCCTAGAACTGGAGGGCTATAATTTTTTTAGTAAAAGGATTGACAGGGTCGCTGAGGCCAAGAAATTCTCTGACGAGGGCGAGGAGCTTGATTTTATTGCTGTGGGCATAAGGGTAAGTTCTATTCCCAAGTCGTATGATCAAGTGACGAATATGATGGTTAGATATATTTATTTGGAAGGGCATTATAAAATGGTCCCTGTTAAACACCTTATCTTTTTAAACCATTTTAAAAGGCATTTTTCGGTCCACTTCCCACACTACCTGTTCAATTCCCTTCAGCACTCTGTTCTGAAATTTCAAAAGCACTCTCGTGCTATTCCTTTCCATCAGGGCCTTATCTTCCTATTGCACAAGCTTTGTGTCTCCAAGTTCCCTGGCTTCCCGACTACTCCCAGTGATCCGCACGTTACCACCTCCTCTGCTCCCACTCCAATTCTTGAAACCCCTTCAAAATCCAAAACCAAGAACCCCAAGATTTCAAAAACAGACACCCCTCACACTACCCAGATTCTCAGAAGCACCAAAGAGTTGGAGGTTACTCAAAACTTGTTGCATATCAGCAATGTTGGTATTGATATGGCCCTGCATCAGGAGGGGAATCATGTGCCTCATAGATTGGAGTCTCTGGAGAAAGAGATGAAGCAGCTGAAGAAGGACCTTTAGCGTATGGAAAAGAAGAAAGGAAAAAGAAAAATTGATGAAGATAATGACAATGGAAAGGATCAGATTGCTGATATTTATAAGAAGCTAAACTCTCTGGACAGTAGAATGGGGAGAGCTAAAGATAGACATGATCACAACAGGCTATCTTCAAATCCATAAGTGAATTTTTAGAGCAACAATTTTGGAGCATTTCTATGCTCAGTGGGATCCCTACAACTATTTGGGGGAATGATAAAAATAGGAGTCTGAACATCTCGCATTGGAATGCTTCGGACCTAACGCACATCACCACATTGGCGTTGTTCACCTCGCTGCAAATGATCCAGTCCAGAATTGAAAGAGCATCCAAGAAGTAAACTCACTTGGGCTGGCGGGAGTCATTTTAGATGCTGATTTTTTGTTTGTTGTGACTTTGCTACTTTTTTGTTGTTATGTTATAGTCTATGTCCTTTTTTGTTTCTTGTTTGTAACTATCTCCTGGTTACTTATGGAAATAATGTTCTATCTGGATTTTGATCCTTTTTTGTTGCATCTACATAGTTATATCAGGTTGTTGAGCCCTTTTTGTAACAGGGTATACTCCCTTTACAACTATTTACCAATAATGAAAAAAAAATTCATTATGGAAAAATCACATTTTCTACTTATAATATGGAAAAAGTAGACTTTTGAAACTAGAATTTACGGTTGAATTTTTCTCTCATAGTTGTCCATAATTATTTTTTAATTATAAATTTGACGTCTATATTGTTGTCAAAATTTGCAACCTTAAACTTAATATATTTTTAATCATTATGAAAATGTTTTTCAAACTTAAATAAATATTAAAATTTGAAAATATATGAAAGAAAATTAATTAATTAATCAATTTACCATGCCAAAATAATATATCTATTAATTTCCAAGTAAAATATGCATAACCGTTAAACCTTCATATACCACATATTAAGGGACAAATTCTTTTCAATATGATGTGGACTCAACTTAGTTTGATATTATTGGTCTTAGTTTGAAATGTTTTTATTATTATTGATAAATAGTTTTAAAGGGGAGCATACCCCTTGGAATAAAAGGCTCAAAATCTAGAAATAACAGAGAGAGTTCAGTGGTTTCTGATAAGTGAGGGCCACATCCCAACAACAAGAGCCTATGAGAGCTAGAAAGAACATTAAAAATCATGGCAAGGGCTAACTGCCAATAAGAAGCCCAACAAAAACCAAAATATAGCTCGATAACAACTATAAAACCATAAAAACTCACAAAGAGGCAAAATACAAGAAACAACTATTTAAAAAAACTCATTAAAGACCTTATGAGATTCTTCTAGGGCTTTGAAAAGGTTGAGATCCACTTAATTTTCTTGGTCCTTGCTTCTCTTTGCTAATGCCTTCTTCTTGGCATTACCCTCCTTCCAAATCTCCTCCAAGATGCCACTAGCTTCACATTTATCTGTTTAACATGAATATGAATGAAATCAAGGAAATCCTTATACATGATCAATTGGTTGATTTGTTTGTTAATTATCTGATGTATTGTTTTCTCCATGTCTTGCTACTTCTTAGAAAGATTGGCAATCTATTCTTCCAGTTTGGCATAGGCCATGGAGCTCAAGTCATTCATGTTGCCATCTTTGAGTAAAAACTCCACATTATCTTCAATGATTTTAATGGCATCAACCTGGTGTTATAGTTGGGTTTGCATGTCAATGCTAAGATTGGGTTTAGGGGCATAGTGGATCATGTTCAATATGCCTTCAACCACAATTTTCTTGCCCTTGTCCATACTATAAAAACACTCTTTTAATAGGGAGAGGGGAGTGGGGTGGGAATTTGGGGTTTTTGGTTCGAATTCTAGGTTTTTGGGGGGGAACAAGTGGGGGAGTAGGTTCATTAAGTGCAACATCATGAAAATATTGGTGTAAAAGGAATATAACTCCTTGATGCAAGAGGAAGGCTCTGACATGGGCTTGTACTTCCAGAACAAATTTATCTAAGGAATGCAAGATGTAGTAAGAAAGGCTAACCTTAACAAAGCACCAAAAGTGATTAAACAATGCAAGATGATGAAGAGGCAACATAGAATAGCGGACTTCAAGAGTAACATACCTAACCACCATCTTTGCGACATCATTGTAAGTAGGGGGCATATAAGAGCATATCACCCCTGATTTACCAATTTGTAAGACTTCATCTTCCTCCATGAACCTCTTCTCTTCATATTCCTTGTCAAACTTGTTATTGTAAAATTTTATACCTTCCATTCCTAAGCCCATGATGAAGGAGATTAGGTTTTCAATAATGGTGAATTCCTTACCCCTGGAAGTGATGAACTTATCCTTCTACTTTTGAGAAAAATTCAGGGATATTTGGATATCATGTCCTTTGATCCTTTGCATAAAATTTGTGAAGTTGTCCCCTTCAAGGACCTTTCACAGGTTAGTGTTCTCTTTCTAGGTTAGGTCACAAATGGGCTCAACATGGCAAGGTGGGCCACCCATGGTTGAAAGAATTGCTATGAGAGCTCGAGCACCGCAAGAGAAAGGCTTCACTGCAGCACCACTGTTGATAGTCGAGGGAGAAAATTTACCCTGAGCTTTAGTAAACAGATTGCAAAAAAATAATGCATTTTCACCAATCATCTCCTTCACAAATATTCCCAACTCGTTTATGGAGGATGATCATTTGAAAGAGTTAAAACCCAAAAGTTTGGCGTACCCCAAGATAAGGCTCTACACATGCCTAGATCATCGTTGAGTAACACTATATTGGATAGGTGGCTTTGACATCTTTAGCAATGATGATTTGAGTCATGTGAGGGATGTCAATGTGATCATACCATACTTTTGATTGATTAGCTCGAACGCCTTGATTGGCTAAAGCATCCACTGCATCACTACCCTCCCAGTATGTGTGATAAATTATAACTTTATTAAACTCCTTGTAAATCTCCTTGGCTTCGTTAATGAAGTTTTTAATGGTTCAGCTGGGGGGATGGGTATCTTTGAGGTTATTAATAATGTTGAGAGAGTCCCCCTCAATTATTAAATTTTCTACTTTAAAATCATTAGCAATTATAATCCCCCATATGGAAGCTTGTTTTAGTTTAAAATGTTTTTTCAGTGAATTTTTATTATTAAAGAGAAATGATCAACACTATTGTTCCTTCTACATGGATCATGTATAAATAATATTCAACTGTGGATCCTAAGTTACACTGATCAATGATTATATTGAACTATTGAGATTCATTCCCTCATTTTACGGCCAAGAAATTGAAATGACATTTCTTTTAAATGCAAGTGAATGATGCACCCCTCTTTTAGGGGGTTTTGTTTGGTGATGAATGATACCCTTATCTTTATGATTTACAGAAAGTGACAGTATCGTGATTTATAGAAAGTGGTAGTGAGGTGATTTATCTGCAAGATCAGGGATGAACAAATTTGTTTGCAGAAATTTAATTCCTATTTCTAATGGTTTTTATATATTATATTTGTTCAAGTTTGATGGTAAGTCTTTTTTATTTTTATGAAGGGTAATTTTGATTACGGGTTTGCAAGAAGAATAAAATATTGTCCAGGATACTGGAAACTTATACGAATATGGTTATTTTAATACTTTTCTAATGTGGCTTAAGCTAATCATTTTTTGTTTCTCGCAGGGGTCATTGTGGCTATGAGAACAGACTGGTCAGATTCGAAAAACCCTTTCTAGGTTTTCTCTAAAACTTATTGGTAGTTCTCTATTTTATTACAGGTTGTACGGATTTACCAGCATGTTGTTTTTTTATTTGGGTGACCCATCTTTCTGTGCTCGGTCAGGGTTATAGATATATTTTGTTGTGTAGACCTACATGTTGGGGCTGCATATTTGGTGTGGATATGTCTTTGCTGTTGGATTGTGCTAGCATTTAGTGTGGATTTGAATGTGGTCAGGTGTAATTGTGTTTAGGACACATTTTTTTGTTATTGTGTGCATCTGTATTAGATCTACAACTTGTGCATGATGGGAAGATGAATGATTTTTGGGTTTTGCTGATGGAGTGAAAAAAATTTGTGGATATTTATTTTTAAAGCAAAGATTGAATTTGTAGCATCAGGTGAAAAACTAGACCTACGTGTATGCATAAAAAATGAAGTGAAGTTCTTGCGCATATAAATCTAAATGCAGTGTGGGAGTGTACAATTTTTTAAGATATAGGGTAAATAGGATTTTTTTGACTGGGACTCTACCGAGGAACAAAAAAGGTTAGAAACTTAGATTTACAATAAAGCACCCAAGAAGCAAGAGAAAATAGTTTACCAATAACACACACTATAAATGAAGACAATTAGGCTAATGACTGAGAGTCTTGATGAGAGGAGCAGTGGTATTTCTATAAAACCCCTTATTTTTTAAACAATTTTCCCTTCATCCACAAGTCCTTCAACCTCAATATCGGATACGCCATGCACGAGGAATTCCATAGAATTAATTAACTGAAATTTAACATTTAAAGGAGGAACATTCTCCTTGGCCTCTTCAACAGTATTTTCTATTTTATTTACTGGCGGTGAATTAGGGGATGCTTCCGCTAAGTCCTTTAAATCTGTGTTTGAATCTAAATCTTCCTTGAATTTAATTCTATCACAAAATGTTTTCGGAGTGCACTGTTCATATGATATTTTACCTCTAATTTGTGCTTACATCACACCCTGAGTGATACCTAAAATATTTTTTTGGCTCCCTAAAAAAATTGCATGAATTTTTTTTAATGTAAATTGAAATACAATTAATAAAGAAAAAAATAAAGGTTTGTAATTTTTGATAGGAAACTCGGATTCGAGTGCCGATTTTTTTAAAAGTGCCTATTTTATCATGGTTGTTCAATTGAAATAATTTGTTTTGTAAAAAATTCTGAATTATAAAGTGCTAAAATTTGGTTGGGTCAAAAAATATTAATTCAAGGAGTTGTAATACTATGATTCATTCAACATTCATTCTTTTATTTTACAAACACACTAAAATATCAAATGGATTCTAATAATTATTTACTTACTCCATTTTAATATCATGAATGGAATAATTATATGTCACTCACTTTGTGAAACAATAACCTCTACAAGATAAATATGGATTTGTAAATTGAACTATCGAAAAAGAAAGATAAATATAAATGGTTTGACATATATGAAGAATCCTATGGCTTCATGTCCTTTTTAGTGTTACATAATCTTACTTTCTCTTAAATATAACAAAACACCAAAGGAAATATAGGACACCTTAGAAAAACTCCTTGGGAAACAAGATGAAATGAGAGGGCATGAACTAGAAAATCAGTTGATTTGTCTTAGCCCTATATTTTTTTACATACTTCAAGACTTCTTCACCAATTTAAAACATGTGATAATGCAACTGAAAGAATTTGGAATTGACAAAAAGGACTCCCAACTTATTATTTATGTCCTCACTAAACTAGGCCCTAACTATTTGTTTTTTATCTCTTCCTTCCTTCAACAAATAAAACACTTGGAGTAGAATGGAACATGCCCTAAATTGATGAGTTTATTGCTGAATTTACCCGGGAACAAGACAAATTAATTCAAATGTGTGCATTAAATTCAACTAAACAACATGTTCTATTAACGAGGCACGACATATAGAAGGATTACAAATAGAAGAAAGAAAACAACATGTATCATGAGAGAAAAAAGGATCAACCCACCTCACAAGAAAACTTTGGAACTTACACTTCTAGTGTTAATTCCAAGAAAGAGAGGATAAAATGTGGGTATTACATAAGTAAACATGATGAAAGAAGTTGTTTGAAGAAGTAAGTTTACTACTTCACTATTTTTCTTAAGAAGAAGAACATAGGTGCCCTAGAGTCTATCAAACCATCATCATCAACCCATGAATCCTCCATGCAAAATGAAAATGGAAAAGGGAAAGAGAAAGAATTGGGAAAGGAGAAAAAGGGGAGAGAATTAATATCACTTGGACCACCAATTCCTACATGGCTTATTAATTCTAGTACATCTAATCATATGGTTTTCTCACATGTGGAGTTCACTTCTTTAGATCCATATGAAATTTCCAATATATGATTAAGCGAAGAAAGTTTTACACAAGTTTTTGGGGGAGGTTGTGTTGAAGTGATTGGAGGAACATTCAATATTGTTCTAATTATTCCCTAACTATCAACTAATCTTATATAATTCTACCAGACTACTCACCTTAGTATGGGTATGGGAGTCATGTTCACTTCAGATTCAATATATGTCAGAGGGTTTTAAAATGACAATATCACTACAATTGGTGTAGTCGATCATCATTCTTTGCTATATCACTTCTTTTACTTTGTTCATCCTTCATATTATTCACTAGATTCACATGTACTTGATGAAACTTATGGGTTTAAGCATAGTTATGATGATGATGAATTATCTTCTAGAACACATGACTATAATAGTTATGGGGACCCAAATCCACAATATTTTTGTCCCCTTATAGTTTTAGAGGAGTTATTTCTTCATCCACCTACTTCTTGTTCACCATATACTTTTTAGGGAGAAGGAAACTTGATTCAAGACTCATCCAACATCAGGAATTCATCTACTCAGTTACATGGCCTTCCATGTTCCCTTATTACTTCTTATTTGAATTCACCATCCCTTCATGGAGCAATTGGAACTTCTACCTTGCATGAGGAGCATAGTTCATTGGATAGGAACCACACCTTTGTTATAGTTCCATAAGACACTTGGTGATTTCCTTTACTCTTCCATGGTGATCCACTTTTCACTACATCTACTTACGATCCACAATCACTCCAGGAGGTTTCTTTGTAAGATATAAGGTGGCATTGTATGTGGGTACCTCATCGAGCCTTGTTTCTAGGAACCACTTTCTTTTCCACCCACCTAATCTATGCTTAAAGGTGGGGTCTTGGTGTGGGATATTATTTATTCCATTTATTTATTTATGTGGATTATTCCTACACTTTATGAATTATCCTGCTTAGGTGTACTAGTTACAGGAGTTACACTTGAAGCTAGTCACAGGAGTTACACTTAACCATATTTTTTTAGCTAAATTAGAGTTACTCTTAGTTTGACTATGTCAAGTGTGTGAGTTACAATTCTATTTTAGGCTCTTTTTCACTAATAATGGAGGAGTTACACATTCACTCACCTTTATGTACATCTTCATTTGTAAGTAATTCTAAGCAGTGTATTTGGAGAAATCTTGGCTTTGTTGCATATTGAGTTTATTTTTGCACTTTCATGCTCGTTACTTATATTGTTTTCTACAACTACGTGTGCACTTGTTTTTCTATTAGATATCCTTATGGATACTCCAATAAATCTTAAGGCTTTTATGTACAATTATATGTATACCATGTATTTATCAATAACATCTGTTATCTTCCACATAAATTCTCCACTAATTGGTCACTAATGACATCAATCTAGCTACACCAATGTGTCAAGATTGAAAACATAATTTAGGTAAAAGAGAGCTCCAAACACTATTGTATGGCCAATATATTTTTTGACTGAATTTTCAAAATTAAATTAAAAACTTATAAGTGGTAGCTAATGGAAGTAAATTTTAATAGCTTCATCAATTATTTATCCATGAACATTACTTTCATTAAACACTGCATCTGTATACTTTTATATGCCACATATCAACATAAAAAATCATGAGAGTTAAACTCTAAAACTTTAGTATGGCCATATGAATTTTTAATAATTATTTTTTAATATATAAGGAATGATAAACATAATGCATGTGATATGAAGGATGCATGCATACCCTTATTTAATGTAATAGAGATATTATTTATGTAGAAATTCAATTTTGATATAAAGTGTTTAAATTAGTTACTAACTCATATTATTCTATGATATTTGTGTGTTTTCCAATCTAAGAATATTATGATTGGTGTGTTTTCATTTATTTTGTTGTGTGAGTTGTTTTAATCCTTATATGGATACATAAGGGTTTTTGGTCCTTATTTTTGTTATCCCCACAAATTTTGGAGTTAAATTAGACACGTGTAGACATCATATAATGTTAGATAAGGAATTTTAGGTTAAGCGCACAAAGTTGTGGCACTATGAAACATTCAATATCTTCGGAGCAGCAATGCACAAAAAGTTTGAAAGACATAATGCATAAGTAATTAATAGAATCTAGAGGAGTAGAGATGATTGTGTGTGGCACAACCTTGCACTACCACATCATTATAAAGGATAAAGCTAGAAAATGACAAATAATAGGGTAAGAATAAGGAAGGAGATAACATGTGTCATCAGACAAAGAAGATGACGATGGGATTCAACTAGCATATATTATGATCTATCAGTGTAAGTCATTAGATATGATGTTGTTCCAACTCTTTGAGGATCATGACAAAGTTATGGCACCAAAATAGCCCTAAGGACATCTGAAACCAATTTCATTAATGCAGGGGTTAAATTTGACCATCGTTTAGACATTTTTTACGATTTTAGCTGTAAAATACTTGCAAATATTCGTAATAACCGTCATATGTAACTTGCACATTTAAAATTTGACACTTGAATTATATATATATATATATATATATATATATATATATATATATATATATATATATATATATACATAAATTATAAAAATATATATACACAATATCTTTTAAATAATTAAGTAAATATATAATAAATATTATAACTAACATTATTTTGTATTTTTGAAGGGTGGTATTAAAAAATTACCATCATTGAATTTTTTTTACAGGCATAAGTGGTCGTCAAATTTAACCCATGCATTAATGGAGTCTCACCTACTTTTAGTAATGGAAGCAAACAACGTTGAGTGAGAAACAAATGTATCTAATCTACTACCAAATGCATAAAAGGGGGTATTATGTACATTGGTTATATGTCGAGCTACTCAATGGTGGTTCTCTAGAACTTTATATTGAATGAATGAATGAATGCTCGTATCTCTATGTATATGTGTGGATATTATATGGGTTGTCTAAATATGATGAGAGGACTTATTTTTCTTAATGGTTTAATTATTTTTTGTTCTATTCATGTTAATATTTTCTAAGTTATTACCACCAAGTATAAGCATGGCTGTTGACTCAAATACATTCTTATATGAGTATACCACATATGCACACATATTGGTATATATGAATACTTATATGGATTTTCTGGCTTCTATTGAGCTCAAAGTTGAGGACAGAATATGGACTCAAAATTTCTAGTCTATGAAGGCTTTCCATTCAAATGAAGTACTTGTTTAGTATATATGAATATTTATATGGATTTTTTGGCTTCTATTGAGCTCAAAGTTGAGGACAAAATATGGACTCAAAATTTCTAGTCTATGAAGGATTTCCCTTCAGATGAAGTACTTGTTTTTTATCTTGGTCACTTGGCTTTGGATTGTAAGATAGGGAAGAAATAAGTTAAAAGTAGAATTTTTTGGTGGTGGAATTTTGACCCTAGTCATCTGGTAGTTGATAGGCACTCGGATAGTGACTCAAAAGATGGTTAAATGGATGAGGAAGATTTAGTTATCAAGAATGAGGTGGTCATGGCTTCCTCTACTCATGTAGAAAAGGTTTCACTCAAGAATTCTGAGTTGATTTTGGAAAATAATTTCGTTCTTCTTATTTCTACAAGAGATCCAATATCACATAGATAAGGAAAAATTTGAAATTATCTTATCGTTTCACACTAAAGAAAATGTAAATCTAAACACCAGTGTTGGATGGACTATTATGAGTAAAAAGAAGAAAGGGAAAATTGTTAATGATTCCCTTAAGATACATTTAAGATCCCATGGGAAGGAGTATTAGGGATTACAGGTTGATTGTTTGTATACCTTTTTTTTGTTTTTATATTGGAATGGTTGTGTTTTTGTTGTCCTTATTTTCCACCAGAAGAGGAAACCCTATGTGACCATCATTTCTAAATCTTTTTCTCCATTGGTACTTGTTACGAGGTAGGGTCCCCTAAACCATCTTTTACCATCTATAAAAAAAATACCACCAAGTATGATATCACATGCCCTGTTCCCCAAACTACCAAGGGACCTGGATCACTTAGCATGGGAAAATAAATTCCACGTGATATGCCAACACATAAAATGTTGTAAAGAGGGGTTTTGATTTGGTTTAAGTCCCTATAGGATAAACGAGAGCATAAGAATGAAAATCCCATCTTTTTGTTTTGTTTCGATGATATTTCTCATCGTGGAAAATGAAAGTTTCAAATATAATATCATTTGAGTGCATCAAAAAGTGGCTAGATTAAAAATAATAATACATCTACACAACCATCCAAGGTGAAGACGATAAAAACCAATAAATTTGTGGATGAGAAGTTGGATGATCCTCTGTACTCAATAATTGTTATGTGAATCTCTACATCATATGTATTCCTATTTAGGGATTGTTGTTAAACAATCCAAAAAACATTGGAAGCAAGTATACTTGGAAGGAGGAGTGTGTCACAATGCTTAAAAAACAATGAAATATCGATCCATGGTGTTGATGTGCGGTGTGAAGGAACCATATATATTAGAGTTTGCAACATCAACACGTCCGTTCCTGAAAGATGCGTAGTATCACTTCATGTGTGAGCCCAACTGAACATAAATTCATTAGTTTCCAATCCAAATACATATGGCATTTATAGATTGGGAAGTTAAGACTCAACCTATGAGAATCAAAGTACCTTTGTGTTGGTTGTGGATTGTGGGGGGGGGGGGGGGAGAATGCAAAAGGGAAGATAACTTCTAGGGGTACTTTAAAAATCTATAAGATGTAGGAAGAGGATGAAAGAGAACTCAAAAACCAAAAGTATCACCAAGGGATGGGCTTACTACTAGCTTTCATGAGGACTCAATATGAAGGTATGGATGTTGTAATGACCTCACATGATGGAAGGAGGACCACTACTACCAAGAGTTCAAAAAATGAGTCTACACCACTTGAAGAAATGGCTTGGGACCATTTGTTGATGAAAAACCATGGAAGAAGAAGCACAAAAATGATACACTCGCCACTATCTAATAATAACATTTGCACAATGTCAATAAAAATGGGATGAGGAAAATCTAGTGTGTTGATGACGAAAGAGCAATCTATTTACTTACGAATTAAAATTTTTATTTTTTTGCATTAAAGACCCCATGAATTACACATACCCATTTCTCCTTTTCAACACGAAATATGTTGATGATATATGAGAAACATGGATGTGCACAAGCGCGAAAAACCTAGACAGAGATGCATGTAAATGGGAAGGGCTCTACCTTTATTGAAAGAGGGTGTACATGCTAAAGAAAATTATTGTGTAGTGGATTACACATTCATGGATAACCCTACAGTTTAACTACGCCAGGTCTTGGTGGCCATAAAATTTTCTATGAATAGCTCATGGTAGGCTAGAGGATTTATGATTTTATGAAGGTGTTTACTAGTTCATGCCTAATTGAAGAAAACTATGGCTTGGGAATCAATCACAACAAGAACAATTTTAAATATGGTTTAAGAAATGACAATTGATTAATGTTCATTCATGGCCTTATTAATGTGTGAAATCAATTAATATGAATATTCAACTATATGTATCACTTATAATATATAAAGGATTAACTTTACGTGAAGAATAAAATCTTTAAGTCCTACTTATAAGAGAGATATTAAAAAGTAAATAAGATGATTATAGTATATTAGAAAGAGAAATTAAGTATGAAATATGCAAGGGAAGAACCAACACACTTGTATGCCAAGATCTATAAAATCTATGCCCACACTTAGGCCAATATGTACTCAATCAAGACACTGACATGTGTAAATCTAATCGAAGGTCTAAATCAATAAGATTTGAGTGAAAACATCATTGGATGTGTAAGATGAATGTTTTCCTTTCTAGTCATTGAATTCGAGGATAATTTGATTGATAAACAAATTTAATCCTCTAACATTTTTTAAAAATGAAACAAAGCGTATACAATTGATAGCTTAAGTTAGAAATGAAGAAAGAAAATAGTGACAAGGAAAATGTATAAAATATTATAAGTTTTTGTATTCCAAATTTGAGGACCCTTTACAATTTTTTTGGTCTGGGTATTTATAGGAAAACCTATGTGATGAATAATGTTACAAACATTAATAGCAGTAGGCTCTGTCATATCCCATATTTAGCAAAAACATTACATGGTAGATAAATAATTCAACCAGATTTAATTCCAAGTTGGCCTTGTAGAATTTCCTCACATGTTAGAATATCCTCTATAAGGGAGAAAATAATTATTAAATTTTGTATATGAAATGCTCAGAATTCCAAATTCCAATACAAGGTGACATACATGGCTGGATCATTCTATTTTTCTTTTTAATTATCTTTCTATGACATGGCATGTTTCTAGGAGAATTAACCAACTAAATCCTCTTAATTTCTAACAAATAAATGAGAATTATGATGCCTTGATTTCTAAGCAATATGAATTATTCTTTTTGGGCTTGATAATTTCTCGTTTAGCGTATCCTTTTGGTTTACATCGAACAAACCATGTGTGTTTATATATTTGTGCAATGAGTGTGTGTTTAGGAATTTGAAATTTCAAATTGTTCGTTTAGATGGGGATCTTTTAAATGTTATGTGTGACATCCTTGAATAATCCTTGTCAAACATATTTGAACCCAAATTTGAAGAAATGGATGAGAGGTGATCGATGCAGTTACTAAGTACGATGGCCATGTTTGATCAAATAGAATTCCCATACCAATCCTCAAGATTCCATAATTATTGTGATAATAGCATGCTCTAGTATTAGTGCTAGGAATTAGACAAGACATACACAAGATTTATCTTATGAAAAGAAAAATAATATATAATACTTGGATAGACAACATTTTTACACAAAAATATATTATTCTCTTCTATTACACACTGACCAAATATTACATGTGACACAATAAAATTATACAGGATTGTAATGTCCCCTTTTCTTGCACCAAACGCCTAAGGGCCAAGTCGAGTCCAAACCATGGTCAGACCCAAGGGGCTGTGGACGCTGGGAGCTTTTGGGAAGGGGCCACGTAGTTCTAATATTCTAATTTTGCGTTGAGGTTCACTTTTGGACCATGACGACTTAAAGGGGAAAAGTAAATTAAGTTATTTTTATTTTATTGACCCCTTTCTGGAATGAAATGCGTCTAGGTCTATTGGGGCTCTTTTGCCTTGGAAGGTATATAAGGAGCTAGGAGAGAAAGGAGAGACACCTTTTGTCATATACATTTTTAGCCTCCTTCACATGAAGTTGCTACTATTGCGCATCTACAACTTATGGAGTCAAATCCCATAGGGACCCTAGCTTTGGTGGCGAGATACACGTCCCTAGCTAGCAAGACATTCTTTAGTAGTGAGAGATCTACCCTAGTCTGTCATTTTGGAGCCGCTTTCAGGGTTGTGTGGCAGAGACATTATTAGAGGTTTAAGAGGATGGATTTTGAAGGTTTTTGGGAGCATTTGGGGAAGTCAATCAGAGGGGCTCCAAATCAGATTCACAGAAGCCATTTGGGCTAGGCATGGTAGCACATTGAAGGCACCTCCATCATTTTCTGACCCCATTCCAAGCGAGGCAACTTGCAGCCTTTATTTGGGGGTTTTTCAGTCGGTCGTTTTCAAATCTGAAGGCGGAACTAGTACTGCCTATATCTGTTAATGTTATTTCCAAATACCCTTATTATTGCTCTTGTATTTAGAGGGTTACGAACCTCTGAAGTTTTCCAGTTGTCTAGGGCATTATGTAATTTTTCTTGGCAGCAATATATTATTCCAAAAATGTTTTCATATTGTTTATTATTACTGTTGTAAGCTTCCCTCAAATTTCATGCATTGTGGGCAAATATTTTTTGTGATATCAATTTAATACCATTCACTGTCCTAGCTGGACATTTTCAATAAAAATTAGAAATTTTACTCTGCTACAATTTTCCCATATTTTGTGCATTTTTAAGTAGTATCCCATAAGGGATATTTCAGTGGTATTAAAGTTGTTGTTCCTCAAGCCTGTGTGGGTTAAATATGGTAGTTTGGAAAGATCTCAATGTGGGTTTTATGAAGGAAATGTTCACCAACATGGTGAAACAACAAGAAGCCACTAACCTTTATTTGAGCCATCTCACTCAGAATGTGAATCAAAGTAGATCTAGGGACAATAAGGAACATGGTGAGAACAATGATAAAGGGCGGCCAATATAGGTGATTGATGAGGATTATTGTTGGAGGAAGTACCAATCTTTGAGTAGGGGTTTCAGAGATAATATACCATTTCCATATTATTGCATGATGAAGATTGGTAGCAAGCCCAAACAAGGTCATCATACGCCGATACCTGAATTACAAAAGAACTCTTTTGAAAAAGAATCTTCTAGACAAAATGGTATGATTTCAATTGAGAAAAATAATTGCATTAGTGAAACTTTGCTTGTTAGAGAAATTATTCTGGCTCAGGAGAAGAAATTTGTATATGCAAGCAAGGAGGATGTAATGGAAACTCTTAAAAAGTGTGAGGAATGGAATAACAGAGCTAGAGCTGCTAGGTTGATAGCGACTCAAGTAAGAAAACACTTACAAGAGTTCAAGGAAATGATGAGGGCAATTGATGCAAGGAAGTCTACACCCATGCAAGAAGACTTTATGGAGTAGCTGGCACATGAGGAGGAGCCTCGCATGGACACTTGTGTAAAATTGTAGCTTGCTGTAATTTCCAAACCAACAAATTTTGATCAACTTTCAAATACTTTCAACAGGCACTCATGCAACAATGTTGGGGGCAGCTCAACATATGTCTGTCTTGAACACACGGAGGACATTGATGGCCTTGAAAGGTATGAAGGTCACACTAATGTGTCTTATCTATTGTTGCCTATTCTGATTTATTTCCATCATGAGATGCATGGTATGGTAGATGATGAAGTCTTCATCATGGAGTTTGTTGGACCATTTCTCCAACTATGTGTATATGAGCATCTTGTGGATGATATGTGGTGGCAAGTTTTAGCTCACTTAAATGATACAAGGATCATGGGAATTATAAGGTATGGGATCCTAGTAATATGTGGCAATTATCCAAAACTATCAATTCTAATTTTGAAAACTTTTTGATTGATTTCATAAGAAAAATAAGGAATTCAAATGTGTCTTTTGGGATTACAAGTGTTGCCAAACATGATTTATTCATTGGAGACTCTGATGCAAGAAGGGAGAGTACCTCTCAAGGTACTAGCATTGGTTCTATGCTTACTAAAAAGGGTAAGAGAATATTTTTAATCATCTTCAGCCTGCTAGACTGTATATAAAAGAAGTCATAATGAGAAGATAAAATAGTAATATGGGACAACAAGGTCAAAGAGGTGAGAGTGGGCATTCAGGGCAGCGGCCTCCCCATTCTTCTGCCAGGCCTTTGGGGCTTCACAAACCTTCTTTCTTGAAGGATCCATAAGTTTCACAAGTACAACAGCCAGTAGATATTTTGGATGAAGAGCCTTGTTGGAAGAGGAACCAGACCTTGGTGAGGGCTTTCGTAACAACATGCCATTCCAGGAATATTGCAAAATGAAGATTGGCAGTAAACCCAAGAGAGATCATCAGAAATAGGTACCATAGTTACAAAGGAGATTGGGACAGATCTCCATTCCACACTTCGATGGTTCTAAGAAGTGTACTGCACCATCTTGGCTCCAGAAGTTGAAGACATACTCCAACTTGAATCCTTTGTGTGAGGAAGATGTAATTAAGTTTGCAAGCTTGCATCTTGAGGGAGACGCTCATGATTGGTGGCATCATTGGTTGATTACATAGGGACACATACAAATTACTACTTATGTAGAGTTCACGCAGAGGCTGGTGAGTAGAGTTGATAGGAGGGACCCTAACAGGTATTTCAGGGAGTGGACTCATTTGAGACAAACCGGTCTCGTGGATCAGTACATCATAGATTTTCAGAGATTATCAGTCATCGTACATGATGTCATAAAGATGAGGTTGATTTCACTGTTCATAGTGGGTTTGACAGACGCTTTCACTGGGTTTGTGAAGGCATTTGAACCTTCTTCTTTGCATGAGGCTGTTAGGAAAGCTCGGGACTTGGAGTTATCGACTCCAAAGCCGAGGGCTCCACCTCGCGTTCAGCAAAGGGAACCTCCATCTAGATCAAGTGAACATCAGTAGAGGGAACCTCCACCAAGGTAAGAGGTGGTTAAAAATCTAGTCATTTCCCGTGAAGATAGAGATGAGTTGAGGCGACATAAACTATGTTTCGATTGCCACACACCTTGAATTTTAGGACATGATTACAGAGGTAGAGGGAAGGCCCAATCCATTGAAGTCTTTGAGGAGAGTAAGGGTGAAAAAGGTGAGGAGTTAGAGACTTGTGAGATGGATGATGGAGATGGGGTTGCATTAGATAGTGCAGATGCGGGACAAGAGGAGGCTTTTCCTCAGGAGATTATAATTGCATTGTATAGTACTCTGATGTACAAGGCCTTTAGGATTAGAGGAGTTATGTAGGGTCAGCGATTTGGGGTAATCATTGATAGTGGGGCAACTCACAACTCTATTGATGCCTCATTTTTTGAGAGGCAAGGATTATTAACAGAGGATTTCAAGGGCCTCAACGGGGTTGTAGCCAATGGAGAGTCTAATAGGTGCACACGACAGGTTCCCTAAGTAAGCATCACGATGGGTAACTATACAGTTACTGACGATCTCCACATCGTTGGTATGGGAGTGACCAACATAGTGCTGGGAGTGTAGTGGCTTCACTCTCTTGGTGAGTTTCAGACTAACTTTCAGAAGATGGAGCTAAAGTTTAAATCCGAGGGTAAGAATGTGATTTTGAGGGGATTATCTACAGGAGCACCTAGGGTGGTTACAGCTGAGGGGATGGAGAGGACGTTCCGACATGGTGAGGATTTTTATTATTGCAGATCGATGTGGAGTATGATGGATGTGGATGTGACAAACAATGTTACACATGAGACAGTTACAAAGATTGGGGTTACAAGTTTAAATCCTCTAAGTTTATCATTATGTTGGTTATCTAAGGGGTTGGTAAACTGGAGATCTCATTTTCTTGTTGAGTACTCAAAGAACCAACACACTTGTGAGATTCGAGATGGTCACATACATGATGACACCTACAAATTGGAGGATGAGATGATATTCTATCATGGCAGATTATACCTTTTGTCAGACTTAGGCTTGAGGACGGAGATATTGCGAAATATGCAATGTTCTTTCATGACCGAACACTTGAGCTTTGATGACACCTACAGGCTCATATCAGAGAGGTTCAGATGGCATGGGTTGATGGAGGATATCCCTAACTTCATACAGGGATGTATGGTTTGTCACTATAACAAATCAGAGCTTACAGGTTCATGATGTTCAGAGTCAATAGGGGATAACACACCTATGTATTTTACTGCTTCTAGGCAAGGTGAGCATTTCACCCCTATGCTAGTTAGTGGAAGGATGGAGTCGACTCAGTTACCTGGTTTTTAATAGGTTTTCACTCATCACAGGAGGTGAACTATGTGGAGTTGACATTATCGGTTGACCATGTACTGGAATCTTGGGATTTTCCCCCCACGGGACACATCGAGATACATTATGAGGAGTTGTACTCTCACACCAATGTACGTCATGTGGGAGAGTTGGCACACTTTGTGCGTATATAGGTTATTTCATAGGTTGATCCAGGGAATTATACAGGATTCAGAGTGGACTTTCATACCCAGGAGTTGATTGGAGAGGATGTGAGTGATCACATGATAACAACCTTGCATTGGCAGGGATTGGAAAAATTGGAAATTTTGGTGTGGGTACCAATGGAGAGTTAGTTTGGGTATCATTCTACTTCACGAACACCATTGCTCTCGCTACTATATGGAGGTCATGATGATTGCATGGGGTTTCTTGGTTACTTCAGATTACTCCGATCCTTGGTTGACGGCAAGGTGAGGTGGAGAAACTTACGGCGATGTATTCAACTTCTGTAATAGGACAAGATAATGCTTGGGGTCAAGCATTTCTTGGGAAGGGAGGACTGTAATGTCCCCTTTTCCTGCGCCAAATGCCTAAGGGCCAAGTCGAGTCTGAACCGTGGTCAGACCCAAGGGGCTGTGGATGTTGGGAGCTATTGGGAAGGGGCCACGTGGTTCTAATGATTCTAAGTTTGTGGTTGAGGGTCACTTTTGGACCATTGGCGACTTAAAGGGGAAAAGTAACTTAAGTTATTTTTATTTTATTGACCCCTCCGTGGAATGAAACGCGTCTAGGTCTATTGGGGCTCTTTTGCCTTGGAAGGTATATAAGGAGCTGGGAGAGAAAGGAGAGACACCTTTTGTCATATATATTTTTAGCCTCCTTCATGTGCAGCTACTGTTGTTATGCATCTACAGCTTGTGGAGTCAAATCCCACACGGACCCTAGCTTCGGTGGTGAGAGACCCATCCCTAGCTAGCAGGGCATTATTATGTAGTGAGAGATCTACCCTAGTTTGTCATTTTGGAGCCGCTTTCAGGGCTGTGTGGCAAAGACATTGTCAGAGGTTTAAGAGGAAGGATTTCGAGGGTTTTTGGGGGCATTTGGGGAAGTCAATCAAAGGGGCTCTAGATCAGATTCATGGCAACCATTTGGGCTGGGCATGGTAGCACATTGAAGGTGCCTACATCATTTTCCGACCCCATTCCAAGTGAGGCGAATTGCATCCTTTATTTGGGGGTTTTCTAGTCGGTCATTTTCAGACCTGAAGGTAGAACTATTACTGCCTATATCTGTTAATGTTATTTCCAAAGACTCTTATTATTGCTCTTGTATTTAGAGGGTTACGAACCCTTGAAGTTTTCCAGATGTCTAGGGCAATCTCTAAATTTTCCTGGCAATAATATATTATTCCAAAAATGTTTTCATAGTGTTTATTATTACTGTTGCAAGCTTCCCTCAAATTTCATGCATTGTGGGCAAATATTTTGTGTGATATCAATTTAATACCATTCATTGTCCTAGCTGGACATTTTTAGTAAAAATTAGAAAATTTTCTCTGCTGCAATTTTCCCATATTTTGTGCATTTTTAAGTAGTATCACATAAGGGATATTTCAAGGATATCATATCCTATTATCTACGAATCACACTAAATTCTAAATCTCCTAGAATCTCTCGTAGATTATTAACAAACTATTAATGTAATATTATTTTTATAACAATATACATGTTTAACCAAACATCTAACCAATTTACCTAGGTAAACCTGGATTGAATATTACATATAAACACTAATTTTCCTAACATTCCCACCTTAGCGTGAACATGGGGAAAACCTAAATTTCATACCTACACATGCGTTCATGATTTGATGGTTTTATCAAGATAACTACAAACCTTAATGATGGTTTTGCATATGGATAACCAACAACCAAAAAGGTAGTTTTACAAGTGGTTTTCACATGGTACCAAGTTGTATGCAACCCCATCGTTGGCGACTGACGATAGGTCATTGTTTGACTTCCAACATCCATTTGCCTCCATCCTCCAATATAATAAGGCACTTAGTCGATGAATATTTTAAGCACAATTGTTTCCACATTTGGTGTACTTCCCCCCCTCAACGTGAAATAATACATAAGATGTCGGGATTGCCCTAAAATGTGTATTTTTATTGTTTACACTTTTTAAAAATAACTACTCTACTATAAAATATGACTCTTGAAAAATGACTTGATGAATTTCAACTTTAGACTCATTTTTTATTTATTTTTGACAATAGACCCTACAAAACAAAATTCACACTTCACATATTAGACAAAATAAATACCAAAAGACCCTTGACACTTTATGGTATATATTAAAAAATAGACCTCTACTTTGAAAAGACATTCAAATTAACTCCGAACTTTTTATTTTTACATTAACCTTGTACCTATATTAACTTTGCATTAACATTGTACCTAAACCATATGAATTTTATTTAAGGCACCAAAACAATAATTATGACAAAGTAAAAATCAGAAACATTGATATTTCACATATTTAATATACATTTATCGAAGACTATTAAAAACATTATACAATTTTCTAAATTTTCATTTACAGAAACGGATCATACCCCGTCAATTTCCAGGCCCCGACTAGAAACCTATAAACTAACAAAAAAGAAAAAGAAACACTCATAAAGTAACTAAAAACATATCTTTTAAAATAAGTAATGACTTGTGGTTTGGTTTATGAAAGCGTATCGTACGGAGGCGTGGACGACCACCTCCTGCGAATTAATGAAAGATATCTTCTAGTAATCATCTCAAGATTCCGCGTGTACACTACACGAATTCCGATGAAAAAAGCATGGGATGCGTATCGGTTGGAGTGGAGTGGGTGTTCCGTCCGTTGGAAACAGAGCCGTTGCAAAATACACCATTTAAGTAACATGTTCTGCATCCTTTCTCAATTCTCTATGGGGTTTTTCCATTGCTCTGCCTCTCCGATGGCACCATTGTTTCTCTCTTCGTTTTGGTTTTTGCTGTTGATTTTGTTTCATGCTTTTGTTGTCTGTTGCACGCGTGCTGTGTTTATGTTTAAGTCGAATTTTCCCCTTTACATTGAGTGCTTTCTCAATGGATTTTTAGGGTATTTGTTTTGAGTGCTTCCTTTATTTTTGTTTTTTGTGTGTTTGGAACCGAGGCGAGTAGAGATGATCCCATATGATCGATCCAGCCGAGAAGAGCCGCCGCCGCCGCCGCCGCCGCCGACGACGACGACGACGACGATGTGCCGAGCCGAGCAGAGCCGTCGAGGATGATTCATGAGTTCTGTCTTCCCTGCAAAACACCTCTCGACAAGGATCTTCCCCCTAATGTAAGTTTGCACTCCACTTATGGATACATCTAAAGATCGCATACAGTCACAGTTGATTTCATGCTGAAAAGATGGGTGCCCTTTGGGTTTATATCCTCCTTTACCCGCTTAGGTATTCTGGTTCTATGCTTTTTTCTTACGTCCTATCCTCTCTCTATGCTCTATGTATTTACACTGTATTGTGTTGATGAGCTTTTCTCTTTAGGAAACCTACTTAGTGTATTTGTTAGCCCTTGTGAGTACACTGTTATATGCATTCGTACGGTGGTACACATAGCTCCTCATCATATGTGGGCACCAGCGATGGTGGAGAGAAGCTTCGGATCTAGCTGCAACAGTAACTACAACATCATCTTGGATAAGGAAGGCAGTGTAGGCATTCAAACAACCCCTGCTTCTACAAACATGAATCCCTCTCATATAATGACAGGGGCTGAGGATTTCCTTCCAGTACCCAAACCACGAAGAAACATGGGCTTTTGCTCATTTAAAGTGTGCCCTCTTCCTTCAAGTTCAATTTCTTCGCCCAATCTGGAATTTGCAAACACCAGTGATCATGCATCTCATTACAATGATGATCCTAATTCACCCTTGAAAAGCACTCTTAATTTTGTGAGTTACATGTTGCAAGTGCAGATGCCTCCTCCAAAGTCCAAACAAACACAATGTCTCACCTCATTATCATCCAGATGCCAAAAATCAAGACCGAGAGTCAGACCGATTTTTATTCCACTTCAGCCATACTGTAACTATCCGCTGCAGGTCAACATGTAATAGACTACATCAAAAGACAGCAATTCAATATAGTGTATATATTGGAATCACTTGTAACTGTTTATTTGTAGATCTCCTTTAAAACGTGATTAGTTTCAATTCATCCGTAGAAAATAAGACAGGACACTGTTGGAGGATTTTTTTAATTTTTTTTTGTAAGGTATTCGCAGCTTTTCTACCTGCGATTTGCAAAGGAATTGTTGGCTTCTTTATGTTTGGAGCGGCGGGAAGCTGTCACTCTGGATTTTGGATTAAAAAATACAGTAGTAGATTCTTCAGCATGTCCTTAATCTTTTCTTGTTGGTATAGTATTTAGTAATATAAGTCGTATAAATTTAGTTACGGTGATTGTTGGTAGTTTTATTTTCTTTGATGACGCTTAATGCAAGAATGGACGTAAGGATTTTTTTCATGACGGAACATTGCGTCTCGGGGTTTTTAATAAGAGTAACAACATTGGGGTAATTTATGTTTTCTCATTTCTTGCTCTCCACAGAGTCGAATATTTATGTTTATCACCAAATAATTTCTAGTATTCTTGTTAATACAGCTGCTATCCATATTTCTCTGTTGTTCCTTGCAGGTATCTAGTGTTCAGAATGCTCCCATTATTGCAGCTCCTATCTCATGCGCAGAACAGATTTTTATTGTGTATTCTATCTCAGCAAGTAGAGTTTTATTGTTTTGAAGTGTCAACAGATTTTTATTGTTTTGAAGTGTCAACAGATTTTTATTGTATTCTAAACATTGGCTGGCGCATTAGAGGTGGTCGGTGAAAAGGCCCTACAAATTTTATAATAAAAATAAAAAATTATTTTGGAGGTGGGCTGTTGAGGCCCTCCAAAACCTTCAAGATGGCTTGAGGGAGTGTTCGTTCCTATATGTGTATTTTTTTATTAGTATTTTTCAACAACAATAAATAGTTAATTTGGAAAAAATAAAAACAAAAATAATATTTAAAATTATTGTTTAATTATTATATTATAATAATAGGTATTTATAATATCTCTATATGATAAAAGAGAACATATTTGTATATTGTTTTTCTAATTTTACTATGAAATTATAATATAGCAAACTGAAAGTATTCATTTATGACTATAATTACTAGCAATTAGGTTTAGAGTAAATGAATTGTTATTTAGTAATATTATAATGCACACTAAATATAATTATTTGATATTTATTTATTGTAATGTATTAGTCTTCAATTGCTAAATTAAGTTAAGTTTAAATAAATTAGAAGGTATAAGTAGTAATGTATATATTCAATAAGAAATTATAATTACTTATGTAATAATTGTATAATATATGTTTATAGTTAAGTAATTTTTTGTAAGTGTTTATAACATGCAAGTAATTGTAAGTAATTATGATTAATGTATGTGTATTTGTTTATTGCAATTATATTTGATGTTTATAAAGATATTTAACATTGTACCTAAATTATATTTGTGTTTATTATATTATATATTAATATATGTTAAAATATAGATTTATTTATTAATATTATGTTATTAATTATTAAGTAATAAAGTTATTATTATAATAGATTATTCTAATAAATATATTTTTCAAAATATTATCATGATGAGGATATATTTTGATATCTTATATTATCCTAGTAACGTTGTAGCGTTAAGTAAATTGCCGAGGCTTAAATGCTCAAACTATGAGATCAAAAAGAAAAAACAGGGGGGGGTGAGTGTTATTTTAATCATTAGTTAATTTACCCATAATGTATATATTATCAAGGGTCTGTTAGGGATGCTAAATATGAGTGCGAGGTATGAATTAAGGTATACGCACATAATAGTGTGTGCGTATAGGTTCTCGTGATATAGGGGGTGTGTTAAAATTAATAGTTACCTATCAGTTTAGAATTTATTATAACAGACTAAGTATATTACAGGGGGTATTATAGATGATGAGGGAGTTATGTAAGCAATTTTGTAAGAAGGGTAGTTTAGTAGGACATTATGTCCTATGTATAATGTTTATACGGACAAAGGTTGTGGTTTGAAGCTCTGCACTGGGGTATTTCGGGAGAGAGGTTATATTGGGAGCTTAAAATCCTATTGACTGGGGCGTGTGTGCTTGAATATATTATTGATACAATGAATATACCCCAAATGATGCATACAAGGAATACATATAAATGAATTTAGTTATATATTCATATATAGAATAATATAATGTAGGATGAATATATTATTAACAAATAATTCTAATTTAATATTAAATTACATACAATAATCTTAAATTACATACTATAATGTTTATACTTACAAATTCTAAGCATATGACTATTTGTAATAAATGTATATTAGGATAATTAAAATAATATTGAATGCATTTCTTGAATATAATATTAATACAATAATATACAAACAATAATGATGAATAACTAGCCATATAATATGAATTCTTTATATAAGATATAATGTAGGATTAATATATATTAGTAACAAATAATTTTCATGTTATATAAATTACACCATCTATAAGTGTTAGACTATTATAGTATCGTTTTCAATCAAAGTAAAAATGAATATTAGAAGTATAAATTTTAATGAAGAAAAGGGAGGGTGGGAATACCACAAGGAAAGGCTGAATGGAGGAAGAGGAAAGTTGGAGAGAGGTGATAGGAAGGAGGGAAGAGGAGGGTTGAAGAGTTGCAAGGTTAAACGTGTCAGAAGTGAGAATAGGTTGGAGACAATTACATGAGGAATTGTTGAAGAGCAAAGGTAGAATCGTTGTAGGAGGGTGAAGAGCGGGTTGAAGGTGTGGGATAATTAAACAGTGAGAATGAGGTTGAAGAGAGATAGTAGGGTTTGAGAGGTGAGAGGAAGAAGCTGAGAGGATAGTTGGAGAAAAGAAAGAATAAATGGTTGAAAGTGCGAAGAGGTGGAAGGTTGGAGGGAGGGAAGAGTGTTGGGGAGGTGAGTATAGTGATAGCATAAGTGTTGGAGAGTGTGTAAAGAGGAGTGTTGGAGGGAAGAAATTTAAAGTTAAGGGAGGACAACTGAAGAGTGCGAAAGATGACGTTGTGGAGAGATGTATAGGGTTTGATAGGTTGAAGTATGAAATGTGTTTAAAATAATGTTGAGGAATAAGTGAGAGTATATTTGGAGGAAGAAAATGAGAGAAAATCTATAGATGTTCGAAGATGTAAATGTTGGAGGGAGGATACAGAGGGTTGGGGAGGTTAGTAAAGTATTGGAATTTGAAGGATGAGTGTTGGGAGTTGTAAGAAGAGAAGGTAGTAGATAGATTAGTGTTAGAGGAAGAGTTTTGGAAGGTAAGTGAGGACAATTGACGATTGTGGAAGCCTGGAGTGAGTGAAGAAAGGGTGGAGAGATGAAAGAGAATTGTTTTGAACAAGTTAATAGTAATGTTATAGCGATTTAGGAGGGACGGGGTTGTGAGAGGATTAATTTTGTGAGAGTTGTTATCCCTCGCGCGCTTTTGCGCGCTGCTCTGCGTGTATCGGCGCGCCGCCCTTTGCCGGTAGGGGAGAGGACCCTGACGACGTGCGCCGAGGGGGAAGGTTTGGACCCCGAGGCGACAGGGTTGGCGATATGACGAGGCGTGAAGCTGGCGCAGCGTCGTTGACCCAATTCAAGATGCCGGTTAGATAGTTGTTGAGGATTGAAGGTGAGAGGATGAATGTTGGAGAGAGATGAGATAAGTGATGGAGGGAAGAAATTTCAAGGTACGGGAGAGGACAACATAAGATTGTGAGTGGAGCGAGTAAAGAAAGGGTTTGGAGAGATGAAGCAGGTTGAAGAGTTGCGAGATTCGGGTTGAGAACAATTAGCGAGGACGGTTTAGAGAGAGTTGGGAGGGATGGGGAGGTGAGAGGATGAATGTTGGAGAGAGATGAGATGAGTGTTGGAGGGAAGAATTTTGAAGGTAGGGGAGAGGACAATTGAGAGTGTGAAGAGGGGGAAATTTTGGAGCGATAGAAAAAAGGGTTGAGATCTTGAAAGGTAGTTGAGAGTGTGAGAGTAGGGTTAACAATTAAAAAGGTTGAACACTTACGAGGACGGTAAAGAGAATTTTGGAGGGAGTTGGGATGTGGGATGCGAGATGGTGGAGAGAGATGACTTAGTGTTGGAGGGGAAGAAATTTGAAGGTAGGGAGGACACGAGAGTGCAAAAAGGGGGATTTTGAAGGATGGAATAGTTAGTGTTGATACAGTAAGTTGGAGGGTTTGAGAGGGTGAGGGAAAGCAGGTGAGGATGGTTTTGAGCAAAGACAAGTAGAATATTTTTGGGTGTGAAGAGTTGGACAAGGTTGGAGTGAGGTAAAGAGGGTTGGGAGGTGATCAGTACCGTGATTGGAAAGTGAGGATGATTGTTGGAGAGGTATTATATCATAGGAAGGTTTGGAGAGGGGGGGATATGGAGAAGAGTTTAAATGGATGAAGTTTTTGAATGTGGTTGTGATTAAATGAAGGTGCGAAGAGGGGGTAATGTTGAGCAAGGAAAGAAGGAGGTGGAATTGATGAGAGGGGAGAGGAGTGTTTGAAAAGGGTTTGAGAGGTGAGACTATGAAGGCAGGGATGGTTAGAGAAGAAAGGAAGAAAGGTTGGAGAGTGCGAAGAGGAGGAAAGTCGGAAAAGTGAGAGGATGAGTGTTGGAGAGTGTATAACAGAGGAAGGTTGGAGAGAGATGAGAGGGAAGAGTGTTGGAGAGGGTTTGAGAGGTGAGGATGAAGAATGCAACGAGGTTAGAGGAAGAAGGTGATGATGTTTGTGAGACACGTAAAGGAAATGTTTTTTAGGGAGGAAGGGCGGGTTTGGGAGGTTATTAAAGTTTATTGAGGTGAGAGGAATGATGATTAGAGTGTAAAAGAAAGAAGATTGGAGAGAGATAAATAGTGTTGATGGAAAAGGTTTGAATTGTACGTGATGGACAACCTGACTATGCTCATAAGGGGAAAGGTTGGAGTGAGGGAAGAGGAGGAATGTTGGAAAGAGATGAGTATTGGAGAGTGTAAAGAGGAGGAAGTTTGGAGAGAGATGTAAGGATTGTTCGGGGGATAATTTATTTAGGTGGATGGCAAATTACAGTGTGTGAAGATGTGAAGGTTTACGTGGGAAGAGGAAGGTTTTGTGTCTGTGTAATAAGTTTGAGTGATAGGATGACGATTCTTTGAAAATGAGTTAGATGAAAGAAGTTGAGATTTTTGGCATAAAATAAAAGAGAAGGTCGGAGAGTGACGAAGAGGCAGAAGGTTGGGAGTTGAAAGGTTAGGTGGATGTGGGATCGACTTATTGGAAAGTGAGACGTGTGAGGAAGTTTTGGATGGCTTTTAAAGAAGAGGAGTGTTACTTGACTAAGTTGTGACGGTAGGGAGAGAGAGCTAGAAGTTAGATGCGTATAGGTGACGTTTGGGTAATGAGGGTAAGGAAGGGTTGGAGAGTGGTGCGATTATAGGGTGTGATCTAAGAGAAGGGTTAGATAGTAGTTCAGTTATTTGGGATGTGAGAGGAGAAGGTTTGAAACAAAAGTAATGGGAAGAAAGGTTAGAGAGTAAAAAAGACATGAGAAAGATTGAGAGCTCAAGAGGCGGAAGGTTGTGGTGGGAGGAAAAAGTTGGAGATTTGAAGGAAGATGTTGATAGTTAAAGAAGTAATGTTGTTGGAGAGAGATGAGAGGAGTGGAGGGAAGTTTGAAGGTAGGGTATAGGACAACTGAAGAGTGGAAAGAGAGGGAAGGATGTAGGGAAGAGGAGAAAGATTGTAGGGGGGGTTCGCTGAAGAGTGCAAAGAGGTGGAGGTTATGAGAGGGTTGAGGTGAGAGCTTAAAGGGTGGAGGGAATAGGAGGGTTGGAGAGTGAGGAGACAGTTTATGAGAGAGGTTAGTTAGGTGAGAGGATGAAGGTTGAGGGGAGAGAAGAGGAGGGTTGGAGGATGTGAGCAGACGAAGGTTATAAGAGGGTTGTTGAGGGGAGAGGATGAAGGCTAAAGGGAGGGAAGAGGAGGGTTGGAGTGGAGAGGAATATTAGAGGGTGTGAAGAGAATGGTTGTTGAGATGAGATGATGAAGGTTGGAGAGAAGAGAGAGGATGGTTGAAGGGAGAGGAGGAAGATTTGGGGGTGTGAAGAGGAGAAAGATTAAAAGGTATGAAGATGAGGAAAGTTAGGGGGAGGGAAGAGGAGGGTCAGAGCAGGGTTAGAGTGTGTGAAGAGGAGTATTAGACAGGTAAGATGATGAGTGTTTGAGGGAAAGAAGAGGAGGAAGGGTGGTCATAGGGATGAGATGGAGGGTTGGACGAAGGTAAGAGTGTTGTAGGGAAGTAGGTTTAAGGGAAGAGGATTGTTGGAGGGAAAGAAGAGGAAGGTTGGAGAGTGTGAAGAGAAGGGTCGGAGAGTAGTGAGAGCAGGGTAAGAGAGTGTGATGATGATAGAAGAGGGGAGTTGGACATGTTAGAGAGTGAAGAGGAGTGTTGCACATGTGAGAGGATGGAGAGGTGAAAGGGTGGAAGTAGGGAAGAGAGAGGGTTGGAGGAAGGTGAGTGTTGTAGGGTAGAAGAAGGTTTTAGGGGAGAGGAGGGTTTGATGGAAAGAAGAGGAAGGTTAGAGATTGTGAAGGAGAATGTTAGAGGAAGGGAAGAGGGAGGGAAGAGGAGGGTCGGAGAGTAGTGAGAGCAGGGTTGGAGAGTGTGAAGAGGATGAAGAATTGAGAGAATGAAGAGTAAAAGTATAGGTAGGGAAGAGTTAGGTAAGAGAGGTGAGAGAAGGGTTAGAGGAGGAAGATTATAAGGAAGAGGATTGTTTTTTGAGAGGTGAGAGGGTTGGAGGGAACAAGAAAAAGGTTCAAGGAAGAGGAGGGTTGGAGGGAAAGAAGAGGAAGGTTGGAGAGTGTAAAGAGGTGGAAGGATAGAGGGAGGGAAGAGGAGTGTTGGAGAGAGGGAAGGTTAGTGGGAGGGAATAAAAGGGTTAGAGAGTGCGAAAAGGGGAAATTAGGAGGGAGGGATGGAGATGGGTGAGAGGAGGGTTTTGTGGAGGGAAGAAGATGAAGGTTTGAGGGAGGTGAGAGGAGGGTCTGAGAGAGGTGAGATGAGGGTTGGATAAAGAACAAGAGGATGGTTGGAAAGAAAAGAGAGGGTTGGAGTGAGTTGAATATGAATGATGGAAACAGGTGAGAGGAGGATTAGAGAGTGCGAGGAGGGGGAAGGTTTGTGGGAGGGAATATAAGGGTTGAACAGAGTTGATAGGAGGGTTGGAGAGTGCGAAAATGAGGAATTTTGGAGGGAGGGAAGCAGAGGGTTAGAGGGAGGGAAGAGGATGAAGGCTTGAGGAAGGTTAGAGGAAGGCTGTAAAGTACAAAGATGGGGATGATTATAAGGAGGGAAGAGGATAATTGGAGATATGGGAGAGGAGGGTTTGAGAGAGGTGAGATGAGGGTTGTATAAAGGGTAAGAAGGTTGGAAAAAAAAGAGAGGGTTAGAGGTAGGTGAGAGGAGGGTTGTAAAGCGCAAAGAGGGGGAATATTGGAAGAAGGGTAAAGGAGGGTTGTAAAGTGCAAAGAGGGGGAATATTGGAAGAAGGGTAAAGGAGTGTCTAGGAGATGAGAGATGAGGGTTGGATAAAGGGTAAGAGGGTTGGAAAGAAGTGAGGGTTGGAGAGAGGAAATAGGTGAATTGGAGAGTGCGAAGAAAGGGAAGGTTGGTGGGAGGTAATAAAAGGGATGGAGAGTGAAAAAGGAGAAGCTTGGAGTGAAAGAAGCGAAGGGATGGATATGGGTGAGACAATTTGAGGGAGGGAAGATGCAAGTTTGAGGCAGGTGAGAGGAAGGTTGTGAAGTGCGAAGAGGGGGAAGATTGTAGGGAGGGAAGAGGATGAAGTTTGGAGGGAGGGAATATGAGGGTATGAGAGGTGAAATGAGGGTTGGATAAAGGATAAGAAGTTTGGAAAGAAGTGAGAGGAGGGTTGGAGGGAGGGAAGCGGAGGGTTGGAGATGGGTGAGAGGAGGGATTGAGGGAGAGAAGAGGATGAAGGTTTGAGGGAGTTGAGAAGAGGGTTGTAAAGTGCGAAGAGTGGGGAGATAGGAGGGAGGGAAGAGGAGTGTTTAAGAGGTGACATGAGGGTTGGATAAAGGGTAAGAGGGTTTGAACGAAGTGAGAGGGAGAGGAAGATAAGGGATGGAGAGATGTGGGAGGTGAAAGGATGGAATTTAGAGTTACTAATACATTACGAGAAATTAATAGTTATATATCTATCAATTATAATATTATATTATAAAATACGACAATATTATATTGTACTATAATATTTATTAGGACATTATTATGGTATATAATATAATGTTGATACTTACATATTTGAAGGAGATGACTATTTATACTATATATACATTAGTATAATCAAAATAATATTGAATGTATTTCTCTAATATATTATTAATTTAATATAACATTATTGTATTGGTAATATGCAACGATAAATGATGAATATATTATTAATTAGGTTAATATAATTTAATATAATAATAACATAATATTGGATGAATATATTTTATGTAAAACATAAATAATATAGTATACTACAATATTAAGTTAATTACAATAATATGTCAGAGTTATATTTTAGCATAGCTTTCAAATAGACTATACTATATTATTTATTTTCTATCATATATTAAAAATAAAGGATAGAAAGTATAAAATTTAAAGGAGGAAGGGGAGGGTTGGGGAATACAAAGAGGTGGAAGGTTGGAGGGAAGGAGGGGAGAGTAGGGCTTGAGATTGTGAACAGGGTTGGAGGGAAGAAGAAGGTTGAAGGGAGAACGGAGAGAGGATGGTTGGATGGAGAGAAAAAGATGAATATTTGAGGGAGTGAAGATGAAGAAGGTTGGAGGGAGGGAAGATGAGGGTCGGGGGTATTGAGAGCAGGGTTGGATAGAGGAAAGAGGAGTAGTTTGGGGGAGGGAAGAGGATGTTGCCCGCGAGTGGAGAGGATTAAGTTTGAAGGAGGTAAGATATGGGGGTTTGGGGTGCCAAGAGGTTGGAAGGCTGGAGAGAGGAAAGGGAGTTGGGGGGAGAGAAGTCCAAGGAGATTGAAGAGTGGCAAATGGTTGAAGGTTTGGTTGGATGGAATTTACTGTTTGGAGAGACGTGATTGAGGTAGGAGGTTGGAGAGTATGAAAAAGGGGAAATTATGAGGAAGGGAAGTAGAGGGTTAGGGATGGGTATAGGAGGGTTTGGGGAAGAGAGTAATGAGGTTTACTCAATAGAGAGGGTGATAACTACGAAGATTGGGGGAAAACGATTGGAGGAGGAG